>WNWK01000198.1:0-47500 GCA_009830355.1 Cherax destructor | reverse complement strand
ATGGAAGCCATTATTGCTACCACTGACCTCTGACTCAACCACAGGGTGGAGAAGGAAAAGGCCAAGTTCCAGCAGGAAGCGTTTGAACTGACGGAGCACCTGGAGAAGTCGACGCTGGAGGCCGCTGGCTACCACAAGACCATCAAGAGCCTCAACATCACCATCCAAGAACTCAGCGTCAGGATTGAGGAGCTCAACCGCACCATCGTCGATATTACCTCCTCCAAGCAGCGCCTCAGTGTGGTACGTGGAGAGGATTAGGGAAAGTGGGAGTGTCAGTGTGACAGGTGGAGAGGATTAGGGAAAGTGGGACAGTGTCAGTGTGACAGGCGGAGAGGATTAGGGAAAGTGGGACAGTGTCAGTGTGACAGGTGGAGAGGATTAGGGAAAGTGGGACAGTGTCAGTGTGACAGGCGGAGACGATTAGGGAAAATGGGACAGTGTCAGTGTGACAGGTGTAGAGGATTAGGGAAAATGGGACAGTGTCAGTGTGACAGGTGTAGAGGATTAGGGAAAGTGGGCAGTGTCAGTGTGACAGGTGTAGAGGATTAGGGAAAGTGGGACAGTGTCAGTGTGACAGGTGGAGAGGATTAGGGAAAGTGGGACAGTGTCAGTGTGACAGGTGGGGTCGTTAGGGAAAGTTGTTTTTTAGTGGTTCTGTGAATTAGCTTCCCACGACCTCTTAGGATTCCTTAGGATGGGAAGAAAATATTTCAGGATTTAAATCCATTAAAAAACACAGAAGAGTGAAGGCAAATGCCTACTAAATTAAAAACACAAGTTTGCAAGATTTACCAGCAGCAACAGCCTAGTTGACCAGGCAGGCAGCCGATGAGCTTGCCTTGCCTATTCCTTGTTTAGCATTGGAAAGGGGTTGGCAAATATTTTTGTTAGTAGGTTTGATAAGGACGTGCCTAGTATGGGCCAGTAGGCCTGCTGCAGTGCTCCTCATTTTTCATGTTCTTACGCATCTCCACTAATCATGAGTCAAAGAAAAGATAAGCGGTATCAGTCCCGCTTCTCTTTTCTTTGACTTAATACAAACATATTTGTTTCAATGGGACTTGACAGGTAGGGCGGCGTCCCCCAGGGTGGCCATAATTGGATCACTCAGCAGGGTACTGCTACCCATTTACCCTATTCCGTCACACAGGATGGCTCACACTCGTGCCCATCCGAAGTCTCCAAGCCTGAGCTGGGAGACTTCAAATTCAAATTCAAATTCAAATTCAAATTCTTTATTTCATGTAATACAAGGTGGGGGGTACTTATAGTTATACATTAAAGTTGATATTACAAGATGGCCAATAATATGCCTAGGTATGCCTAGGCTTTTCAGGCAGTCTTATGATAGGTCTTACTCAATAGCTATACAATGGATATACAGATTGTAAGGTTAGGTTTACAAAATTTAGGTACTGGAATTTAAACATTGAGAATTTAACAATTAGTATAAAAAGTTAGCAATTAGTTTATATATTAATGATAAAGGTGATATATTGGCATAATATAGTTTCTATATTGGAGTATCTTAGGCAAACTTATGACTAGCTTAAGTATTATGGAGCAATAGTTGTATTAGAATTTTGGTTAGAACTGTGCAAATTAAGGGGAATCACAGATATCAATAAGTGTATTTTGCTGTGGTTAGTAATGTGCAAATTAAGGGAGGGCAATGAGGATATCGGCGGGTGACAGAGGATTAGGGAGGACAGGTGGCAGGGGGCAGGGGGAAGGGAACCAGATCTCAACAACTGTTGTAATTGAAGTGTATTTTATGGATTCAAGGTCAAAGTGTGATGTATCTGAGTTTTTTAGCAGGAAGAAGAGGAGGATACATGGTTACATGTACAGGATACATAGTTACATCTGCAGGATACATAGTTAAATGTACAGGATACATAGTTAAATGCACAGGACAAAATATAATCACAAACATAGCCAAATTAGTATTGATACATGGTAATGGTGCTACCATGGGTATTGTCATATGGTAATGGTACTGCCATGGGTATTGTCACATGGTATTGGTGCTACCATGGGTATTGTCACATGGTAATGGTGCTACCATCTGTATTGGCATATGGTAATGGTGCTACCATGGGTATTGACATATGGTAATGGTGCTACCATTGGTACCGACACATGGTAATGGTGCTACCATGAGTAATGACACTTGTTAATGGTGCCTTGCAGGAGAACGTCGAGCTAAGCAAGTCAGTACAAGACCTGAAGGTGAAGATAGAGGAGGTGAACTATACTCTGAGGACCAGCGGCAACACACTCGAAGAGTACAAGAGGAAGTTCGATGCTGAGGAAGCTGTGAGTAGCCTGAGAGAGAGAGAAGAGAGAGAGAGAGAGAGAGAGAGAGAGAGAGAGAGAGAGAGAGAGAGAGAGAGAGAGAGAGAGAATCATCTAGTTATAAGAAATAGTCGACATTTGTCTCCTTCCAACACCCACAGCATCCCCATATCTCCCTCATCACCCACAGCCTTCTTATCTCTCCCTTATCACCCACAGCGTCGACGTAAGCTTGAGAGTGAGCTCAACTCACTCAACAATGAACTCAACGCACTCAAGCGCTCATACGAAGAGGAGTCGGAGCTGCGCATCGACATCGAGCGCAGGTTGAGCAGCGAATCTGCGCTCGTCCTCCAATACAAGAGCAAGTACGAGCTGGAGTGCCGCGTACACATCGAAGACGTCGAGGAGATCAAGTAAGCCAGGGCATGTTAACCCACTAGTAAGTATTGTCGAAGTCTGTCTTTAGGGCGTCCAGATCGAGTAAGCCAGGACATGTTTACACGTTTACTTTGTCGAAGTTCCTTCTTGAAGACTTCGAAGGAGATCAAGTAAGCCTGACTTCAGCCAGGGCATGTTAACCCTCTGGTTTGCGTTCTCGAAGTCCTTCTTCAAGACGACTAAGAGACGAGGGAAGTGAAGGATGTCATTCAGGTCCTACAATACAAGGGCAGGTTCGTCTTAAAAATTTGGAGGACATAAAGTAAGCCAAGGAAATCAATCAGATCCTCTTAACACTCTAGATTAACCTTTCGAGAATATAAAGGTGATTAAGTAGGCGAGGCTTAGGTTAGGTAAGATTCGTCAGGAAACTGGATAAGTGTTTACTGACTCTTGCCAGTAAGAGCCTCTGAATCTCCTTGTTCAAGTGGTCGAGATCGTGATGAGGGGGTGGAGGAGTTTAGGTAAGTAACCCCAGCTAAGACCTCTTACCCTGTCTTCCTAATTTAAGTCGTAGAGTGTGTATGGAGGCAGGAATGGTGGTGTTGACAGTACGACTGAAGCAAAAGGTCATCTACCTCTTGCTACAGTCGTGTTGTCAACATCTTATAACAAGTCACATCACACATAGGAAAACACAGACAGACGGACGGACACACACACACACACACACACACACACACACACACACATTAGAACTATCCAAACCATTTTAAGGTACCACAAAAGGGCTCTATCAATGCAGATTTAAATGTCAAGGTAGTCCACACCTTTACGTCTGCATCATGAAGTGTGTATACCTGTAAATACCTGTTTGCAAATAGGAGAGCGAAGCTAAGCTGTTTATTAGAGTTAATATGTAGAATGTTAGCTGGTGTATGTATATTCTTTTAACAGGTGTGTTTGCCTGTGTATGTGTAGATTGTTAACAGGTGTGTTTGCCTGAATGTGTGTGTGTGTGTGTGTAGATTGTTAACAGGTGTGTTTGCCTGCGTATGTGTAGAGTGTTAACAGGTGTGTTTGCCTGCGTGTGTGTGTGAAGATTGTTAACAGGTGTGTGTTTGTTGCAGGAAGAAGACGCATGTAAGGATCGTAGAACTGGAAGAACACATCACCAGCCTGAACCAGAAGGTCAACGCCCTTGAGAAACAGAAGAGTCGCCTCTCACAGGAGATCGAAATCATGATCCTCGACCTCGAGAAGGTGAGTACATCCACTCTGAGGTGAGGGGAAGGTGAATGCATCCACTCTGAGGTGAGGGGAAGGTGAATGCAACCACTCTGGGGTGAAGGCAAGGTAACTGCATCCACTCTGGGGTGAAGGCAAGGTGACTGCATCCACTCTGGGGTGAAGGCAAAGTGACTGCATCCACTCTGGGGTGAAGGCAAGGTGACTGCATCCACTCTGGGGTGAAGGCAAGGTGACTGCATCCACTCTGAGGTGAGGGGAAGGTGAGTGCATCCACTCTGAGGTGATGGGAAGGTGAGTGCATCCACTCTGGGGTGAAGGCAAGGTAACTGCATCCACTCTGGGGTGAAGGCACTATAATTCCCGTCCTAGAAGTCAGATCAGTCCTGGTAATCACGTCTCACTTGCATGTCAGGCCCTGTCTCTCACCTTTGTTCACCTCAGGTGAAGACAATACCTGATTCAGAGTAACGATATCCAGCCTGGAGGATGTGGGGTAAACAGGTTTGAATCAAGACAAGTTAGGATCACCTCAAACCTTTCACTGTAAACCCCTATACCAGTGTCACAGTAATGTTGACCTTAAAGGCATCAAGAACACTCACAAAGAGTTATTGTAGTTTTTGTAGGTTATGAGTCGTCAATATACTTAAATCTTGCTCATGTGTCTTACTTATCAACTGATCCATTACTTCAGCTGTGTTGATAAAGAATTAGACACATGTGCGACATCTGGGTATCTTTATTAGTAGATGTTTCGCCCTCCAGTGGCTTTATCAACACAAGGACTAATGTGAAGAATGTAGAACTATATACAAAAGGTGAGGTAATCAGTCCCTGAGTCTTGGAGTTGTTGAAGAGCACTGTAGTCTGTGTTAAGAGTTGTATTAATATTAATACACTGGCAGTGGCTCCTTACCTCACGCCATCAGTGTTCTGCAGAACACAGGCCACAATAACCTGGCTGCAACAATTCACAATTATGTGACCAGTTAGATAAACTGAATGAAGCTTCGGTCCACAATCGAGCCTTGATAGTGGTCCACCATTTAAAGTAAATAATTTGATATTACAAGGCCCCCCAATGGAAATAAGTCAATGTCTGACTTTTTTGGGGGTTCTCCTAGGTAATCTACACACATGATGTTATGTATTATAATTTATGTAGCTGTATTTACGTGTACCTGTACCTGAATAAACTTACTTACCATGGTCCGAACGTTGGTGGGTTAATTGTGAGTTTGTTTAGCCAGGGTACCGTGATTTGGGTACTGACTGTATGTTTATCCTGCAGGCCAACGCCAACCACCGCGAGGTCAAGACGCGACTGGAGACGGTGGACCGCGAGTACAAGAGCCTGCTGGTCAAGTACGAGGAGCTGAACATGTTATACGAGCAGACCAGCAGAGACCTGAAGGTGCGTGTGGCTGAGTACAACAAGGTCGCCAACGAGCTGGAACACAGCAAGGAACTCTACGAGAGGATCTCAGTCGACTACAAGAAGATCAGTGGTGAGTGATTAAGATCAGTGGTGGGTCGTCAAAGTCAGTGGTGGGTCGTCAAGGTCAGTGGTGGATCATCAAGGTTAGTGGTGGGTCGTCAAGGTCAGTGGTGGGTCGTCAAGGTCAGCGGTGGGTCAAGGTCAGTGGTGGGTCATCAAGGTTAGTGGTGGGTCGTCAAGGTCAGTGGTGGGTCGTCAAGGTCAGTGGTGGGTCGTCAAGGTCAGTGGTGGGTCGTCAAGGTCAGTGGTGGGTCGTCAAGGTCAGTGGTGGGTCGTCAAGGTCAGTGGTGGGTCAAGGTCAGTGGTGGGTCATCAAGGTTAGTGGTGGGTCGTCAAGGTTAGTGGTGGGTCATCAAGGTCAGTGGTGGGTCATCAAGGTTAGTGGTGGGTCATCAAGGTCAGTGGTGGGTCATCAAGGTCAGTGATGGGTCATCAAGGTCAGTGGTGGGTCATCAAGGTTAGTGGTGGGTCATCAAGGTCAGTGGTGGGTCATCAAGGTCAGTGGTGGGTCATCAAGGTCAGTGATGGGTCATCAAGGTCAGTGGTGGGTCATCAAGGTCAGTGGTGGGTCAAGGTCAGTGGTGGGTCATCAAGGTTAGTGGTGGGTCGTCAAGGTTAGTGGTGGGTCATCAAGGTCAGTGGTGGGTCGTCAAGGTTAGTGGTGGGTCATCAAGGTCAGTGGTGGGTCATCAAGGTCAGTGATGGGTCATCAAGGTCAGTGATGGGTCGTCAAGGTCAGTGGTGGGTCATCAAGGTTTGTAGTAGGTCATCAAGGTCAGTGGTGGGTCATCTCCACATACTTCAACACTATACCTGGAGTATACCTGGAGAGGGTTTCGGGTGTCAACCTCCCCTGCCCAGCCATGACCAAGCCTCGCGGTGGATCAGGACCTGACCAACCAGGCTGTTGCTATGTGGTGAATCTTCATATATTAAATGAATAAACATTCACCCCATCATGGCCGTGATATTAATATATATTTTTTCTGGGTTGGAACAGTGAGGACTGGAAGACCTGCGGTCATATGACTGAACACGTCTTTAACGTGACTAAAACAAGACTCAAGTCTTCATATATCTTCCACTGACACAGACTCCCTCCTCCAACACTCACATTATAATCAAAAAGAAGCACTAAACCTACAAGGGTCACACAGAGCAGTCCGACACACAATATAAGCAATTAGTCTTGAAATCTTGTTTTTTATTCTACATTTTAAAAGAGGCTGGAAGGAATATTGTTCGTGATTACTTCCTTACTTCTCTATCTCCTCTTCTCTTCAATATTCACACACCTTTTTCTTTTACAATACTATCGTATTGTAAAATTCACTCTGCGTGGTTAAAGGTTAAGGTCTTTCTACTGACGAGACTTATCGCCTGCGTAGCAGACTATCAGTCGAGTACAGAGAGAGGAGTACAATCCTGGAGGCAGTAAACTCTGTATACCTGAGTAATTACTTAGAAATAGGAATTGGTAAAAACTCTCAGAATTATGAGTAGATGTTTGATGACGATGATGCTACCAATATTAAGTTGCTTATTCGTCTTGTAAGTATTGTATACAAGTTTGAATATGATACAGTTTCTGTGTGCTCTTAGAGTTGATGCTTTCAATGGCACTCCTTGAAGGGTGTTGTGGTGTTGTGGCACCAGGCTGAGAGTACTGATTGTCGTTTCTCTTGTCCCGCAGCTGAGAATGGTGACCTGAAGGGTTCAGTGGGTGACCTGAGCCGCCTCAAGCACGACCTCGAGCTGGAGATCCGTCGCTTGGAGGCCGAGAGGAACGAACTGGCCAACGCTCTTCACGAGTCCGACTCTGTGAGTACTACCCAACCTAACCTAACCTAATATAATTACACTCTAACCTAACTTAACCTTAATATAATTACACTCCACCTTAACTTAAAAGTGAACCTCACCTAACATAATCCACTCTACCATAAAACCTTTAATTTTAAGTGTTATTCTTAGAATTAATTGTAATAAACAATAAATTCTAGAAATATAGATGCAAGTTCTATGCCACAAAATTATCTGTGGTCACATCGGAATACAGTAGATTACAGTTGTATGTGAATCCCGTAGTAGTGCCATAGCAAACATGATTCACTGTATTGTTACACCCCTACCTGTTTCTCTCTCTCTCTCTCTCTCTCTCTCTCTCTCTCTCTCTCTCTCTCCCTTTCTCTTTCTCTACTATTCGTGACCAGGAGTCTCTCTCTCCCCGTAGGCACGTAAGGAAGAGGAGCACAGGTTCATCAAGATCAGCAACGAGTACCAGAGTTACAGAGTAGAGATTGAGAAGAGATTGCACATCCGTGAGGAGGAGCTGGAGTCTGTACGGTGAGTACTACTGCTTGTGTACCACAGCCTGTCTGTGGTGAGTACTGTTACTTGTGCGAGTGCCACAGCCTGTCTGTGGGGAGTACTGTTACTTGTGCGAGTGCCACAGCCTGTCTGTGGTGAGTACTGATACTTGTGCGAGTGCCACAGCCTGTCTGTGGTGAGTACTGTTACTTGTGCGAGTGCCACAGCCTGTCTGTGGTGAGTACTGTTACTTGTGCGAGTGCCACAGCCTGTTTGTGGTGAGTACTGTTACTTGTGCGAGTGCCACAGCCTGTCTGTGGTGAGTACTGATACTTGTGCGAGTGCCACAGCCTGTCTGTGGTGAGTACTGTTACTTGTGCGAGTGCCACAGCCTGTCTGTGGTTAGTACTGTTACTTGTGCGAGTGCCACAGCCTGTCTGTGGTGAGTACTGTTACTTGTGCGAGTGCCACAGCCTGTCTGTGGTGAGTACTGTTACTTGTGCGAGTGCCACAGCCTGTCTGTGGTTAGTACTGTTACTTGTGCGAGTGCCACAGCCTGTCTGTGGTTAGTACTGTTACTTGTGCGAGTGCCACAGCCTGTGTGTGGTGAGTACTGTTACTTGTGCGAGTGCCACAGCCTGTCTGTGGTGAGTACTGATACTTGTGTGAGTACCACAGCCTGTCTGTGGTGAGTACTGTTACTTGTGCGAGTGCCACAGCCTGTCTGTGGTGAGTACTGTTACTTGTGCGAGTGCCACAGCCTGTCTGTGGTGAGTACTGATACTTGTGCGAGTGCCACAGCCTGTCTGTGGTGAGTACTGATACTTGTGAGAGTGCCACAGCCTGTCTGTGGTGAGTACTGTTACTTGTGCGAGTGCCACAGCCTGTCTGTGGTGAGTACTGTTACTTGTGTGAGTACCACAGCCTGTCTGTGGTTAGTACTATTACTTGTGCGAGTACCACAGCCTGTCTGTAGCGAGTACCACTGCTTCTGTGAGTACCACAGCTCGTGTGTGGTGAGTACCACTGCCTCTGTGAGTACCACAGCTCATGTATGATGAGTACCACTGCTTCTGTGAGTACCACAGCTCGTGTGTGGTGAGTACCACTGCCTCTGTGAGTACCACAGCTCATGTATGATGAGTACCACTGCTTCTGTGAGTACCACAGCTCGTGTGTGGTGAGTACCACTGCCTCTGTGAGTACCACAGCTCGTGTGTGGTGAGTACCACTGCCTCTGTGAGTACCACAGCTCGCGTGTGGTGAGTGCCACTGCTTCTGTGAGTACCACAGCTGGCGTGTGGTGAGTGCCACTGCTTCTGTGAGTACCACAGCTCGTGTGTGGTGAGTACCACTGCCTCTGTGAGTACCACAGCTCGTGTATGGTGAGTACCACTGCCTCTGTGAGTACCACACACTGTATGTACCACAATCTATCCTCATCTCACTTTGGTTTCCTTACCAAAATGTTGGTTTAACGTGAGTTTCAAGACTATCTACCACACGAGGGTTATTAAGGCTGCATGTCACCTGTTCATCTCAAGTTAAAAATATTTCAGTATCTTAAAAACAAGGGATTAAACGCCCAGTGTATACACACTGACATACACCTCACAGTGTATATACTTGACGGTGTATACAGGTATACACCTCAGTGTGTATGTAATTAAACAAGTACCTGGGGAACGAGGTACCAGCTGCACCTACCGTGGGTGGTAAATACCGAATTTAAACCCGCGTACCTAAACCAATAACATGGGAGTTTTATGTTAACTTACAATATATGTGGTTTTTACACGAAGAATCTCTCTCTCTCTCTCTCTCTCTCTCTCTCTCTCTCTCTCTCTCTCTCTCTCTCTCTCTCTCTCTCTCTCTCTCTCTCTCCCTCTCTCTCTCTCTCTCTCTCCCTCTCTCTCTCTCTCTCTCTCTCTCTCTCTCTCTCTCTCAAAGTTGTGCCAGAGAAAACGGAGTGTTATGTGGCTTGAGAGAAAATAGTAAAAATTCTGGTGGTAAAGAAAACGGGGTGGTGAGTAGCAGTAAGGAAAACGGAGTGGTGGTTGGTTAGCAGTAAAGAAAATGGGGTGGTAAGGCAGTAAAGAAAACGGGGTCGTGGGGAAGTAAAGAAAATGGGATAATGCCTTGCAAAAGAAAACGGTGTAGTGTCTAGTTGTAAAGAAAACGTAATAAGCTACATTGGTTATACATGTCAAAAGGTGTGTGTGTATATACCAAGGTATATACCAAGGTGTGTGTATATATACCAAGGTGTATACCAAGGTATGTGTGTATATACCAAGGTATACACACACATACCTTTGTGTATGTGTGTATATACCTTGTATATACACACCTACACAAAGCTGTAGTTCCCAGTGTATATAGGGGTAATGCATGCTGTATTCTGGGCACGCGCCCCAGCTCGGAGGAGCTGGATGATATTTTCGCATTATAATCAGTGACAAACATGTAAGAATATGTACTAGACATGTATCTCTCACACCTCGTGTACTGTATATGTCATCTTTATATCAACAATGTATCTCTTAAATCTTTTGTACCATATTATGTAATAAAATATACCTACTGGTAAAAAAATAAAAAATTGAAGATGGGGTGGTAGGGGAAGTGGAATATTCAAATGGCTTCAGGAAGAAATCCAAATATTCTTCCTTGAAGCCTTTTTATCCACTTATATATATATATAGTACATACACTGCAGAATACAAGCAGTGTACACTATGTAAAATACACACAGTGTAGAGTATACTGGGAGTGGACACTGACGTGTGCAGGCAAGCAAACACTGGCCAAGTATGTTGAAATACCACACTATATATATACCTGCTGGCTTGTCACACCACACTACTCACTCTTATACTCTCAAACTTACTTATATTCACTCTCACACACTCTATTCCTTACCCCCCCTCACTCTCACATTGACTGTGACAATCACAAACACTCCCACACTCATATTCACTCGCCCCTTCCACTCATACTGGTCTCTTTCCTCTTAGTGATTTTGAGGATTATCTTGCCCGTCTAAGAGTGAATGTAGGTGGAAGTTTGTAAGATTTACCTGTTGTCTTACGTGTTTATGAGGCAAAGAAAATGTTAGTAATCCCGGCATTGCAAGGAGCCTTAAAAGGGTTACCGCCACCTCACGCGTTTGACAGGATGGTAGTGCACCTCCCTGGGTGGTTGCTGTCAACTATCCTACTGCCGGAATAGTAGGTTGGTAGACAGAAACCATCCAGGGAGGTACCACTGTTAAATCATATGAATGTGAGACAGATACCTGTCCTGCACTCTGCCAGGATCATCGATCTGTTTTTGTCATCTCATGAACATATAAGATAACAGGTAAATCTTGCGAATCTCTATTTACATTCACTCTTACACACACCTTATTTACATGTGCGCTTCTTAATAATTCTTGATCCTGGTCTTGAGACCAGACCCATCAACACAGAAACCGTCATTTTTATCAGTTTATGTAAATGGTCCAAGACGGACCGAGACGTCGTGGTAAGCTTCTCTCTTCTATGTGCGGGTTATTTGTGTGTTGTTCCAGTCACGGTATTGTGAGTTTTTGTTCTTTATGTAAGAAAGACAGGAGAGGACCCTTCTAGCATGGCGCTGCTGCTGTAACTGCAGCTTACAGACCACACCGCGGATGCTGCTCTGACCAGGTCTTGGATGGGGTCCCAAGTCCTTCATCTCCGCTCCTACACCTGTTGTGCTCTCTTTCAAAACACGAACAGTAAAAGACACAGTCCTTGTGTAGGAGGATACACCTGTTGTCTTTGTACGTCATCAACAATTACAACAGCTGTTTTTCTGCGTGTGTTAGATAACACACAAATACACTTCACACTCCAGGTAATATTGATGACTTCGCCTAAATATATCCATGAACAACTTAATATTTCCTGACAGTAGAGGAGTGCCACCAGGGCCCCAGCTGGCACTGCCAAACAGTGACGTCAAGAGACAATCAATCAAGTGGTTGGACCATACTGAGGACACACTCGCTCAAACCACTGAGTACGACCACTGAGACAGTGGTCAGTTTACCGTGGCTCGCCTATTCCTGTAGGTAATTGCAAGGGTCACCGCCCCCACGGCTTGTTCCCAGACCAACAACTTAGCCAGTAGCTATTCTATTTACTTGTGTAAGTAGAGACCATGGTCTATGGCCCCCGCCCTCCACACCATAGTGCCAGCAGCATTGTGCTGCACTTCCAAGTGGGTAGTGGCACTGGTGTGTCCTCGTCCTCAATAGTGGCACTGGTGTGTCCTAGGCAGTGGAACTGGTGTGTCCTGGACAGTGGTACTGGTGTGTCCTGGGCAGTGGCACTGGTGTGTCCTGGGCAGTGGTACTGGTGTGCCCTAGGCAGTGGCACTGGTGTGTCCTAGGCAGTGGCACTGGTGTATCCTCGGCAGTGGCACTGGTGTGTCCTCGGCAGTGGCACTGGTGTCCTGGGCAGTGGCACTGGTGTGTTTTGGGCAGTGACACTGGTGTGTCCTGGGCAGTACCACTGATGTCCTGGGCAGTACCACTGATGTCCTGGGCAGTAACACTGATGTGTCCTAGGCAGTAACACTAGTGTGTCCTGGGTAGTAGCACTGGTGTCCTGGGCAGTGGCACTGGTGTGTCATGGGCAGTAGTACTGGCGTGGGCGTGTCCTGGGCAGTGGCACTGGCAATGAGCCATAGTAACCAGTCTGGGTCAGAATTACCAATAGTGGCACTCCCTGCTGCTGCCCTAGTGTTACATCAGTACTGTTACTGTGTTACATCAGTACTGTTACTGTGTTACATCAGTACTGTTACTGTGTTACATCAGTACTGTTACTGTGTTACATCAGTACTGTTACTGTGTTACATCAGTACTGTTACTGTGTTACATCAGTACTGTTACTGTGTTACATCAGTACTGTTACTGTGTTACATCAGTACTGTTACTGTGTTACATCAGTACTGTTACTGTGTTACATCAGTACTGTTACTGTGTTACATCAGTATTGTTACTGTGTTACATCAGTACTGTTACTGTGTTACATCAGTACTGTTACTGTGTTACATCAGTACTGTTACTGTGTTACATCAGTACTGTTACTGTGTTATATCAGTACTGTTACTGTGTTACATCAGTACTGTTACTGTGTTACATCAGTACTGTTACTGTGTTACATCAGTACTGTTACTGTGTTACATCAGTATTGTTACTGTGTTACATCAGTACTGTTACTGTGTTACATCAGTACTGTTACTGTGTTACAGCAGTACTGTTACTGTGTTACATCAGTACTGTTACTGTGTTACATCAGTACTGTTACTGTGTTACATCAGTACTGTTACTGTGTTACATCAGTATGTCGCGTGGGTCTTGGGAGAGATATATAGGAGGTCAAAGATACTCCTTGTTGGATGGTTACGGTATATTTACAGTAAGTGAAGGAGAGTCCAGCCACCCGTCTGTCTCGCCTGTAGGTCTAACGTTAGTGAGGGAGAGTGCCTATGAGAGGCTGTGCACATGCGCTGAGCCTCTGACGTCAGCGGGTACCGTGACGTCACACGCAAAGGGACCAGCTGTATAAAAGGAAAGATACACTACACAAGTGTATATATGATACTGACACGACAAGTACTGTTACTGTGTTACATCAGTACTGTTACTGTGTTACATCAGTACTGTTACTGTGTTACATCAGTATTGTTACTGTGTTACATCAGTACTGTTACTGTGTTACATCAGTATTGTTACTGTGTTACATCAGTACTGTTACTGTGTTACATCAGTACTGTTACTGTGTTATATCAGTACTGTTACTGTGTTACATCAGTATTGTTACTGTGTTACATCAGTACTGTTACTATGTTACATCAGTACTGTTACTGTGTTACATCAGTACTGTTACTGTGTTACATCAGTATTGTTACTGTGTTACATCTGTACTGTTACTGTGTTACATCAGTACTGTTACTGTGTTACATCAGTACTGTTACTGTGTTACATCAGTACTGTTACTGTGTTACAGCAGTACTGTTACTGTGTTACATCAGTACTGTTACTGTGTTACATCAGTACTGTTACTGTGTTACATCAGTACTGTTGCTGTGTTACATCAGTACTGTTACTGTGTTACATCAGTATTGTTACTGTGTTACATCAGTGGAGGGAGCTGTTAGGGCTTTAAACTAGAAATAGTTAGTGGTATGGGTTTTGGGGGGAAAACAGAGAAGTCCCAGTGTAGTAATATTATAAGTTGTAGGAGAACTAGTAATAGGCAGAATAAGGTGGACAGTGGAAAGCTAGTGACACTAGATGACAAGGACAGTAATAGGTATAGTGGAAAAACAGAGATGAGCAGGAAGGGTAAAGAGAAAGGAGGGTCTCTAAATATATATTACACCAATAGTCGTAGTGCTAGGAATAAGATGGACGAGTTGAGATTAGTTGCAAGTACGGGTAATATTGATGTTTTTGCAATAACTGAGACATGGTTTAATATGAAAAATCGGGACTTGCCTGCCGAATGTCACATTCAGGGTTTTAAATTGTTCCAAGTAGACAGAAGTATCGGGAAAGGAGGTGGGGTGGCACTCTATGTCCGTGATCATTTAAATTGTTGCATAAAAACGGGTATAAAGTCTGAATTAACACATACAGAGTCTGTCTGGATAGAATTTTCAGAGGGTGTGAAAAATTGATTTTAGGCGTGATTTACCGTCCTCCAAACTTAGATAGGGAACAAGGGAGACTACTTTGGGAGGAAATTGTTAAGGCCACAAGACACGATAACGTAGTAATTCTAGGGGACTTTAACTTTAGTCAGATTGATTGGAATTTCATGACAGGGAATTTAGAATCTAACGACTTTTTAGAAGTAGTTCAGGATTGCTTTTGAAGCAGTTTGTAACAGAACCTACAAGGGAAATAACCTACTTGACTTGGTTCTGGCAAGCAAGGAAACCCTTGTTAATAATTTAGAAATTACAGAGGAACTCGGCTCAAGCGACCACAAGTCAATTACCTTTAGCATTGAATGGATGTATGATAGTAGGGATAATTCAGTAATGGTCCCAGATTTTCGCTTAGCAGATTATAATGGACTTAGAGAACACTTATCAACTGTGGACTGGGGTGAAGAAGAGAGGTATCAATATGACAGTTTTCTTAACACTATACAGGCTGCCCAAAGAACATTTATCCGTATAAAGAAATTAGATCAAGTAGAAATGACCCAAAATGGATGAATAATAGGCTCAAATATCTTTTAGGGCAGAAGAAAGGAATTTATAGGCGCATAAAAAGAGGTGAGGGTCATCTTATAAATCAGTATACTGACATTAAAAGGGACGTTAAAGAGGGAATAAGAAAATCTAAACGGGACTATGAAATTAAAGTTGCTAGGGATTCAAAAACTAACCCAAAAAGTTTTTTCCAGGTTTATAGAACAAAAGTTAGGGATAAGATAGGTCCCTTAAAAATAACTTTGGGCATCTTACTGACAAGGAGAATGATATGTGCTCTATTTTTAATAATTATTTTCTCTCGGTTTTCACACAGGAAGACATTAATAATATCCCAGTAATTAATTTTACAGAGGCCCAGAAGAAGATAAATTATGTAATATCACAGTCACTAGCGAAATGATTATGAAACAGCTGGACCGACTGAAACAAAATAAATCGCCGGGTCCTGATGAGCTTTTTGCAAGGGTTCTTAAGGAATGCAAAATGGAACTCTGTGAACCAATATCTAACATTTTTAATTTATCTCTTCAAACAGGTGTAGTGTCTGATATGTGGAAGATGGCTAATGTAATTCCTATTTTTAAAGCAGGGGACAAGTCACTACCGTCAAACTACCGCCCAATAAGCCTGACCTCAATTGTAGGCAAATTACTAGAGTCAATTATAGCTGATATTATTAGAAGCCATCTAGATAACTATAATTTGATTAATGATACCCAGCATGGATTCACGAGGGCCGTTCCTGCCTATCTAATTTATTAACCTTCTTCAGTAAAGCTTTTGAGGCTGTTGATCACGATAAAGAATTCGATATTGTTTATTTAGACTTTAGTAAGGCTTTTGATAGAGTACCGCACCAGAGACTGTTAAAGAAAGTGGCAGCTCATGGCATTGGGGGAAAAGTGCTGTCATGGATCGAGTCATGGCTCACCAATAGGAAGCAGAGAGTGTGCATAAATGGGGTTAAATCCGAATGGGGACTTGTAACAAGTGGTGTTCCACAGGGATCAGTCTTAGGCCCATTGTTATTTATAATATATATCAATGACCTTGATGAGGGAATTACTAGTGATATGAGCAAATTCGCCGACGACACGAAGATAGGTAGGATAATTGATTCAAACATAGATGTCATAGAACTTCAGGAAGATTTAGACAAACTTAATTCGTGGTCGGAAAAGTGGCAGATGCGGTTCAATGTAGATAAGTGCAAGGTTCTGAAGCTCGGGAGTGTCCATAACCCAAGCACTTATAAGTTAAATAACGTAGAACTTAGCCATACAGATTGCGAGAAGGACTTGGGGGTGATGGTAAGCAGCAACCTTAAACCAAGACAGCAATGCCTAAGCGTACGTAATAAGGCAAATAGATTACTGGGATTTATATCAAGAGGTGTTAGCAACAGAAGTCCAGAGGTTATATTACAGCTTTATACATCATTAGTAAGGCCTCACCTAGATTACGCAGCTCAGTTCTGGTCTCCATATTACAGAATGGACATAAATTCGTTAGAAAACATTCAGCGTAGAATGACTAAATTAATACATAGCATTAGAAATCTTCCTTACGAAGAAAGATTGAAGACCCTAAAATTACATTCACTTGTAAGACGTAGAATGAGGGAGACATGATCGAGGTATACAAGTGGAAAATGGGTATTAACAAAGGGGATATAAATAAGGTCTTGAGGATATCTCTCCAGAGAGAACCCGCAATAATGGATTCAAGTTAGATAAGTTTAGATTTAGAAAGGATATAGGAAAGTATTGGTTTGGAAATAGGGTAGTTGATGAGTGGAACAGTCTGCCTAGTAGGGTTATTGAAGCTAGGACCTTGGGTAGTTTCAAATTTAGGTTGGATAAATTCATGAGTGAGAGGGGTTGGATTTGAGTGGGACTCGCGCATGAGTGGGTAGAATTGTCAAAGCTTATTTCTTGGGTAGCTTTGAAAATTGGGTTGAGCAAATATTCTGTTAGTGGGATGGATTGTGAAGGACCTGCCTAGTATGGGCCAACAGGCCTGCTGCAGTGTTCCTCCTTTCTTATGTTCTTATGTTCTTATGTTACTGTGTTACATCAGTATTGTTACTGTGTTACATCTGTACTGTTACTGTGTTACATCAGTACTGTTACTGTGTTACATCTGTACTGTTACTGTGTTACATCAGTACTGTTACTGTGTTACATCAGTACTGTTACTGTGTTACATCAGTACTGTTACTGTGTTACATCAGTACTGTTACTGTGTTACATCAGTACTGTTACTGTGTTACATCAGTACTGTTACTGTGTTACATCAGTACTGTTACTGTGTTACATCAGTACTGTTACTGTGTTACATCAGTACTGTTACTGTGTTACATCAGTACTGTTACTATACTCACCTAATTGTGGTTGCAGGGGTCGAATCATAGCTGTTGGTGTTACAGCAGTCTTGTCACTGTTAGAGCAGTCTTTTGAATGTTACAGCAGTCTTGTCATCGTGTCACAGCAGTCTTGTCACAGTGTCACAGCAGTCTTGTCACTGTGTCACAGCAGTCTTGTCACTGTGTCACAGCAGTCTTGTCACCGTGTCACAGCAGTCTTGTCACCGTGTTACAGCAGTCTTGTCACCGTGTCACAGCAGTCTTGTCACCGTGTCACAGCAGTCTTGTCACCGTGTCACAGCAGTCTTGTCACTGTGTCACAGCAGTCTTGTCACTGTGTTACAGCAGTCTTGTCACCGTGTCACAGCAGTCTTGTCACTGTGTCACAGCAGTCTTGTCACCGTGTCACAGCAGTCTTGTCACTGTGTCACAGCAGTCTTGTCACTGTGTCACAGCAGTCTTGTCACCGTGTCACAGCAGTCTTGTCACCGTGTCACAGCAGTCTTGTCACCGTGTCACAGCAGTCTTGTCACTGTGTCACAGCAGTCTTGTCACTGTGTCACAGCAGTCTTGTCACCGTGTCACAGCAGTCTTGTCACTGTGTCACAGCAGTCTTGTCACTGTGTCACAGCAGTCTTGTCACAGTGTCACAGCAGTCTTGTCACTGTGTCACAGCAGTCTTGTCACTGTGTCATAGCAGTCTTGTCACAGTGTCACAGCAGTCTTGTCACTGTGTCACAGCAGTCTTGTCACTGTGTCACAGCAGTCTTGTCACAGTGTCACAGCAGTCTTGTCACCGTGTCACAGCAGTCTTGTCACCGTGTCACAGCAGTCTTGTCACCGTGTCACAGCAGTCTTGTCACCGTGTCATAGCAGTCTTGTCACCGTGTCACAGCAGTCTTGTCACCGTGTCACAGCAGTCTTGTCACCGTGTCATAGCAGTCTTGTCACCGTGTCATAGCAGTCTTGTCACTGTGTTACAGCAGTCTTGTCACCGTGTCATAGCAGTCTTGTCACCGTGTCATAGCAGTCTTGTCACCGTGTTACAGCAGTCTTGTCACTGTGTCACAGCAGTCTTGTCACTGTGTCACAGCAGTCTTGTCACAGTGTCACAGCAGTCTTGTCACTGTGTCACAGCAGTCTTGTCACCGTGTCACAGCAGTCTTGTCACCGTGTCATAGCAGTCTTGTCACCGTGTCACAGCAGTCTTGTCACAGTGTCACAGCAGTCTTGTCACCGTGTCACAGCAGTCTTGTCACCGTGTCACAGCAGTCTTGTCACCGTGTCACAGCAGTCTTGTCACCGTGTCACAGCAGTCTTGTCACCGTGTCATAGCAGTCTTGTCACCGTGTTACAGCAGTCTTGTCACTGTTACAGCAGTCCTATAACATAATTTGGTTTAGTTAGCAGTGTGCTCCACGCTGGTGTCAAGTACTCGAGGATACCTCCTACCTTTTTTGTATACAAGTTTTTGAACACTTCCTTGTTTAAATTAGTTAATTCCATTTTTTATGGAAAATTTATTAACCTAACGTAATTTTCACTTAACGAACCGTACTCACCTAGTTGTGGTTGCAGGGGTCGAGTCACAGCTCCTGACTCCGCCTCTTCGCTGGTCGCTACTAGATCCTCTCTCTCCCCTCTCCATGAGCTTTATCGTACCTCTTGCGTGTGTTGTGTGGGAATGCTAGTAGCGACCAGTGAAGAAGCGGGGCCAGGAGCTGTGAATCGACCCCTGCAACGACAACTAGGCGAGTACATGAAAACAATTCCTCAGTTGTACATGTAATCTGATACCCTGGCAAGGCTGGGCCTGAGGACTCGCTCACCCAAACACACTTCTGTCTCCCCCCCATGAAAAATCACTTGCAAACTTAAATTCTCACACACACACACACACACACACACACACACACACACACACACACACACACACACACACACACACACACACACATGATAGGTCCCCCGCGACGCTGCCTGGGAGACCAGGTGCACACACATAACCCTCATTCTTTAGTGAACACGCTCTATGTATTATTTCCCAGAGAAATATACAACGCCTGCATAAACAGTACCAATAACAACAACTTGGTAGGACGGGGCACGACGCCCCCCACTCCTCTCTCTCCTTCCCCACCACTCCACAGGGGGGAAATCTGGGGGTAACGTGGCTGTAATGCAAACTTATACACAGTGTATTATGCAGAACAACCACTGTGAAAAAATAGTGGAATTCCAAGTGTTTTCGAAATTTCTCACATTTCACTATTCTTCACAGTGGCTGTTGTGCATATTGTGACCTTATTGCATACTATAATATATACGTAAACCACATAAGATTAAATAAATTAAAGATTATTTCAACAAGGGAGAATGACAATTAGGTGTGCATAAATATGCAGAGAGTGCAGGGACCAGAGCTGCCTCTCAACAAGCACTACATGTGTGGTATTTAACTACTTATATCGCTACTCACACTGACTCTTTAACTCCGCATTCGGAATTCCTTCCGCTTAAATTTATTTGGCGTTAAAGTCTGGACGAAGATAATGATGCCTTGAAGATGTGTTGCGGGGGCGAGAGTATTTCTGGCCAGGGAGGGAGGAAGGAGGGAGGGAAGGAGGGAAGGAGGGTAGGAGGGAGGAAGGAGGGAAGGAGGGTAGGAGGGAAGGAATGAAGGAAAAGAGGCCCTTTAACCCGGATACACACTAGGGTAATGAAGAACCATAACCTTGGTACCACCCTTATCTAAATAAATCTCCCAATAAATTAAAAAATAACTCAATATCTCTTCAACACTAAATTCTACTGTTGACGTTACTATGTTGACCTTACTATGTTGACCTTACTATGTAATGAAAGTCATCCCTCGTACCGGGACTCACATGGGACCGTATTTTGAGTAGATATATAAATATTCTGCATAGAGGTATCCCTCCAGGGATACCTCTATGCAGAATATTTACTGCCGAGTAGTGACTAAGATGACTGGGCAAGCGTCCTAACAGCAGCCTCCATGAAACAAACACCTGTGTTTGTGTACCAGCTGTGCAGGTGTCCCAGACGTACACATGCTGCGCTGACCACAGTTTATCTCACCAAATATCACTGACCTTTAACAACTTAAGTTGTTTTCTAAAAGGAAAATGGAACAGGTGGACGCGTGTTTTAATGACAGACTAAAAGATAACTTTAATAATGTAATCTTACCTAAAGATACAAACTTAAGATAGCCATTACGTGCCAACACTCAATACATTATTATATCACCTCTTTTCCTGACAAACCTAACCTAACCTACTATATGGAATGCATTATTTACAACCTTACACACACACAACACAGTGAGCGCTTTCATGTGGTGACGCTTATATCTTCAGAGGAATAAGCAGAAGAGGCAAGAGAAGATTATTTAATTTTTTGTGATAGATTTATTAATAATATTAGGGTGGAATATGAGTGGGGAGGGGATGAGGGGAGGAATGGGAGGGGTAGAGGAAGGGGCGAGAGGGGGAGGGTGTTGTGTTCTGTGTACAGTGTGAGCCAGAGATGTGGGGGTGGGGGTGAGGGTGAGGGTTAGGGTAGGGGTGATGGGTGGGGGTGAGGAAGGCAGGAGGGGTCACCTTGGCAGATACTACAGTGTAAAGTTACATTACTAGCTTCTCAGTGTGTGGTGGGGGTCAGAGTGTGGCTGTGGTGGGGGTCAGGGTGTGGCTGTGGTGGGGGTCATGGTGTGGCTGTGGTGGGGTCAGGGTGTGGCTGTGGTGGAGGTCAGGGTGTGGTTGTGGTGGGGGTCAGGGTGTGTAACTGTGGTGGTCGCTGTGGTAGGGTGTGGCTGCGGTGGTCGCTGTAATAAGGTGTGGCTGTGGTGGGCACTGTAGAAGGGTGTGGCTGTGGCGGTCACTGTAGAGAAGACCATGGGTGGTAACTGTCCTGGTGACCAACAGAGATGGACAGTTTTTGTACGTACGGACAGAAGACTCAATTTGACAACCTGTCTCCAGTAATTCTGTGGCGGCGGCGCAGAAAAATAGACTACAATGTTGTATATATGAGTCTGACGTAGAGTTCCACACAGGAGACTGCTGAAGAAAGTAGCGACACATGGTACCTGAGGAGATATTCTCTCCTGACATGGGGAAATATGTGGGTGGGAATGGTTGGATGTGAGAAATACCTGCCTAAGTAAGGGTCAATAGGCCTACCGCGGTGTTCCTCCATTCTTATGTTCGAAACACACTTGGCGAAAAGTTAACAAGAGGTTGAATGGGTAGCTGTATTTGAAGACGTTTCGCAAACAAGTGGCTTTTTTTTCATTCCAATACAGAGATGGTTTTCAAAGACGGAAAATGCTGTATTAATCTGATAAAGTCACTTTTCTGCAAGTAAAGGTACCCCAGGTGTTGCGCATGTGTCTAATTCCTCATCTTACCAGTATGATATACCATAATTGTAATAAAAGATTGAATAAATGGGAAGAAATCAGTACGGGGACCAGCCACAAGCGGCGTTAAGCAGGGGAGTCAGTGTCGGGACCCTCGCTATTCGCAACCCACAAACACAACTGAGACAGTACACAAAGACGTACACGCAGGCAGATCCACAATTTATGAGTCTCCTCTGTACTCGACTGAAGAATCAGACACCTGGAGGCTTCAAGGATGATCTGGATAGGTTGATGTTGTGGCCAGAAAAGTGGCAGAAGCAGTTCAATGAGGACAACTATAAGGTTGGTACACTAGGAAGGAGAAAGTGACCACAACACCTACGTAGTAAACAATGTCGAATCTTAACAGAATAGGACAAAGATTTAAGAGTTCTGGTAGGCAGAAATCTAAGAGACAACACATGCGAGTGTTTACAATAAACCTAACTGACTTCTTGCAGTCGCATCGAAATTTGTGACAGAAGTCGCAGGTTAGAGCACAACTCTAAGGAAGTGTGCTGCTTGATTCGACCAGTTACGCTTCCTCTGAACGTATTTACTTGGAATTCCTCCGTTTCCTGCACCATTGCAAGCTTCTGATGATGTGTTGATTGCAACACGAAAGGCCTAGTGCTATAATTTAACTCCCCCTCGTGGTTGCTTTGCATATTGTATCGCTTGTTCACGATTATTGCATGTTTTAATAATATGGCTGTACTGGGGAGGGGAGAGAACGTGGGATAGGGAAGAAAGGTTGTAGTGTTGTAGTGTGGGGGATGAGGTATGGGGGAGTTAGGGTGTTGAGGGAGTGTAACAGCACACTGTCTTGGTGTTGTGCTCGCGTGGTGGGGAGTACAAGAAGAAGTGAGGGATGGAGAGAAAGGAGGGGGAAGAAAGAGTATAGAGAAGTAGAGAGGGAGTGAGGGGCGAGAGTAAAGAAAAAAAAGATGAAAGTATGTAAAGATGTGAGTGCATCCTCTGCTTGGATGTGTGGACATGCTACCAGCCTATGTGGACATGCTACCAGCCTGTGTGGACATGCTAACAGCCTGTGTGGACATGCTACCAGCCTGTGTGGACATGCTACCAGCCTGTGTGGACATGCTACCAGCCTGTGTGGACATGCTACCAGCCTGTGTGGACATGCTACCAGCCTGTGTGGACATGCTACCAGCCTGTGTGGACATGCTACCAGCCTGTGTGGACATGCTACCAGCCTGTGTGGACATGCCACTAGCCCGGCTGCCACAAATACCCACAACATAACAGGGACAGTAAATTGGTGTTGACATCTCAGGTCTCGCTACAAGTTTCAAGGCGGAAGACTTCCCCACTGGTGGCGGTGGTGGTCTGGCCAAGACATGCACCATCGGTGGTGTGTGTGGCCAAGACACGCACCACCGGTGGTGTGTGTGGCCAAGACACGCACCACCGGTGGTGTGTGTGGCCAAGACACGCATCACCGGTGGTGTGTGTGGCCAAGACACGCATCACCGGTGGTGTGTGTGTGGCCAGGAGACCCGCTAGCCACCGGTGGTGATGCTGGTGGCGTCAAATCTTCAGCGTTTGATCTATCTTATAAAGATGGTTTTGTTATGGTTCTAATAACTGAACCACTCGTTACTTACTCTTGTGTTGCGTTCACAACACCTGTTGTTACACCTGTTGTTACAACACCTATTGTTACAACACCTGCTGTCACAACACCTGCTGTCACAACACCTGTTGTCACAACACCTGCTGTCACAACACCTGCTGTCACAACACCTGCTGTCACAACACCTGCTGTCACAACACCTGCTGTCACAACACCTGCTGTCACAACACCTGAGCTCTTAATCAAGTGATAAATCCTCACATCTTACCTACTTACCACGTACACACATACACGTACATATGTACGTATGAGCACAGCCGTGTTCATGTGCTACTAAACATACACACGAAGAAAGGCTAAGGGAAATCGGCCTGACGACACTGGAGGATAGGAGGGTTAGGGGAGACATGATAACGACATACAAAATACTGCGTGGAATAGACAAGGTGGACAGAGACAGGATGTTCCAGAGATGGGACACAGAAACAAGGGGTCACAATTGAAAGATGAAGACTCAGATGAGTCAAAGGGAGGTTAGGAAGTATTTCTTCAGTCACAGAGTTGTCAGGAAGTGTAATAGTCTAGCAAGTGATGTAGTGGAGTGAGGAACCATACATAGCTTTAAGACGAGGTATGATAAAGCTCATGGAGCAGGGAGAGAAGGGACCCAGTAGAGATCAGTGAAGAGGCGGGGCCAGGAGCTGAGTCTCGACCCCTGCAACCTCAATTAGGTGAGTACACACACACACACACATACACGCACACGCACACGCACACGCACGCACACGCACACACACACACGCACACGCACACACACACACACACCACGTACATATGTTTATACACATTGTAAAAGCTATTTCCCTTATTTATTTATAATGTAAATATTTACATTAAAAATAAATATTGTGATAAATTGCCACATTTTGAAGATAAACCTTAGAGGGATTTTATTGGTAGACTATTGGTAGACTTTACTGGTAGACTTTATTGGTAGACTTTATTGGTAGAACTTTCCCAGTATCGACCAGGAAAAATCGTTCTTACAATGTTAGTCGAAGGCGCTGTTTGTTATGGATATTTGTGTGTAGTTTTAATAATTTTAAGGGTTGTTTTGTAGGAGTGTGTGTATGGTGAAGTTTAAGAAGGTATTTATGGGGATAAGTTAGTCAGACACGAGTCCTGGAGGGCAGTGCAGTGACTACACTCTGAAGGATGGGTGGGGATGTTGTGGTTCTGGAGGTGGGAAGTCCAGTGTCTGCACTCTGAAGGATCAGTGAGGATGCTGCAGTTTGGCAGAACATTTTAACTGCAATATCCCTGCATATCTGGAAAGCCAGCTAGTGAACGAATAATGGTGCATATGCTTCCTTCACCGGATCACTCTGCCTTGATGGAAAATGGCTGACGATTTAACAAGAAAATAACACTGGAAAAGGTCCAGGACAGAGACACACAGATGATACACAGACTAAGACGTAAATCTTACGAAGGCACAAGAGGTGGGTGTTTACAGTCTCAACGAGACGAAGACTGAGAATTCACCAGACACAATTTTTTAAACTCGTGCGAGTGTAAGGCATTCTTCACTCAAAGAGTATCATAATATCCAATAATCTAACACTCGATAATAAAAAATAATTGTTTTATTATTCGTATGGTAAATACATGGGAGACTGCCAAGGAGCCAGTGCGAGTAGCTGTAAACAAACGTTCGTTTGAACAATAAAATCCGCTACTTACGTTCTTTGATTTGGTCTAAACTTTCCCTAAACAAACTGCCCAAAGGTCTGCTGATTGCCTTTGTTTACTACACAGGTGGCATCACCTGTGTAGTAGCCTGTGATTGACACCGTCAGAGACAGACATACGCAGGAGCGGGTCAGACGCAGTGTTGAGACGCGGGATGGACGGGAGAGATAAGGGAGAAAGATTGGCAGGGAGAATAGAGGGGTGGTGGGGTAAGTGTCATTCTGGCACTGCGAAAATTTCCTAATTATCACTTTTTTTCACTGAAAAGTTCACTGAATTTTCCTGGACGTGTACCTGCATCACTTGACGTTACATCAGTCAGTATTTCGGAAAATATCGATAACTGTGGGAGTGGGAGAAGTGTTAGTCAAACTTTGAGGTGGTGTGATGTTGTGGTCTTGTCTTCACCCCCATAATACAGGGGGGTGGGGAGAAGAACGCTGTGATTGGATGAAGGTAGCGATACTGCCCCCCTTCCCCAACGGGGTCTGGCACTTGACATACCTGAGGTGGGGGTGGGGAAGGCATGACACCACCTCCAGCCTGCCAAAACGCTTCTCCACCCACTACCAGTGTCCACTCCGGCCTCTGACCATAAGCTCGCAGGACACACTAGGGGGCGGTGGGAGGTCTTCGGCTCGGACCACACAACTTGGGCTTCGCAAACACTCCACTTCCGTCCACGAAGCAGCTTCCGACGCCGAGATTTGGGAAGGGAAGCCGGCCCAGCTCATCTCCTGATTAGACAGAGTTGTAACCCAAATTTAGCAGGAAGTGGAACGGAAGGAAAGATGGGAGACAACGTAGTGGATAACGCGGAAGAGCCGCCCGCTACTGAGGTAACAGAGGGGGAAGACGCGCCCCTCACCCTCTCAGATCAACTGCTAGAAATCGAAAAAAAAGAACGTAAGGCAAGAAGGAGGCGATATGGTTCATCTTGGAAGAAACCTCCTAGTTACGTTTACGCAACCAATTTTGGTTTTGGAGTGCAAAGTTATCAGCCCATGATTGAGTACCTGGATGCAAAAGATGATGGGGAGCCAGTCAACAAAGATGACGTCCATCTTCCCATGATCGAGGAGCGGTGCATGACCAAACACGCGGCCGACAAGCCCTTCAAGTGGTACAAGAATAGCGATATTGACAAATATATCGACAAGGGGGAAAAGATCCGTACCCAGATTAGGCAGAACGATGCCATAGGAGTGAGTAACGTGTTGAGAAGAACACACACCAACTGGTCTATGACAAGAAAATGGGTTCAAAGTGTCAAAAAATCGTACGTGGTAGACTATCGTAAACTACATAAGAAGGCAGCAGAATTTGAGGATGTAGACTATGTAGACTACCGTCCGCCAACTCCCGTCAAGGCCGTTTACTACCGAGAACTCACGCCAAGACCACGCTATCTCGACGATTTGTCCTCCGAGTTTGCCAGTGTTGTGAAAACCCTCGCCCAGAGCAGAATGGAGCACGAGAACGAGCTGGCAGCGCGTCGGGAAAAGATGAAGATGCTGGACGACAAATTCGAGGACACTGTCGATCACATTTACGGTCAGATGAGACGCATCAGTCAGCGCGCTGACCAGTACGCCTCCTCCGCTGACCCACGGAAAATTGATACCGTTGAATACGACACGATCCTCCGGAATAGGACTCGCCGTGACGAGGAGCTAAAAAATATGATGGAATGTGTAAATGAGCTCACGGAAATGGACAGTGCCAGGAACAAACTGCGCGCAAGCTTGCGCAGCTTAGACGATGAGGTGCATGGGCTGAGCAGCCGTGTGGACGACATGAGGCACCTTCATACGACGGAGCGCCTGCAGAGTACAGACACCAACGTCGAACTGGACATGTTAAGGGCACAGCTTGCCGCTCGCAGAAGTTATTCTCGTCCCAGCTCCATTGCTCGGGATGACGAGGAAGATGACTACGATGAAGTGAAGACCTGCAGGAAGCCAAAGCAAGCCATACTCTTGCCAAAACGCGAGAGAATAACCGCCAAGCCCAGGGAGCCACTGCTGCAGGATGAAGTGATCTCCGACGTGTACGCTCGCGTCCTTAACAAGGCTGGGGAGTTGGGTACTCGAACTAGTGAACAGCGAAGGATCAACAGCCGAGCTCGCTTCGTCAATGTATTCAAGCCTCGTCCCGACACAGCTGACCGCGAGCTCCTGGTGCCTCCCTCCCTCACCGAACTCAACATTGACTACATGGCGAAGACTCTGGCTACGAAAGGCGCCTGCCAGCGTCGCTACGATATCGATGCCGAAGTCCCGGCTCCTCGCTCCAACATCAACACCAATGCCTTCAAGGATTACTGTGAATTGAGAGCTAGGAAGCCCATTGAGGAGCACCCATCACTCAGTAACCGTGTGAGGTATGCCACCATCAGGGCCCGCGCCAGGAGCACCCTCCTCGGGTACTAGACCACCAAGCCTAGTCCCTATCCTAGAAATATATACTCTATTCCCGGCATACAAGTGGACGCTCCTGCCGCTCGCTACCACCTGACAACACTGGCTTTCTTTCCCGTCGAAACAACACAAGAGGAACCCACAGAAATCTTCGCTCACATGACCATCATAGCAAGACCCCAAAGGAACCAAAGGAACGCCTTCGGTCCAGAGGAGTCCCCAGGAATACCACCTGTCTTTCCCAACAGTTCCACAATCCTCCCAATGTTTGCTCAACACCTGAGGCTTCTGAAAAGCCTGAGGTGGTGAAGTGAGCTGCAAAAAAAAACACTAATGAACAGTGAGTTTGTGCTTAGTGGATAATATGAACCTGTGTCTCGCATACACAAAACCAACGAATGTAAACCAGACCCGAGCAGTGAGTGAGCTGTGTGGAGCAGACCTCGCCACACTCTCCTCTTATGGAGACGTTGTATTCTGTGTCGACCACCACGAACTGTGTTCCCTGCTGCCCAGTGTTGCCAGAAAGAACTGTGTTCCCTGCTGCCCAGTGTTGCCAGAACGAACTTTAATGTTTAAACAGTACGAACAAACGACGAAGTTTTACGAAATATTTCTGTTTTATTTTTACGACACACGTTTAAAATTTATTTATTTTCGTGCAGTCAAGCAATATATATATATATATATATATATATATATATATATATATATATATATATATATATATAATGTGTGTGGCTTGCAGGTATTTTATTTCTAAAAAGCTACTCGTTATATATACTTTTTATTGATTGGTATATATACTTTTGTGTATACATTATATCCTGACATTGTGGTATATAAATAAATGTTTTTATAACACAGTATTGTGTGTATGATTCAGACAACCTGCGAGGGAGAGAGTAAAGATAGATTTCTTCCTCACTTCTCTCACTCACGCCTTCCCTCCATCCCTACCTCCCTCACACCCTCCATCCCTCAGATCAGTAAGGAATGTTTTCTCTCTCTCTCTCTCTCTCTCTCTCTGTACACTATCCTGGGGTTCGTTGCTTACTATATACTATCCTAACTTCCGGTTAAAGTGCAGCAAATGCACAACGGTAGTCTTAATATCTAGTGTCTTGTGCCATCTGCCGCTCCCATCCACTCCTCAGGGGGAAACAAAACACTAAGACCAGTTCAAGGAAATACAGCAAGACACAACGATAAGAGTCATTAAGAAAGCAGTTATTAATAAGAAAGAACTACCATGTAGGTATTTAAGACTCAAAAATTATTTCCTTTAAGGAGGTCAAGACCACGCTTACTCTCGTAGTCAAGACCACGCTTACACTCGTAGTCAAGACCACGCTTACTCTCGTAGTCAAGACCACGCTTACTCTCGTAGTCAAGACCACGCTTACTCTCGTAGTCAAGACCACGCTTACACTCGTAGTCAAGACCACGCTTACACTCGTAGTCAAGACCACGCTTACTCTCGTAGTCAAGACCACGCTTACTCTCGTAGTCAAGACCACGCTTACTCTCGTAGTCAAGACCACGCTTACTCTCGTAGTCAAGACCACGCTTACTCTCGTAGTCAAGACCACGCTTACTCTCGTAGTCAAGACCACGCTTACTCTCGTAGTCAAGACCACGCTTACACTCGTAGTCAAGACCACGCTTACACTCGTAGTCAAGACCACGCTTACTCTCGTAGTCAAGACCACGCTTACACTCGTAGTCAAGACCACGCTTACACTCGTAGTCAAGACCACGCTTACTCTCGTAGTCAAGACCACGCTTACACTCGTAGTCAAGACCACGCTTACTCTCGTAGTCAAGACCACGCTTACTCTCGTAGTCAAGACCACGCTTACTCTCGTAGTCAAGACCACGCTTACTCTCGTAGTCAAGACCACGCTTACTCTCGTAGTCAAGACCACGCTTACTCTCGTAGTCAAGACCACGCTTACTCTCGTAGTCAAGACCACGCTTACTCTCGTAGTCAAGACCACGCTTACTCTCGTAGTCAAGACCACGCTTACCTCGTAGTCAAGACCACGCTTACCTCGTAGTCAAGACCACGCTTACCTCGTAGTCAAGACCACGCTTACTCTCGTAGTCAAGACCACGCTTACCTCGTAGTCAAGACCACGCTTACTCTCGTAGTCAAGACCACGCTTACTCTCGTAGTCAAGACCACGCTTACCTCGTAGTCAAGACCACGCTTACTCTCGTAGTCAAGACCACGCTTACTCTCGTAGTCAAGACCACGCTTACCTCGAGTCAAGACCACGTACTCGGTCAAGACCACGCTTACCCGTTAAGCCACGCTTACTCGTGTCAGACCACGCTACTAGTAAACCACACTCGTTCAGACCGCTTACTAGTCAAGACCATACGTAGTCAAGACCACGCTTACCTCGTAGTCAAGACCACTTACCTCAGTCAAGCCACGTTACCTCGAGTCAGCCTCTCGTAGTCAAGACCACTTACTCGTGTCAAGACCACGCTTACTCAGTCAACCACGCTACTCGTAGTCAGACCGCTACTCGATCAGACCCTTCTCGTACAAGACCACGCTTCGAGTCAAGACCACGCTTACACTCGTATCAGCCAGTACTCGTAGTCAAGACCACGCTTACTCCAGTCAAGACCACGCTTACCTCAGTCAAGACCACGCTTACTCGAGTCAAGACCACGCTTACCTCGTAGTAAGACCACGCTTACTCGTAGTCAAGACCACGTTACTCGAGTCAAGACCACCTTACCTCGTAGTCAAGACCACGCTTACCTCGTAGTCAAGACCACGCTACTCGTAGTCAAACACGCTTACCTCGTAGTCAAGACCACGCACCGTAGTCAAGACCACGCTACCTCTAGTCAAGACCACGCTTACCTCGTAGTCAAGACCACGCTTACCTCGTAGTCAGACACGCTTACCTCGAGTCAAGACCACGCTTACTCGTTCGGAGACCACGCTACTCGTAGTCAAGACCACGCTTACTCGTAGTCAAGCCACGCTACTGGTCAAGACCCTACTCGTAGTCAAGACCACGCTTACACTCGTAGTCAAGACCACGCTTACTCCTAGTCAAGACCACGCTTACTCTCGTAGTCAAGACCACGTTTACTCTCGTAGTCAAGACCACGCTTACTCTCGTAGTCAAGACCACGCTTACTCTCGTAGTCAAGACCACGCTTACTCTCGTAGTCAAGACCACGCTTACACTCGTAGTCAAGACCACGCTTACTCTCGTAGTCAAGACCACGATTACTCGTAGTCAAGACCACGCTTACTCCGTAGTCAAGACCACGCTTACTCTCGTAGTCAAGACCACGCTTACTCTCGTAGTCAAGACCACGCTTACTGTCGTAGTCAAGACCACGCTTACTGTCGTAGTCAAGACCACGCTTTCTCTCGTAGTCAAGACCACGTTTACTCTCGTAGTCAAGACCACGTTTACTCTCGTAGTCAAGACCACGCTTACTCTCGTAGTCAAGACCACGCTTACTCTCGTAGTCAAGACCACGCTTACTCTCGTAGTCAAGACCACGCTTACTGTCGTAGTCAAGACCACGCTTACTCTCGTAGTCAAGACCACGCGTCTCAATACGTCATTAGGAGCTATGCAATATTGCAACAGTAGCAGCAACAGAAGAAATGAGGTGAAGGTTTTCTCAGAGTAAATTATCGTTGTGCCACCAGCCACAGCTCTCAGATATGAGAGGCACTGGTGCCACCAGCCACAGCTCTCAGTTATGAGAATCACTGGTCAGTCTGCTAACCACCACCCTCCCTCCTAACCCTTGCACACATGAAGTATGCTAGAAGAGGGCCTCAAAGTTTACAGAAAGCGGGAAACAGAATAATAGGAGATGTAATAGCCAGACCTGTAATAGCCGTCAAAAAGTCATGTGACGTAAGATATTACGTTGCGCTCATTTGTCAACTTAAATACCATACCTCCCCGGAGGTACTGAAATGTCTGGAAGAATCTCTTCATATATTACTAAGTACTGCCTACCGATATTCTCAGTATCAATTATCATGACTACTTTAGTTATTTATGAATCTCTCATGGCATTCCCATTATTGTTTAAGATCTAATAACCAGACAATTCATGAATTTTCTGATTATCCTTAATCACCACATAGCAGCCAAACCCTGTTGCGTTGTAATCCTAGTTGCAATCACCATGTTGCAATCATTGCTTGCAGTCACTTAACATTGTGTACCTCTGCAGTACCTGTACATAAATGGGCTTACTAATATTGGTTATATATTATCCCGACGGGCAGGGCGCACTTACCACAGAGAACACTGTTCTAACGTCACCACATCCTCACGAGGCCCCATGGGATAATGATGAGCAATCTAGGCTGACCCCTACCCCGCCTCCCTTCCACTACACACTTATACGCTCTCCAAGTCATTCTATTTCGTTCCATCCTCTCTAAATGTCCGAACCACATCAACCACATACATATTCCTCGTTGCAGACCCTCACTGGGAAGACAGTGTGGATTATACTAGTTAGGTTCTCTGGTCACTTGACAAGGGTCGAATTTCCTGCTCTCATTAATAGTGCATCTGGCAACTTGCCTAGCCTCCCCTCTCTCTCTCTCTCTCTCTCTCTCTCTCTCTCTCTCTCTCTCTCTCTCTCTCTCCAATGTAGTACTCTAGCAATATCAAACTACTTGAGAGATTGTCTTAACTACCCTTTAAGGAATGGCTATAAAAGAAAGGATTGAAGGGAGGCATCAGCGTCCAAGAGCTGTAGTCCTACCAACACCTACCAGGAAAGTCTTCGGCTAGGGAGGTCACCTGCCAGGGAGGTTACCTGCCAGGAAGGTTACCTGCCAGGGAGGTTACCTGCCAGGGAGGTTACCTGTCAGGGAGGTTACCTGCCACGGAGGTCACCTGCCAGGGAGGTCACCTGCCAGGGAGGTTACCTGTCAGTGAGGTAACTTGCTAGGAAGGTCTCCCGTTTAGTCGTTTTTCCTGTTCCTGTATCGTGGTATCCCTCGACTTGCGGCATACCTTGTCTAGCAGTAATCCTTGTCTCGCGGTATCCCTTGACTCGCGGCATTAGACTCGTTGCTTCCCTCTCCCGACGGCATGCAACGCGGTGTCGCGGATGGAAGCGCAGCGCCCGGAGGCGCCGACTTCAAGCCCTCAGTACCGAAGGAACCTCACTGTGAAAATTCTTAAGATGCTGTGCAACAATGATGCTGTGCAATGATTCTCTATATCAAAGCAACATTGCAATGATATAGTGTACGAATGCTAACATTTTACTGAGATAATGAAATACCATTGGTATAAAGATAGAGAGAGAGAGCGAGAGAGGGGAGAGAGAGAGAGAGAGAATATGAGAAGAATGGGGATAGAAAGAAGAGTCCTTAAGAGGAGAGAGAAAAGAGTAAATACGAAGAGACGTAACACAAGGACGATAAAAGGAAGAGGATAGTAGCGCGGGAAAGAGTAGGAAGGACAGGTAGACCAGCGGGAAAGATGCGAGAGGGAGTCTGACAGCAACGTCAACAAGACGGGAGAGGAAGCAACCGGATGCTGTCAGTGGATACTGACGACCTCTCTCAGAGGATGGAGGATCGAGTCCACACTTGCTGAGCTTAATGACTCAGACGGATTTAGCGCTTCATGTCATAAAGCTCTATACAGAAACATGATAAAGCTCTACACAGAAATGTGACTTGATAAAGCTTTACACAGAAACGTGACTTTATAAAGCTCTACACAAATCAAAACTTTATTTACAATAATATATTGAACTGCTCTAAATATACTCCAATGATACTTATGCATAATACCTGCCATCCTACACACACACACACACACACACACACACACACACACACACACACACACACACACACACACACACACACACACACACACATGCACACACACACACACACGCACACACACACACACACACACACACACACACACACGCCCCCGGTGGCCTAGTGGGTAAAGCTCTTGCTTCACGCACGGAGGGGCCGGGTTCAATTCCCGGTGGGGCAGAAACATTTCGAAGTGTTTCCTTACATACACATACACACACACATACATACAACAGGCCTAGTGTCTAATTGACATGTGCCTAGGACAAAATGGTAACTAACACACACACGCACACACACACACACACACGCACACACGTGTTATTTCAGAGTCGTGGGAGTGCCGCCGTTTAGAGCAGTAGAGCCAGAGTCATAAAAATACCTGGGAAAGACTGGCACAGTGCCACACAGAAATAACCAGCAGGACGCTGCCCTGGCACTACCAGTAACCAACCCCTGGCACCAGTACACACAGTGCCTTTACCCTCCCCCTGGCACTACTAACCCCTGGCAGCAGTACACACAGTGCCTCCGCTCTCCCTCCTGGCACTAGTATCCTGATCAACCAGGCTGTTACTGCTGGCCGTACGCAAACCGACGTTCGAGCCACAGCCCGGCTGGTCAGGTACTGACTTTAGGTGTCTGTCCAGCCCCTTCTTGAAGACAGCCAGGGATCTATTGGCAATCCCCCTTATGTACGCTTGGAGGCAGTTGAACAGTCTTGGGCCCCTGACACTTATTGTGTTGTCTCAGTGTACTCAGGGTGCCCCTGCTTTTCATTGGGGGATGTTGCACCGCTTGCTGAGTCTTTTGCTTTCGTAGAGAGTGACTTTTGTGTGCATATTTGGGACTAGTTCCTCTAGGGTTTTCCAGGTGTAGATATAATGTATCTTTCTCGCCTTCGTTCCAAGGAGTACAGATCAAGGGACTTCAAACGTTCCCAGTAATTTAGGTGCTTTATTGTACTTATACATGCAGTAACCAAGACAGTAACCAGAGCAGTAGCCTGGACAGTAGCAAGGACAGTAGCCAGTGCAGCAGCCAGGGTAATAGTCAGAACAGTATCCAGGACAGTAACCAGGATAGTAGCCAGGGCAGCAACCAGGGCAGTAACCAGGACAGTAGCCAGGGCAGTAACCAGGGTAGTAACCAGGGCAGTAACCAGGGCAGTAACCAGGGCAGTAACCAGGGCAGTAACCAAGACAGTAGCCAGGGCACAAACCAGGGCAGTAGCCAGGGCAGTAACCAGGGCAGTAGCCAGGGCACTAACCAGGGCACTAACCAGGGCACTAACCAGGGCAGTAGCCAGGGCAGTAACCAGGGCAGTAACCATGATAGTAGCCAGGGCAGCAACCAGGGCAGTAACCAGGGTAGTAACCAGGGCAGTAACCAGGGCACTAACCAGGGCAGTAACCAGGGCAGTAACCAAGACAGTAGCCAGGGCACAAACCAGGGCAGTAGCCAGGGCAGTAACCAGGGCAGTAGCCAGGGCACTAACCAGGGCACTAACCAGGGCAGTAGCCAGGGCAGTAACCAGGGCAGTAACCATGATAGTAGCCAGGGCAGCAACCAGGGCAGTAACCAGGGCAGTAACCAGGGCAGTAACCAGGGCAGTAACCAGGGCAGTAACCAAGACAGTAGCCAGGGAAGTAGCCAGGGCAGTAACCAGGGCAGTAACCAGGGCAGTAACCAGGGCAGTAACCAGAGCAGTAGCCAGGGCAGTAGCCAGGGCAGTAGCCAGGGCAGTAGCCAGGGAAGTAACCAGGGCAGTAACAGGGCAGTAACCAGGGAAGTAGCCAGGGCAGTAACCAGGGCAGTAACCAGGGCAGTAACCAGGGCAGTAACCAGGGCAGTAGCCAGGGCAGTAGCCAGGGCAGTAACCAGGGCAGTAGCCAGGGCAGTAACCAGGTCAGTAACCAGGGCAGTAGCCAGGGCAGTAACCAGGGCAGTAACCAGGGCAGTAACCAGGGCAGTAACCAGGGCAGTAACCAGGGCAGTAACCAGGGCAGTAACCAGGGCAGTAGCCAGGGCAGTAGCCAGGGCAGTAGCCAGGGCAGTAGCCAGGGCAGTAGCCAGGGCAGTAACCTGGGCAGTAACCAGGGCAGTAGCCAGGGCAGTAACCAGGGCAGTAACCAGGGTAGTAGCCAGGGCAGTAACCAGGGCAGTAAGCAAGGCAGTAACCAGGGCAGTAGCCAGGGCAGTAACCAGGGCAGTAACCAGGGCAGTAACCAGGGCAATAACCAGGGCAGTAGCCAGGGCAGTAGCCAGGGCAGTAGCCAGGGCAGTAACCAGGGCAGTAACCAGGGCAGTAGCCAGGGCAGTAACCAGGGCAGTAACCAGGGCAGTAGCCAGGGCAGTAACCAGGGCAGTAGCCAGGGCAGTAACCAGAGCAGTAACCAGGGCAGTAGCCAGGGCAGTAACCAGGGCAGTAGCCAGGGCAGTAACCAGGGCAGTAACCAGGGCAGTAACCAGGGCAGTAACCAGGGCAGTAACCAGGGCAGTAACTAGGGCAGTAACCAGGGCAGTAACCAGGGCAGTAACCAGGGCAATAACCAGGGCAGTAACCAGGGCAGTAACCAGGGCAATAACTAGGGCAGTAACCAGGGCAGTAACTAGGGCAGTAACCAGGGCAGTAACCAGGGCAGTAACCAGGGCAATAACCAGGGCAGTAACCAGGGCAGTAACCAGGGCAATAACCAGGGCAGTAACCAGGGCAGTAACCAGGGCAGTAACCAGGGCAGTAACCAGGGCAGTAACCAGGGCAGTAGCCAGGGCAGTAGCCAGGGCAGTAACCAGGGCAGTAACCAGGGCAGTAACCAGGGCAGTAACCAGGGCAGTAACCAGGCAGTAACCAGGACAGTAACCAGGGCAGTAACCAGGGCAGTAACCAGGGCAGTAACCAGGACAGTAACCAGGGCAGTAACCAGGGCAGTAACCAGGGCAGTAACCAGGGCAGTAACCAGGGCAGTAACCAGGGCAGTAACCAGGGCAGTAACCAGGGCAGTAACCAGGGCAGTAACCAGGACAGTAACCAGGGCAGTAACCAGGGCAGTAACCAGGGCAGTAACCAGGACAGTAACCAGGGCAGTAGCACGGAAGTCCCAATATAACTTGTGGGCACGATTTTACATTTGCCTCAGGCTGACCAGGGATTTCACTCTCTTATATTTAGCTGTGTCAGCTGTGTCAGCAGTGTCAGCTGTGTCAACTGTGTCAACTGTGTCAACTTTCAACTCTCTGCGATAATAATAATAAATATAATACCTTCGTACCTCATAGACACACATCACCGGACCGAGGGGGCGTTGACCCCCGAAACCCTCTCCAGGTATGCTCCAGGTATGCCACATACACATGCAAGCAGTATGTGGCGGAGAAACATGCTAATATGTGGCTGGCGTGGAACTAACTCATCAATGCTCAGTGAATATACTCAGAATTATAATTATAACCGTAATTTTTAAAAGGGTGGAGGGGTAAGCCAGTGGAAGGTCTCGGTCAGGAGACCAAATGTTCCAGCTGTGTATCATTTCCAACTACGCCATAATCAGGAGTATTTTGTACGTCGTGATCGTATCCCTCCAGCGGTTAAATGCCTGGCTATTGCATTTTTTTATTCAACACTCGTTCTCACTGTGTTTTACGGGGTGAGGGCTCCACACTGGCGCTGCATCCTCAAGAATGGCTCTCTTGAGGTCAAATATATTTTGAACAAGTCTTTCTACGTTCCTGAATGCCACTCTTACGTTCGCAAGCATATCCCGTGTTGCTGTTGTGTGTATTGTGACATTCCTGTGTAGTGTGTGTGAACGTATGTGTGTATGTGAGGGAGGAGTTATGCAGGTGTGTGTACATGTGTGGTAGTCAGTCAGTGCCGTACAGGAGGGTGCCAGCCCGGCATTCCTAGCGATCACTGGAGGAGCAACATTATACCACGGCCACGCGTCGTCGCTTCCATTAACTCGAAGGTACCAATGTAAACAATGGTGATCTATGCTACTTTCATGAAAGTAAACATCTGATTGGTTTACAAAGGCATGGATAGCAGCCACTCCACCTGTTCACGGTGTTTACCTACACCCGAGTTTCAGTAATCCCAGTGGTCCTTATAGTCCCTGTAGTCCCAGACGTCCCTGTAGTCCCAGTAGGGTACCGACCTTGAGTCATAAAGCTGCATTTTCTTATTTCTAGAGTCCTTCACACTGACGAGTCCTTCACACTGACGAGTCCTTCACACTGACGAGTCCTTCACACTGACGAGTCCTTCACACTGACGAGTCCTTCACACTGACGAGTCCTTCACACTGACGAGTCCTTCACACTGACGAGTCCTTCACACTGACGAGTCCTTCACACTGACGAGTCCTTCACACTGACGAGTCCTTCACACTGACGAGTCCTTCACACTGACGAGTCCTTCACACTGACGAGTCCTTCACACTGACGAGTCCTTCACACTGACGAGTCCTTCACACTGACGAGTCCTTCACACTGACGAGTCCTTCACACTGACGAGTCCTTCACACTGACGAGTCCTTCACACTGACGAGTCCTTCACACTGACGAGTCCTTCACACTGACGAGTCCTTCACACTGACGAGCTTAAAACTAATCCGATGGTTTCTCTGTGGCCCACAGCAAGCAGATGGCCATCGAGGTGGACAACCTGAACGCCCGAGTGGTGGAAGCTGAGACTCGACTCAAGTCCGAGGTGACCAAGATCAAGAAGAAGATGCAGATCACCATCACTGAGTTGGAGATGAGTCTCGACACAACCAACAAGTCCAACATCGACCTCCAGAAGACCGTCAAGAGGCAAGCCATCTCCCTCCAGGTCAGCCTCACCAATGTTGCCAATCCTCTCGTGGGTTCAGGTTTTTGGAAGTGGGTGAAGAATTTCAGATGATTTATGTAACTGTAGGAGAAAGTGTCAGTGTACTAGATGCTGTTGTTGTCTCTGAAGGGTGTCAGTTAAAGGTTACCCATACCTGGATTGGTAGCGCACTCAGCTCACACACAGAGGTCCGTGGTTCGATCCCCGGCACGGGTGGAAAAACTGGGAGCGTGTTTCCTTAAGACACCTGCTGTCCATGTTCACTTAGCAAGTAGGTACCTGCGTGTTAGTCGACTGTTGTGGGTCGCATCCTGGGGACAAAATTGACCTAATTTGCCACAAATGCTCTGCATTAACAAGGTAATCTCTATACAGTAGTACGTCATTGATGTCAACTATGGTCTGTATAATTTGTATCACGTACTTCTAGATATAAAGATTATTATTATAAATGGGCCAATAGGTAGGAGTACACAGTGATACTCTCACAGTGTCCCCCGTACTGGATAACTCACAGTATCCCCGTACTGGATAACTCACAGTATCCCCGTACTGGATAACTCACAGTATCCCCGTACTGGATAACTCACAGTATCCCCGTACTGGATAACTCACAGTATCCCCGTACTGAATAACTCACAGTATCCCCGTACTGGATAACTCACAGTATCCCCGTACTGGATAACTCACAGTATCCCCGTACTGGATAACTCACAGTATCCCCGTACTGGATAACTCACAGTATCCCCGTACTGGATAACTCACAATATCCCCGTACTGGATAACTCACAGTATCCCCGTACTGGATAACTCACAGTATCCCCGTACTGGATAACTCACAGTATCCCCGTACTGGATAACTCACAGTATCCCCGTACTGGATAACTCACAGTATCCCTGTACTGGATAACTCATAGTATCCCCGTACTGGATAACTCACAGTATACGAAAAGGAGATTACTAATACTATAACAGGACAATCATTTTAAAACGAGTACATGCATTGTGTTGCAGGAGTTGCAGGCGCATTACGACGAGCTGCAACGCCAGCTGCAACAGACACTGGACCAGTACGGTGTTGCCCAGCGCCGCATCCAGTCACTCACTGCTGAGTACGAGGAAGCCAGAGCCAACATTGATGCTGTGAGTACATCAACCACCACCATCAATCACCATCAACTTGCAGTCTTGTTTTGCCATTGCAACTAATCATTGCGATTATCACGAAAATAATTTGATTTCATCTATGTTAAATTGACTAAGAACAAGCTAAATTTTCTGCCGTTAATTTTAACAATGTTAACTGAGGTTCATTATTTAACTATGGTGCACAAAAAATATTGTATATCACAATAATTTTAAATGTATAAGAAAAATTTTTAAGATTTTATTTCGGGGCAAATTGACTTTTTTTGTCCAACTCTGAAAGTCATGATATTGACAGATATACATCTGATATATGTACAATAATACACACCTGTTGTTGTATATACAGTTGTATAGTCCTCGGTGTTTATATACAGATATACGCACCTCTCGGTGTAAATGTACAGATACACATCTCGATGTATATACCTGGAGATACATGTATATACCTGGAGTGTATATACACTTTTTATGTTCAGAGGTGTGAATTTTTCAGTGTATATACACAGGGATACACACCTCTCGGTGTTTACATGCAGATAATCACTCGTCTCTGTGTATATACAAAAATACTTGCCTCTCAGTGCACGCACACATTTTCTCTATATGATCTGGACTGACCAGACTGTGTTGGCAGGCCATCCGTGCTCGTCGCTCTGCTGAACTGCAGTACGAGGAGGCTTCAGCACGCCTCAAGGATCTTACTACCATCAATGTCAACATTAGCAACGCCAAGGCCAAGCTGGAACAGGAACTGTGTGTTATTGCTGGGGACTACGACGAAATCAGCAAGGAATTCAGGGTGAGTGACGGTACCCCACTAGAGACGTGTCCTTATTCTTTTGAAAACCCCAAACTGACTTACAATACCCCTGTGTCCCCAGAGAGGTTCAGATTCTTACAGTCATCCCCCCTGGTCGTCGAGAAAACAAAGGATTGGTCTTAACGTAATCCTTTTGTGACTCCCAAAACAGACTCTTACAATATCCCTGTGGCCCCCAGAGAGGTTCAATTTCTTACAGTCCCCTCCTGGTGATCGGAAAAACAAGGTTGGGTCTTAGCACTCTCTTTCTCTCCGTAGCTGAGTGAGGAGAGACTCAGCAAGACGACCATCGAGCTGAAGCGAACCATCGAACTGCTGCACGAAGAACAGGAGCGCTACGTCAAGATCGAGTCCATCAAGAAGTCTCTCGAGGTCGAAGTCAAGAACCTCACTATCCGCATCGAGAACGTTGAAGCCAACGCCCTCGCCAGCACCAAGAGGATGGTGTCTAAGCTCGAAGCTAGGGTAGGTGGATGAGGTACACGAGGTACAGACTATGTAACGTTTGGCCAGCCAGTGGCTTCTTCTGTCCAATGCAGAGGAAGGTGGAAGATGAGGAAGAGTTTGAGGTAATCAGTCCCTCAGCCTGGATTGAAGAAGCCACTGGCTGGCGAAACGTTTCCAGAATAAATATAGCCAAATGTTGTCCAAGTGTTTAATGTATCACTTTGTCAGTTTTCTAAACAATTTATTCATACAGGGGGAAATAATGTACGTGGTTCAGTTATATGGAAACCACAACATGTTTAATATACCTGGGGTACAGTGCATTTCAGATACGTGGGATTAGTCGTTGGTTAATGTACATGGAGGATTAGGGTATGTGATAAAGTTACCCAAAGTTATACAGACATGGAACCTCTAAGACATAACACACCTACAAGCTTCCTCACATCACAGACAGGGACACTTACCAGGCCACGAGCGAGAAATCATTACCACGAGCTCTGAACTCTCTCTCTCTTGTGTTTACACAGGTACATGACTTGGAGTTAAGCTTGGACGAGGAACAACGCCGCCACCAGGAGACCATCAAGATCCTGAGGAAGAAGGAGCGTAACGTGAAGGAGTTGGTGCTCCAGTGTGAGGAGGACCACAAGAACATCCAGATCTTGCAGGAGACCCTCGACAAGACCTACGAGAAGATTAACATCTACAAACGCCAGCTCAACGAGCAGGTTCGTGCAAGATACCCTTTCAATATATGTCTTATAGAAATAAAATTTATCTTCTACTTTGAAGTCTTTGTCGCAACACCACCAGTGTACCTCAGCACGTCTGTACCACATATATTAACATCATACTGTACCAGATAATCATCATTCTGTACCATATAAACATATAAGTCAATGTTTACATTGTTAATCGTGGGTGGTTGGTCGTTTTTTGCAGGAGTCTGTGTCGTCGACCAACCTGACTCGCGTGCGCAGGTTCCAGCGGGAACTGGAGGCTGCCGAAGAACGCGCGGAGACGGCCGAGAGCAACCTTTCGATGATCCGCGCGAAACATCGCACCTTCGTCACTTGCCAGACGACGCAGCTGCCCAGTGGAGAAACTGTGGTGGTGAAGGAAACTATCACACAGCAGTAGATGGGACGCACTCCGTCACAGCAGTAGATGGATTGAGCTACACTCCATCACAGCAGTAGATGGGACGAACTCCATCACAGCAGTAGATGGACTGAGCTACACTCCATCACAGCAGTAGATGGGATGAGCTATACTCCATCACAGCAGTAGATGGACTGAGCTACACTCCATCACAGCAGTAGATGGGATGAGCTATACTCCATCACAGCAGTAGATGGGACGCACTTCGTCACAGCAGTAGATGGGATGAGCTATGCTCCATCACAGCAGTAGATGGGACGCACTCCATCACAGCAGTAGATGGGATGAGCTATACTCCATCACAGCAGTAGATGGGATGAGCTATGCTCCATCACAGCAGTAGATGGGACGCACTCCGTCACAGCAGTAGATGGGATGAGCTATGCTCCATCACAGCAGTAGATGGGACGCACTCCATCACAGCAGTAGATGGGTTGAGCTACACTCCATCACAGCAGTAGATGGATTGAGCTCTACTCCATCACAGCAGTAGATGGATTGAGCTCTACTCCATCACTTCCCTCCCTCCTCCTCCTTCCTTCCCTTTCCCAACTTCAATCAAATATGTCTACTTTCATAATCGTGATAGACATTGTTAGTATCTCTCTGTCGTAGAGATGTTCTTTTTTTTAATTTAAGATTCTCTTTTAATGTTAAAATTACTACTACTACTAACTTTTAGAAACTATAAGATCATGGTCAGGACGCAATGTCCGCCATTACTGTTATTTTCAAACGCATGTAATACACACTGAGACTATGTATGTAATTCTGTAAATAATTGGTTACAATAAATGATCTCTCATAGAGCAGAGCGTGTGAGTACCGTCGAATAAAATATAGGTTCGTTGTAAGGTGTCCAGCGACCCGTGTTGAGCTGTGGGCAGCAATTTTGGGGTGTTAAGAGAGTTTCTTGTAGAGATCTGGGGCAGCTCACTCGCCCTGGTTTAGTTGGGATATCTTTTTAAAAACCTTGTTGAACTGTTATGGGAGGTGTTATAACCATGTGAGGTCATTCGGCGAAGGGGTTGATGTAGATTCGAGCCTCCGTCCGCTGCCGTGGCATTTCTCACAGTCCAGAACTCATGTGAGACATTTTTTTAGCATTACCGGAGTTGCTGGCTGCGTTGACTTGAGGGTACATCGATGACTCTCGTAGTGTGAGTCTTGTCTTGTGTACAATGAAATACTACGAGGGGAAGAGACCAACCCTGGAGGTAATGTAGCTCGGTGGGCTGGGACACTTTTGTCACTGACTCATGACTTGCCCACACTAGCCCACACACCAAGGGCCGCCACAGCCCACAGGCTGGGGTCTCAAGGGGCTGTGGTGGCCACTTCGTTGTGTTCCACATCAACAAATACTGTTGCATCCACAAATAATAATCTGAAGCGACTTGCTAGTACGAAACTGCTGCTGTGACTTACGAATAGCTAGTGCTGGGTGTAGATGTCAGTGTCTGAGGTGTAGTGTGGCTGGGACAGCACTCTAAAGTGCCCACACTAGCCACACTCAACACCCGTCGCTAGAACACACTCGCTCTCAAGAAAATTGCCAAGAATACAACCAAAACAACAACTTCATATTTTTGGATCGCAAGTGAATACACAGGTACTGGATAATGTCACCACAGGGTACCTCCAAAGGTTCTCCTAACACTAATGAAGCGAAGCGGGTCCAGCTGCTGAGACCCCAGCTGCCTCATTTATAATACAGCTGCATACACAATTACTGTATAACTTTTTTTTTGCAGGCCAACCGTCCGATAAATGATGTAGATGAGTGTAATGTTTGTAATGTGCTGCGTTAACAGACTTCGATGTTTATGTATAAGTTGGAAAATTTACCGTTAAACGGGAGATTTGCAGCCACGACTGCTACATGTCTAAGCCACACGATGTTTCTCTCAATGCTTCTGCCATCCCCCTTTTTATTCGCACGTTTTTCTCAGAAAATCGGATTCAGTATATACGTATTAATCTCAATTCCAGTATTTATTCTTAGTGACATACTTTCCAAAAAAGTCTTTTAGTCTTTTTCTAAGTTTTACCTGCCTTTCCAAAAGCCTTCAGCCTTTTTCAATAGCCTCACCTACCTTTCCAAAAAGCCTTCAGCCTTTTTCGATAGCCTCACCTACCTTTCCAAAAGCCTTCAGCCTTTTTCAATAGCCTCACCTACCTTTCCAAAAGCCTTCAGCCTTTTTCAATAGCCTCACCTAACTTTCCAAAAGCCTTCAGCCTTTTTCAATAGCCTCACCTACCTTTCCAAAAGCCTTCAGCCTTTTTCAATAGCCTCACCTACCTTTCCAAAAGCCTTTAGCCTTTTTCTTAACCTTCAGTTATCGCCCCTAAATAAGCTTCGTCACGCGTGTAACAATTTAACAACAGGTTAACATAGCGAGAAAATAAAATAAAAAAATTGAAACGACGTATGACTAAAGGGTTAATTCACCGCGATTTGTCGAAAAATGAAAATAAAAAGTGCTATAAACACCGAGAGGTGTGATTAGTGTAGTGGTGAGCAACGAACCGCCGGATAGAGTACAAGAACCGTGGAGTCTTACCGTGTCTGTCTTCAAGACAGTGTGCTCTCTTTGAAGACATACATACGCGTCTTCAAGACAACGCTCTCTTCAAGACACGGCTTAAAGAGAAGATAGCTGTTTTTAAGCCGGCTTCAAGAGAAGATAGCCGTTTTTAAGCCGTAAAGAGAAGATAGCGGTTTTTAAGCCGTCATCAGAAAATAGCGGTTTTTAAGCCGTCTTCAGAAGTTAGTGGTTTTTAAGCCGTCTTCAAGAGAAGATAGCATTTTTTTAAGCCGTCTTCAAGACAAGATAGCGTATTGCAGTATCTCTCTACTTCCAGAGAGCTCTAGACTGCATTAAACCATGACAACATGCATCCTGGGGTACACAGGCTATCGTGCACCTTGCTTCCTGGGATACACAGGCTATCGTGCACATGTTTTTTATTTGTCTACTGTAAGGCTTCTCATGATCCTGGGGGTCAACCAAAAAATAAAAAAAATAAAAAAAATGGAATCAATAAAAGAGATCAGTCTTTCTGCATAGTTTCATTGTTCCAATAATTCACACACTACAAAATACATAAATTATTGCAGCTGTATCGAATAATACATTTTCCAGTTTGCGGCTCAGTAAACGTAACATACACAGGCTATACATAGAGTTGGATTAAGATTTTGTAGGTCTCTGGGCTACAGGTACTGTGAGGACCCTGGGCTACAGGTACTGTGAGGACCCTGGGCTACAGGTACTGTGAGGACCCTGGGCTACAGGTACTGTGATGACCCTGGACTACAGGTACTGTGAGGACCCTGGGCTACAGGTACTGTGAGGACCCTGGGCTACATGTACTGTGAGGACCCTGGACTACAGGTACTGTGAGGACCCTGGACTACAGGTACTGTGAGGACCCTGGACTACAGGTACTGTGAGGACCCTGGGCTACAGGTACTGTGAGGACCCTGGGCTACAGGTACTGTGAGGACCCTGGGCTACAGGTACTGTGAGGACCCTGGGCTACAGGTACTGTGAGGACCCTGGGCTACAGGTACTGTGAGGACCCTGGGCTACAGATACTGTGAGGACCCTGGGCTACAGGTACTGTGAGGACCCTGGGCTACAGGTACTGTGAGGACCCTGGGCTACAGGTACTGTGAGGACCCTGGGCTACAGGTACTGTGAGGACCCTGGACTACAAGTACTGTGAGGACCCTGGGCTACAGGTACTGTGAGGACCCTGGGCTACATGTACTGTGAGGACCCTGGACTACAGGTACTGTGAGGACCCTGGACTACAGGTACTGTGAGGACCCTGGACTACAGGTACTGTGAGGACCCTGGGCTACAGGTACTGTGAGGACCCTGGGCTACAGGTACTGTGAGGACCCTGGGCTACAGGTACTGTGAGGACCCTGAGCTACAGGTGCTGTGAGGACCCTGGGCTACAGGTACTGTGAGGACCCTGGGCTACATGTACTGTGAGGACCCTGGACTACAGGTACTGTGAGGACCCTGGACTACAGGTACTGTGAGGACCCTGGACTACAGGTACTGTGAGGACCCTGGGCTACAGGTACTGTGAGGACCCTGGGCTACAGGTACTGTGAGGACCCTGGGCTACAGGTACTGTGAGGACCCTGGGCTACAGGTACTGTGAGGACCCTGGGCTACAGGTACTGTGAGGACCCTGGGCTACAGGTACTGTGAGGACCCTGGGCTACATGTACTGTGAGGACCCTGGACTACAGGTACTGTGAGGACCCTGGACTACAGGTACTGTGAGGACCCTGGACTACAGGTACTGTGAGGACCATGGGCTACAGGTACTGTGAGGACCCTGGGCTACAGGTACTGTGAGGACCCTGGGCTACAGGTACTGTGAGGACCCTGGGCTACAGGTACTGTGAGGACCCTGGGCTACAGGTACTGTGAGGACCCTGGGCTACAGGTACTGTGAGGACCCTGGGCTACAGGTACTGTGAGGACCCTGGGCTACAGGTACTGTGAGGACCCTGGGCTACAGGTACTGTGAGGACCCTGGGCTACAGGTACTGTGAGGACCCTGGGCTACAGGTACTGTGAGGACCCTGGGCTACAGGTACTGTGAGGACAGCACACATACGAGGACAGTTTGGTGTATCACCTTAGCGGGAAAGCAACAGTATTAATAGTTATAATTATGACTATAATTTTTGAAGGGGTGGAGGGGTAAGCCAGTGGAAGGCCTCGGTCAGATGACCAAAAGCTCCAGCTGTGGGTCATCATATGACTAAGACCCTCGTCAGGAAACACTTGTCTTGTCTCCTGATTAGTCTTACCTAACCTGTAACTCCTTCTTGAGTGTACTCACCTAATTGTACTCACCTAATTGTGGTTGCAGGGGTCGAGACTCAGCTCCTGGCCCCGCCTCTTCGCTGTCTGCTACTGGGTCTCTGCTCTCCCTGCTCCATGAGCTTTATCATACCTTGTCTTAAAACTATGTATGGTTCCTGCCTCCACTATATCTTTCTCTAGTCCATTCCACTTCCTGACTACTCTGTGGCTGAAGAAATGTTTCCTGACATCCCTTTGACTCATCTGAGTCTTCAGCTTCCAGTTGTGTCCCCTTGTTTCTGTGTTCCCTCTCTGAAACAACCTGTCACTATCTACCTTGTCAATTCCCCGCAGTATTTTGTATGTCGTTATCATGTCTCCTCTGACCCTTCTTTCCTCCAGTGTTGTTAGTCCTATTTCCCTCAACCTTTCTTCATAAGACAGACCCTGAGTTGTGGAACTAACCTTGTCGCAAACCTTTGCACTTTCTCTAGTTTCCTTACGTGCTTGACCAGGTGTGGGTTCCAGACTGGTGCTGCATATTCTAGTATGGGCCTGACGTACACGGTATACAGTGTCTTGAACGATTCCTTGTTAAGGTAACGGAACGCTAATCTAAGGTTTGCACACGCCCATATGCTGCCGCAGTTATCTGGTTGATGGTGCCTCCGGAGACGTGCTAGGCGTTATACTCACTCCAAGGTCTTTCTCCTTTGCCGAGGTTTGTAGCCTTTGTCCGCCTAGCTTGTACTCTGTCAGCGGTCTTCTTTGCCCTTCTCCGATCCTCATGACTTTGCATTTGGAGGATTGAATTCGAGAAGCCA
>WNWK01000197.1:637500-667711 GCA_009830355.1 Cherax destructor | reverse complement strand
TGAATCTGCACTTTTAGAAAGGCTTAGAATTAGGGAGATATGATTGAGGTGATAAATGGAAAACAGGAATAAATAAAGGGGGTGTAAAAAGGGGGAAAATACCAACCAAGACAGGACTCGCAGCAGTGGTTTAAGTTGGAAAAGTTAGATTCAGGAAGGATATAGGAAAGCATGGTTTGATGAGTGGAACAAACCACGAGTACGCATAGAAGCTAAGACGATGTGTAGTTTTTAAAAAAAGATTAGATAAATACATGAGTGGGGTGGGGGGGGTGAGTTGGACCTGACTAGCTTGTGCTACTAGGTCAGATGCCGTACTAATTCCTTAATGGAAGTGATCCTTGGCTTCATATCCAAGAAGTATAAATAATGAAGTCCTCAGGTTGTTCTTCAACTCTATATATCTTTGGTTAGGCCTCATTTAGATTATGCTGCACAGTTCTGGTCACCGTATTACAGAATGGATATAAATGCACTGGAAAACGTACAGAGGAGGATTATAAAGTTGATCCCATGTACCAGAAATCTTCCCTATGAAGATAGACTGAGGGCCCTGAATCTGCACTCTCTAGAAAGGCTTAGAATTAGGGGAGATATGATTGAGGTGTATAAATGGAAAACAGGAATAAATAAAGGGGATGTAAATAGCGTGCTGAAAATATCCAACCAAGACAGGACTCGCAGCAGTGGTTTCAAGTTGGAAAAGTTCAGATTCAGGAAGGATATAGGAAAGCACTGGTTTGGATGAGTGGAACAAACTCACGAGTACAGTCATAGAAGCTAAGACGATGTGTAGTTTTAAAAATAGATTAGATAAATACATGAGTGGGTGTGGGTGGGTGTGAGTTGGACCTGACTAGCTTGTGCTACTAGGTCAGATGCCGTACTAATTCCTTAAGTGGAAGTGACCTGACTACCTGGAGTTTACCTGGATAGGTTTAACTCCAGGTGGTCAGGTCTAAGCAGGGGAGTGATGGACCTGCCTTGCATGGGTCAGTAGGCCTGCTGCCGTGTTTCTTTTTTCTTATGTACTTATGTTAATGGGTGGTTTACATGTGGCGGGGGCGCCGTAGCCACGTGTAAGAAGGGTAAGTAATGGTCCCTATGGTGGATCACGGCTTACCGATGTTTGTCTCTGGTTAAGGTCCTGTCCATGTTCACTTAGGAGTAAATAGGCACCTACAGTAGGTGTTAGCCGACTGTTGCTGGTCATTCTGAGGAAGACGTGGGAGTGATAATATACTTTGGATAGGGCTCGGCTCTGAAACCAGCTGAGGTATGACAAAAACTCTTAGACCGTAATTTCAATGAGGTAAGAAATTAACTGTAAATCCAATAACTCGCTTTTCCCTCAGGGTCAAACAAGTGGTGTCTGGACAAGAACTATGGTGGTGTGCTCATCATATGGGACCGCTTGTTCGGTACCTTCCAGGCTGAGAGAAAGAATGAGATGATTGCTTATGGTTTGGTGGAACAGCCTCAGTCCCTCAACGTCATTTGGTTACAGGTAAGTACCCTTCAAGGGGTCATGCCTTTATAGTGATGAGGGGACCTTGATCCAAACAATGAGAGCTACCCTCAGTTTCTTTTGATCAACTCTGATTACCTCTAACAACTCTGAGCCTCGTTTGTGTCTGGAACTTCACACAACACACACACACACACGTGTGTGTTTGTGAGTGTGCTTGCACGAGCGTGTGTATATTTCCTCAACTGTTGCACTGGCAACCAAAGACCACAATTTATTTTTCCCAGAATAAGCTAAATGATTAGTTGACTAAGCAGCTAATAGGCTTTATACGAATACATTTATTTTAGGCTATAATAAAAAGTTCATTCCAGCTAGTATATCACAATATTTCAAACAAAAATTGAAATCCTGTGGAAGATTACATCAGTACAAAACAAAAATATTTCTCCCCTTAGTTCTTTTACTTCGAGGCTATATTTCGAAGGCCTACAACATGTCCACTTGGGAGACGCTTTGAGGGCTATCTTCTATGGGCCAGCCTGGGTCCTGGGGCCCTCGCCTCGGGACCCTAGCACCTTCCCAGACATCAAGGCCCCTAGAATCAAGTATGACCCGCAGCTGCCACTCTGGCAGGAGATCTATGTGTTCGTCCACTTCATCCTCACCCTCCTCCTGCAGCAGATATGGATAGCAAAACTTCAGGTAAATATGCAATGTGACTCGTATGGGTTAAGCGATCGTTTTGATAATAATAATAATAATAATAATAATAATAATAATAATAATAATAATAATAATAATAATAATAATAATAATAATAATATAAAAATAATAATAATAATAATAATAATAAAAGGAGGTTTGGGATGCTGTTTAGAGGACATCTAAACTGCCGTATCTGTGTGCCTCTGTCAAGACAATGATAGAATGAAATGATGGTGAAAGTGTTTTTCGGGTCACCCTGCCTCGGTGGGAGACAGCCAGTGTGTTAAAAACAATAATAATAATGAATTAGAATAATAATATTAATATTATTATTATTATTATTATTTTTATTTATAATACCAATAATTCCATTGATATGATATAGTACAATCATTTTTATTTGAAAATCCATTGAAAAATTCAATTATTTTTATTCATTATCTAATTTCTAAACTGTATGCAATCAGTCTTTCTCAGGGTTGATGGTGCTAATGACCATGATGTTCATCTTCGTGTCGACGGGGATCATTGGAGCCATGTATGATGGATGGTGGTGGGCGCCCTGGTAGAGGCGGCCCGCTGTCCAGCTACCTCGTCTGGGCTTACTCCACACCGTCTCAAGCATCGCAGCCCTGGATGCTGCTGTCATCTCTTATTTCTTCATCTGTACGCTGATCTGGACATCCCAGAGCATTCTTAAGTCACTCTCAAGATGTCTAAACTGGAGTGACGGGGATGATTGTGATTATACTGCTGATGTGTGTATATTGTAGGATAGATGAGAGAGAGAAAGAGAGCGTGATGAGCATGGAATAGAGGGAGGCATCTCTAGACATCATTGCTCCTTTTTCTGGTATATATCGAGGGGCTGTATGGTGGAGAGAATGATAGTTGAGGCTCAGCCACAGAGCTGTCTGGAGGTGGTCTTGGGAGACCTATTTCTGAAGGTGAAGCCACTTGTGAAACCAGTGTTGAGGGACCTGGTGGAGTTATATGGGAACTGTAGTGAACCAGATCTTATAATAAAGTAATAAATCACTGTGTTCTCTCTTGTGTAGTGTGTATTCTTGTCCCGGAATAATACCCACTGTAATTATAAAGTTGATAAATGAGACACTTATGCAACATTTGAGTATCTTTGTTCTGGAAAAGTTTCGCCAGCCAGTGGCCTCTTCAGTCAAATGTAGAGAAAATGAGAAGTTTCAGGTAATCAGTCCCTCACTCTGGTGTCGATGTGTTCAGTCCATATAGATTGACAGACTGAACACATGATTGATGGACACGAGATTGGCGGACTGAACACATCGATTCTAGGCTGAGGGACTGATTACCTCAAACTTCTCGTTTTCTCTACCTCTGACTGAAGAAGCCACTGGCTGCAAAACGTTGCCGAAATACAGATACCAAAATGTTGTCCTTTGTCTCATTTATCAACGAATCAGTTTTCCAGACTATTTATTCAAACTGAAAATAAAAGCTGCCTTCTCGACCTTTCCTGCACTGCTAACGCCGCCTCATTGCCCCTTCCTGGGAGCCATGTACCGCCGTCCCTCATCCCTCGCCATCAACGCCTGCAGTACATCTGTACCACTTGCTCCATAGTGGTTGGGCCACTTACCTTTCTTACCCTCCTCTCTTCACCTCCCATCCTTTTCCAGTATTTCCATCCTTCCCCATCCTTCTCCCTCCCGTTCTTACCGCAGCTCTGGTCATATTTGATTGAATATAAAAGCGTCTGATTCTGTTGAATAGAGTAGCTCTATAGAGTATATTACGGGTACTTATCATTATTTTATCTACGTGAAGTGCCAATCTGCATGGATCACTGAGCGCTCATCATGAGGAAGCGCTGTTCACGCAGCCAGTCAGGCTAAGAGAATAATCCAAAGGGTATTGAGTTCTGTTCATAACTCAGTCTTGGAGATTAAATGGCATATAAGTATTACTCAAATTCCACTTAATTTTATATCGCCCGGGTTTCGAACCAAAACCCTTTGTGAGCAGTACTGTCTCACCACTGGGCTATCCGACACCACGTCAAAAGTTACTGGAAAAGGAGGGACGAAAAGGAAATGGGAAAGGCTGAGAGGAAAGGAGGGTGTAGTGATAGCTATTTTCAATTTCGAGTTGAAATGCTATGCCCAGAGGAATAGGAGGCGGCATAACTTGCAGAGAATTGGTGTTGATAGAGCAAGGGGTAGCGCCCTTCTGGGAGAAGGAGGAGAGAAGGGGGTAGGGGTGAAGACTGGGCCAAGTGTGGGAGGCACTGAGCACTAGAGGGCCAAAAGCTCGCCACGAAGGTAGTCTTAAAGCAGACGTAAGTGGGGGTGCACGTCTGAAGGTGGCAACACTACCTGCAGCTTCTGTTTGGACTACCAGGTGAGACAGATGCATCTCAGTGGCGTACTGTCGAGATAAAAAAAAATGAGGAAATTTGATCAAGGTTTCAAAGCACTTGATACTTGAGAACACTGAATAAGAAAGAGAAGTAAGCTTGATGTTATCTCCTGACCTGTAAAATCAGGAGAACAGGCTTTGAAAAGACGAACTACACGCAAAAACAAAGTACAGAACAAGCTTTTATTGGGACAATGTTTCGTTGTGTAGAGCTTCATCGTATCATGAACTGATACAGCTCTACACAGTGCTAAACGTTGTCACAGTGAAAGTTTGTTCTGCAAAGTGTGTCTTGTTAGATGAGCCAGAATATTTACCAAGAAGGGCTCTCAATCTAAGACACAACGAGAGTTGCCCTCCTTTGGATTAGGCATAATTATCTCCCTTGCCTAGGGTGCTATATATCCCCAGGGGTTTAGGCCCTTCACCTTGATATAATAATAATAATAATAATAATAATAATAATAATAATAATAATAATAATAATAATAATAATAATAATAATAATAATAATAATAATAATAAATTTCAAAGACATCCTTACGGATATCAAACCAATGGTTATTAACTCAACATAACCTACCATAACTAAGAGAATTATAACATAACATGATTAAATAGTATGGATTATTTTGCTTGGGGACTTACCCAGAGATGCGACCCACAGCGACCCTACAAATTTTGACCTTACACAGATTGGTCAGAAATCAACAATCAGTGATTGGTGAAAAAGCTTCCGGCCTATTGGATAGTTCATTATATTTGAATCCTATCGACTACACGATGGTCATTAAAGGTTATTGTCACCTGTGCGCCACCAGTTAAAGATACCTTAATCTCCCAAAGGAGGGAATTAATTTTCACCATATATACACTGAAAGATATCCATGTCCGTGTTACTCGCGATACTGTTTTGTACTATCATCACTATGGGGTACAGGTTTAGCTCAGTCACTGGGAGGAGGACGCAAGCATAGCAGAGAGTGGCACATCTGCTGTGGGTGTGGCTCTGGGAAGCAAGTTTAGCCTTGTGAGTCATGGTCTTCTGTCACTTCCACCTGCAAGAGACAGTACTGTACAAGATTTAGCTTGTTGCTGACCCGTCCTTGTTACTTGCTGACAGAGGGATAAATTTATATAATATGCTTACCTATTTACTTAGCACCAGCGTAACCCTGCCCATCTTGTGTTGCGCGGCGTTGCATTCTTGACTGCATATTCCCATATTTAAGGTGGGCGAGGTGGGGCGGAGCCCAAGTTTATGTTGAGTGTATGTTGTCCACAAGGACTTTATGACCCTTACAAGTTCAGCAGTGGACCATGTATATAATAATAATCTACGTTGTGAGGTTTTAGCTTCTATATTGTGAGCAGAAGTTTAGTGAGCGGAATTTATATGACACACACACACACTATATATATATATATATATATATATATATATATATATATATATATATATATATATATATATATATATATATATATATTTTGGAAAGGAGATATTACATGAACAAGAACTATTTAGATGTACAGAAAAGTGAAACTAAGAGCATATTGACACAAGGTAGAAATCATTAAGATTTACTTGTCATATATCATCTTCATGAGACAGAAAAGCAATTAAAAAGAATCTTCACAGAGAACCAAACGTGAAGCATGTGAAGCCTCAGCTTGACATGTGAAGCCACAGCTTGACATGTGAAGCCTCAGCTTGACATGTGAAGCCTCAGCTTGACGTGTGAAGCCTCAGCTTGACATGTGAAGCCACAGCTTGACATGTGAAGCCACAGCTTGACATGTGAAGCCACAGCTTGACGTGTGAAGCCTCAGCTTGACGTGTGAAGCCTCAGCTAGACATGTGAAGCCACAGCTTGACATGTGAAGCCTCAGCTTGACATGTGAAGCCACAGCTTGACGTGTGAAGCCTCAGCTTGACGTGTGAAGCCTCAGCTTGACATGTGAAGCCACAGCTTGACATGTGAAGCCACAGCTTGACGTGTGAAGCCTCAGCTTGACATGTGAAGCCACAGCTTGACATGTGAAGCCACAGCTTGACGTGTGAAGCCTCAGCTTGACGTGTGAAGTCTCAGCTTGACGTGTGAAGCCTCAGCTTGACGTGTGAAGCCTCAGCTTGACGTGTGAAGTCTCAGCTTGACGTGTGAAGCCTCAGCTTGACATGTGAAGCCACAGCTTGACGTGTGAAGCCTCAGCTTGACGTGTGAAGTCTCAGCTTGACGTGTGAAGCCTCAGCTTGACGTGTGAAGCCTCAGCTTGACGTGTTAAGTCTCAGCTTGACGTGTGAAGCCTCAGCTTGACGTGTGAAGCCTCAGCTTGACGTGTGAAGCCTCAGCTTGACGTGTGAAGCCTCAGCTTGACGTGAAGTCTCAGCTTGACGTGTGAAGCCTCAGCTTGACGTGTGAAGCCACAGCTTGACGTGTGAAGCCACAGCTTGACGTGTGAAGCCTCAGCTTGACACTCATCAGGTCGGAGGCAGTATATTTACGATGAGCCAGAGATATCCTGAAATAGCTAAAGATTCTTTAAATAAATTATAGATGTCTTCAACAAACAATAGATAACTTCAATAAGCTATAGATACTTTTACATACATTAGTCATCGGGTTGTCCTTAGTAACCCAAATGGCTTGAAATTGGCAAGCAGCGGTGCCGCTGGCTGCCAGACTCTACTGAGGCAGTAATGGCTGACACTTACCTCGCACTTAACCGTGGAAGACCCGGTTATCTTTGTTGCATAACTGGCAAACGGGGTTGGAAAGCATTGTGAGCCTGGGGAAACATGATCACGACGTTCAAGATACTCAGAAAACGCGACAGGCGAAAGTAGAGAACAGGGAACAAGACGATCACCAACTGCTTGATTGATCAGAAAAATGGCCGGGGTTGGCGGATAGAGTGTAAAATAGAGTTTGTGTGAGAGGGATTGACATATTACTGGCGATTTATTATGCTGGCTTGAGTTTAAATCAGGACTGAATAACATCACAGCAAATTCTAGCATCAGATGTTGGCACTGTGCCTGAGGAAGCAGCACCCACGCCACCTGTTGACGACAAAACTAATTATATCTCCAATCCACCGCTGCCAATTGCTGATTGCACAAAGAATGGGATATCTCTTCCGTGATATTTAATCACTGTTAAAAAAGTCATAATAAAGAAGTATCCTTCAATGGACGGGGGTTGCCTTGATGCATTGATACCTTGTTGCCTTGATGCCTTGATACCTTGTTGCCTTGATGCCTTGTTGCCTTGTTGCCTTGCTTTAATCCCTATTTTAGGCTTTAGACATTACCTAATGACTTGTAAGGAAGTGATCAGTCCCAGAAGAGCAATGTAGGGGGTATTGAAGACAGATAAGAAGGGACTGAAGATAGGTAAGATGGAAGTTGAATGCAGATAAGAGGCCAAACCAGTGCAGAGGTCAGGAAGATGAAGGCAGGTACCCCAGCACACTAAAGAGAAAGATTGTTGTAGTTGTTGTTGTTGGCAAGCACCGCAGGTGAGCTCGTGTGTATCTACACACATATACAGTGGCCACTGTCAGTCCCACCTGACGTGTGTTTGCTAATTTAATGGAAACATATGGAGCAACTAGGTGAATATATTCTTCAGTGTGTGTGTGTGTGTATTTGTATTCTGACGTGCTTTCGGGGGGGACAATGGAGTCGAACTTAAGTTCCTGGACCCAGCATCGCACCAATTAGTGTATTCTGACGTGCTATCGGGAGGACAAGGGAGTCAAACTCCAGTTCCTGGGCCCAGCATCGCACCAATACACTAAATGTAGGGAGCACTCTGGACAATCTCAAATGTTTTCACGTGTCAAGATGAGATGCGGACTCTATGGTAGCGCTACAGTCTCCAGTGTAATCTTAAACATGTAGCACATGTGTAAGACTAAGTCACAGTACCGTGGCTGGGTAAGAGTCAATACCGTGGCTGGGTAAGAGTCAATACCGTGGCTGGATAAGAGTCACAATACCGTGGCTGGATAAGAGTCACAATACCGTGGCTGGATAAGAGTCACAATACCGTGGCTGGATAAGAGTCACAATACCGTGGCTGGATAAGAGTCACAATACCGTGGCTGGATAAGAGTCACAATACCGTGGCTGGATAAGAGTCACAATACCGTGGCTGGATAAGAGTCACAATACCGTGGCTGGATAAGAGTCACAATACCGTGGCTGGATAAGAGTCACAATACTAAGGCTGGATAAGACTCACAATACCGTGGCTGGATAAGTGCCTTATCTACATTCTATGAAATTTACATAAGCCTTGCTCCTGTATCACTTATCATTGCTGGTATGAGGATCAGTTCATGAATAGACGAGAATTACAGTAGGCCTACTGGCTCGTGCTAGGCAGAGAATACACACACCCAACCATTCCCATTTATGTATATATTTAAACAATTCTTAGAGCTAACCATTATGATACTTAGCAACTTCGTCCTCTCATCCACAACTCTACTGTCAGTCATTGCTTTCTGGGGTGATTTCTAAATCTAAATTTCTCTATTGAAGTAAGAAGGGGAGGGGAGGAAGTGAGGGAGGGGTTAGACAGAGAGTGGGAGAAGGGATGGAGAGAGTGAGAGAGGAGGTAAAGTAAGACAAGGGAAGGAACGGAACGTGTTTGTTGAGATTAGTTATGATTGGCAAACAGGATAATTGCATTTAAAAGAGGTTACAGCCTCCGCTGGTTGAAGCAAAGGTGCGGCCACCGAGGAGCACTGGGAGTGGAGACAAGACACGTGTCAGAACATGCATTTACTGGGACAACATTGCGCTCTTCGCAGAAACTTGTCAATTGATAAAGCTCTACCCAGAGTGAATTTATTGCTGAGATTCAATAGCTCATGTGTATGAGAATTTTCATCTGAGCTGCCTCCTGGGGTTATCTCCGCCATAACATTTTTTGTCACATTCTTCCCTTTTAGATGTGGTAGTGGTGGTGGTGGTAGTGGTAGTGGTATTGGTAGTGGTGGTGGTAGTAGTGGTGGTAGTAGTGGTAGTGGTATTGGTAGTGGTGGTGGTAGTGGGCCAGAAACAAAGTGGCTGCCAAAACAGCTTGTCGAGTGAGTGCTCCCCGATTATCAACACCTTCCCTTCTCTCCTCACTTGTGAGGGGAAATATAATGACTTGTTGTTTCCCTGTGAGGGGAAATATAATGACCTGTGAGTCAGGAAAACTGCCCAACATTCTTCCTACTTTGCATTTCCCATATAAGTAATAATTTTCACTAATAATAATAATAACAATAATAATAATAATATCAATAATAATAATAAACTTTATTTCTACAAGTATATGATAGAACTTATATATACATAGATGACATCAATGCCATTCTATATAGAAAGTCGCTTTTTATACAGACCATTTCGGGCAAAATTAGGTTTATTTTTGTCCCCAGGATTCGACCCACACCAGTCGCTTAACACCCAGGTACCTATTTACTGCTAGGTGAACAGGGACAGCAGGTGTCTTAAGAAAACACCCAATGTTTCCTCCCGTACAGGGGAGCGAACCATGGACTTCATTGTGTGAGCTGAGTGCGCTACCAACTGAACTACAGGACATCCATGCATTATGCTGGCTCTGGAAAGTAAAAATAATGACCTCAAAAGTAACTCACAAATGGATAGACAATGGATACCTGTCAACAGAGTTGGAATAAATAACACGACTGCAGTGAAGTCTTTTATTTGTGCAACGTTTCGCCCAATATCGGGCTCTATGAAGTACTGTATGCAACCTAATGTCCGGTAAAACAGTTACACGAAGAGTTTCAGTGCAATCGGTACTTTTTTTTTAATAACCCACAAGTTGAAGAAGACAGATTATAAGACCTTGCAGTCCAGAGTGGACCGATGGTATAATTTGTCCAGAGATTTACTTCCACTTAGTTCCAGCCATGGTGCCTGCAGTGACACTCTTCTAATGAACATATCCTAAGCAACTGCATTTTGTGGCTTTTTCCACTACTTACTCCATCATGTGCCTTTGTATCCATTATGAGTGTTATTCTCCCCTTCAGAGCACTGGGCCGGGATGACGGCGGCGTTCCTGCTAGGGGCGGTGCTGGTGTTGACTGCTTCCACTACAGCAGAAGTGATTGACCTCTCTTATACCTTCAATGTTGACGCCCCCACCTCCCCCCAGCTCTCCCCCTTCACCCACAAGATAGTCAAAAAAGGACTCAATAAGCTCAACATTTGGTGAGGATTTTTGTCGTTCTCTTGAAATAAAATATTCTAAGCGAATTCCGACTTAGAGTATTTATTCAAAATTTGTTACATATGTGAATGTTTTATTACTAATCGTGGTCTTTAATTTTATATATATATAAGCCAACATTTAAAATATAATTTATTGTATTTATTCAATATCGTTACTCATTCGACATCAGGGTAGAGCTGAATGATTTCTGCAGTTCGGAGCATTCCGGTACCCACATCGACGCTCCTGTCCACTACTCCCAACATGGCTGGGCTGTTGATGCTGTCCCCATCGCTAGGCTCTGGAGAGTTCCAGGTGAGTCTGTGGCACGCCAGGCTGTGTAGTCTCAAGTGTGTCTGTGGTACGCCAGGCTGTGTACAGTCTCAAGTGTGTCTGTGGCACGCCAGGCTGTGTACAGTCTCAAGTGTGTCTGTGGTACGCCAGGCTGTGTACAGTCTCAAGTGTGTCTGTGGTACGCCAGGTTGTGTACAGTCTCAAGTGTGTCTGTGGCACGCCAGGCTGTGTAGTCTCAAGTGTGTCTGTGGTACGCCAGGCTGTGTAGTCTCAAGTGTGTCTGTGGTACGCCAGGCTGTGTACAGTCTCAAGTGTGTCTGTGGTACGCCAGGCTGTGTAGTCTCAAGTGTGTCTGTGGTACGCCAGGCTGTATACAATCCCAAGTGTGTCTGTGGCACGCCAGGCTGTGTACAGTCTCAGGTGTGTCTGTGGCATGCCAGGCTGTGTACAATCCCATGTGTGTCTGTGGCACGCCAGGCTGTGTACAGTCTCAGGTGTGTCTGTGGCATGCCAGGCTGTATACAATCCCAGGTGTGTCTGTGGCACGCCAGGCTGTGTACAGTCCCAGGTGTGACTGTGGTGCGCCACATTTCGACCCGTCCCTGACCCGTCCCTGACCCGTCCCTGACCCGTCCCTGACCCGTCCCTGACCCGTCCCTGACCCGTCCCTGACCCGTCCCTGACGCGTCCCTGACCACTATCAAGTTCACGATATAAAAATGTTTTAGGACGAACTTAAAAGTCGTTTAGTTTCCATTTCCAATTTGTGAAATAGTTTTAACTCCTTATATCCACAATATTGTGATTTTTATTCATTTAGAGAAATTAGAAACATTAAATTCCTCATATTTATTTACTCGATCAAACAGCATCCAATTATGCGCAACTTTTTTGCAGTAAAATAGGTACCTATCACTCAGATATGATGTAAATGGCTTAGCAAACACACTGATGTTGCATCAATGTCTCATTCTTGTCACGCACGCGCTGTATAATCCCTACGCGTTTAGCGCTCCCCATAATAATATTAATAATAATAATAATAATATTTTTATTATTATTATTATTATTATTATTATTAAATTCACTAGCAGACTGGATCTCTTGACGCCTCAAAGTGTCGGTCGCATCATTTTGATATCTTAAGCTCCATAACTAAGAGTTTCGAACGCTATCCCAGCCATTCCAGGATGCTGGAATGCGTTCAACAACTTTGGTCACAGGGCAACAGCACTTGCCACTTGTTCCGGGAATCTGGTCCTTGTTACCGAACACAAATGCTGAAAATTTGAAGCCGATTGGATGAGACGTCATCCAATCGGCGAAATATAATCGAAAATGAAGGAAAAAAATAGATAACTTCTTTAAAGGTTCCCTTTCAGTTAGGTTATATTAGGTTAAGGTTGGGGTCTTAGTCATATGATGACCACCCGCTTTTGGTCATCTGACCGAGGCCTTCCGCTGGCTTACCGGTCCACCCCTTTAATAATTATAGTTATGATTATCACTATTGCATGTCTTTGTTGTGCATACGTGTCCAATTCCCACAGATAACAAATGTGTGTTTGCAGCTGTGGTTGTTGACGTGTCCAAAGAAATTAAACAAACACAAGACAAGAACTACGAGGTGAAGGTGAGGGACTTGGAGCAGTGGGAGGCAGCCCACGGCACCATACCTGACGGCGCTCTCGTCCTCTTCCGTACTGGCTGGGCCTCCAAAGTCAAAAATATAAGGGAATATGCTGGTCTTGATCAGCAGAACAATCGGAATTTTCCCGGTAAGTTTAAAAAGAGGCCTATTGGCCCATACTAGGCAGGTCCTTCTCAAACCCAAACACACGTAAACAAAAATATGTGCCCATCCCATTTTCAGTGCTACCCAAGGAACAAGCTTTGACAACCCTACCAACTCATGTGCAAATCCCACTCAACTCCAACCCCTCTCACCTAAGGGGTAAATCAATCAGATCAGTTTTATTAAAGCCCCCTCCCTCCCCCAAAAAAAAAAACAAGAATCATTGCACAACTTCCTTTCTCCTTTCCCGTTGTATAATTATAATTTGCCACAGTTCACCCATATATTTCTTATTTTCTTCTTCCCCTCCCTCCCCTTCATCCCTCTCCCCTCTCCCCACCCCTCCCCTCTAGCGTCGTGCATTTTATTCTGCTGCGACACTAGAGAAGGTGAAGCATGTAGACTCACGCTCAAGAACAAATTTTTTACTGGGAATACATTTCACTCTGTCAAGAGCTTTATTACGCCAGAGTGAAAACGTTTTCCCAAAGTTTTCATGAGCGTGCGTCTTTTCCTGTCTCCTGTCAGCGGTACGTCATTTTGATTCACTATAGAAGCTTTTTTTATAATAATAATAATAATAATAATAATAATAATAATAATAATAATAATAATAATAATAATAATATCCTTTCCAGGCGTAGGTAAGGGCGCGGCAGAGTGGTTAGTAAAACACAAGAGCAGACACAGCTACGAGACAGGTGTGGTGGGTGTGGGTATTGACACACTCTGCCTGGACAAGGGCAGCACTGTCAGGCTACCGGCTCATGTGGCATTCTCCCAGAATAACATCTACGGCCTCGAGAATTTGGCCAACCTTGATAAGGTGAAATGGAGCTTTTCTATTAGTTACCGTTTTGTTATAGGCAATATTGATTAGACAATTGGCCTGTTGTTGTTGTTGTTGTACGTGCGCGCGCGCGCGTGTGTATGTATGTGTGTGTGTGTGTGTGTACTCACCTAGTTGTGGTTGCAGGGCTCGATTCACAGCTCCTGGCCCCCGCCTCTTCACTGGTCGCTACTAGGTCACTCTTCCTGCTCCATGAGCCTTAACATACCTCTTCTTAAAGCTATGTATGGATCCTGCCTCCACTACGTCACTTCCCAGACTATTCCACTTTCTGACAACTTTGTGACTGAAGAAATACTTCCTAACATCCCTGTGATTCATCTGAGTCTTCAAATTCTAATTGTGACCCCTTGTTGTTGTGTCTCATCTCTGGAACATCTTGTCTCTGTCCAACTTGTCCATTCCTCTCAGTATTTTATATGTCGTCATCATATCCCCCCTATCTCTCCTGTCCTCCAGTGTCGTCAGGTCGATTTCCCTTAACCTCTCCTCGTAGGACATGCCCCTTAGTTCCGGGACTAGTCTTGTTAAGAATAGGCTTGATTGCTTCAATGAGGCCAGTGTGTAGCTGAAAGGCGGGGGCCAGGAGCCTATACTCAGCCTCTTCAAAAAATAGAGGAGTGTAAGCAAATCTATTGTTAAGATATGCCAAATGTTTATCAATCGCATGTGTCTCTCCGCAGCTTCCGGAAACTGGTTCTTACGTGACGGTGATGCCTTTGAGGATCGGGGGAGGCAGCGGTTCTCCAGCCAGGGTCATCGCCGAAGTGGGGGAAATACCTCCTGGTGTCTCCCGAGCCTTCTCAACCCTACACACCACCTCCGTCCTGCCCCTTCTGGTGTCAGCGGCTCTGATGGCGCGCTGGTTCCTCATTGAGTAGGATAGTAAACACCTGGAGGAGAAGAATCCTTTTAATAATTTACACGCATCGTGAAGAAAAAGTAGTAGAAGAAGAAGGAGAAGAAGGAGAAGAAGAAGATACTCCACTTTACTTTGTGAAAAAAATTCACTTCCTAGAGCCAAACTCTGCTGTTCTGAAGTAATTGTTTGATACAGGAAGAAAAATTACAATATCCTACCTGGAACAGGTAGACATCTAACACAGATTGGGAAATAAAAAATGGACTACGTTTCGGTTTGTTCTTGGACCATTATCAAGTTACTTGCTCCCTGTTAATAGAGTGGACCAGTTTGTTGACCAGTTTGCCCTTCAGATTTGTGTTAGTTGAGACTCTCATACATTCTACTGTACTTGTCATCCGATATAAAGACTGGTTGTCAATACAAATTATTATATTTATGGGGAAATGCTAAACCGTAAAGTAATGGGAAGCAATCAGGTTAGATCCAAGGAAGGGGAGGAAAGGTCCAACATATACGGAGAAACTAAGAGCAGAGCAAGCTTTTATGGCAACGTTTTGCTCAAGGAGAGAGAAACGTTGTCTCTAAATGTGTTTTAATTACCTATCTTCTGGGAGCTATGCCTTCCATTTCTTTTACTTGAGAGGGTGACTTAATATTCCTCTATTCTAGTTTTGCTCCATAGTCTGAACTATACTCCTCTCATTATGTCTGGTGATTCCTTTGGTAAATATGGCTGTCTGGCAAATACCCTGTATATAATACCTCCCGAGCATCCTTACTGAAGTATTAAGGTCTGTGCCATTGTTGTTGAAACAGGTTAATTAAAATGTTGCAGTTTTTATATTTGCCTGTAGAAAAAAAACTCAAAACACTATCATACATAACTTTTCATTTTTTTATAACCATTTCTTGTGATATTTCTCTCGAAATGCAATTAAACTTCGTATTGCTTATGCAATAAAAACGTATGTCAATTATCAAAAATTTGTTTGTGTTTCATTCTCCTAGAACATCACAGATTTTTTTCCTAATAATGTAGGAATAGATCAGGATTTTTTTTACGTATATTACCACCTCCTGCCATGAGTGAGTGTAATGGTTCACGTAAGACGATGCAATGATAAATTACATAGCGTAGGGAAGTCATTGTTACATTTACACACACACACACACACACACACACACACTCCGAAGTGTCCCTGTTTGCAGATGATGTGAAGTTGATGAGAAGAATTCAATCGGACGAGGACCAGGCAGAACTACAAAGGGATCTGGACAGCCTGCAAGCCTGGTCCAGCAACTGGCTCCTGGAGTTCAACCCCACCAAGTGCAAAGTCATGAAGATTGGGGAAGGGCAAAGAAGACCGCAGACGGAGTACAGCCTAGGGGGCCAGAGACTGCAAACCTCAATCAAGGAAAAAGATCTTGGGGTGAGTATAACACCAGACACATCTCCTGAGGCGCACATCAACCAAATAACTGCTGCAGCATATGGGCGCCTAGCAAACCTAAGAACAGCATTCCGACATCTTAATAAAGAATCGTTCAGGACCCTGTACACTGTGTACGTTAGGCCCATATTGGAGTATGCAGCACCAGTTTGGAACCCACACCTAGCCAAGCATGTGAAGAAGCTCGAGAAAGTGCAAAGGTTTGCAACAAGACTAGTCCCGGAGCTAAGGGGTATGTCCTACGAGGGAGGTTAAGGGAAATGGACCTGACGACACTGGAGGACAGGAGAGATAGGGAGACATGATAACAACATATAAGATACTGAGAGGAATTGACAAAGTGGACAGAGACAGAATGTTCCAGAGATGGGACACAACAACAAGGGGACACAGATGGAAGTTGAAGACTCAGATGAATCACAGAGATGTTAGGAAGTATTTCTTCAGTCACAGAGTTGTCGGGAAGTGGAATAGTTTAGGAAGCGATGTAGTGGAGGCAGGCTCTATACATAGCTTTAAGCAGAGGTATGATAAAGCTTATGGCGCAGGGAGAGTGACCCAGTAGCGGCCAGTGAAGAGGCGGGGCCAGGAGCTTTGACTCGACCCCTGCAACCACAACTAGGTGAGTACAACTAGGTGAGTACACACACACACACATATATATATATATATATATATATATATATATATATATATATATATATATATATATATATCAATAACAACACTGCGACTAGCCAAGGACTCGGACCCATGTTGTTTTTGCCTGCGTCATGGTGAGCAAAAACTACATGACGCTCTAATCCACAGGACCACCAAATCCTACAAGAATCACACATTCAGCAGAGCTAGATGTTTCACCGTGATCCGAGGACATACGGTGGTGTGGATGCCGCTGAGCTAATTTCATTCTACTCCCCGTTTGGTGTACGTACTATTTTCCCCATAAGTTACTCAGTTTATACAACACGGATTTACATAACACGGCGTTTTCAGGAACGTAACTACCGTGTTAAATAACGGTAGTTACGTTACACACACACACACACACACACACACATATATATATATATATATATATATATATATATATATATATATATATATATATATATATATATATATATATATATATATATATATATATATATATATATCCGCATCTTACATCTTTGCTACAAACGTTTACTCAACCCAAAACAAATGAAGCAGTTGCTTTCTCTTGTATTTGTAGAGAGTGAGCACTGGGTATTGTTGACCAGAGGAATTTCACACAGCCTCAAGGCAAAAAAACGCATTGTGTAAACAACATGGAAGAACGATGGGAAGAAGCAACATGAGGATATTTACACGACATACAAAGGAATAATTAATTCTTTACTTTTCCAATTCCTACTTCTCATTTTTTCTTTCCCTTCGTCATTCTTTTTTAGCTCTTCTCTCTACTTGTTATTCCTATTCATCTTTTCCGTTGTTCAGTTATTGCAAGTAAATAAACCCAATACAAAACAGAGAAAATATATTCATGAACTAATAAAAAACAAATACTGATCAGTCATAAATAAATATACTATATATATATATATATATATATATCAGTAACAACACTGCGACTAGCCAAGGATTCGAACCCATGCTGCTTTGGCCCGCCTCATGGTGAGCGAGAACCATGACGTTCTAACCCACAGGACCACAAATATCGCAGTTCAAATGTACACTAATGTCAATAATTCTTTAATCCTGGAGACACGATTTTCAGTGTATATAAACCGAGAGATACACATGTCTAGGAGTGTATATTATTATGTATCTCTCTGTTTATGTACAGTGTATATATATACACTGAAAGCTATTTAATTCACAGTGTATATAGTACAATGAGAAATACACATTAATCAATATAATTACACAAAGAGACACGCCTCTCGGCGTATGTATACTGAGAAATACACACCTCTCAGTGTATGTACACTGAAATATGTACAAATGTGTGTACATACGTCGTATTGAAAGGCAGGTGCGTGGAAAGCTAAAAGTGTTCACCCCTCAAATATTTGTGTGGTGATGAGGGTTGTACAGGGGTAGACTATTATCTTTTCTCTTACGCAGAACCCACTGCTAAAATTGATATGATGCACAGTGTTAACTGCCTGGTGATTAGAGATTAGTTAAGTACGTGGGTAAACTCTATGTATTACCGCTGACTGTCAATGACTAAGAAAATCGGTCTATTTCAATGTGGTTCCTGTTTAATATTATCTCCACCAATATCGCAAATATTTTGTTACTTCACTGATGATCAATTTCGGTGTTCTACAGAGTTGATGTTTCGCTCACCCACGGTGTATATACGTGGGTGAATCCTTCAAACATCTGACAGCTGACGTGAAGAATTTAAGCACTGTCTTAACACTGTGTTTGTTATTCTCCAGTAAGGAAAATATTGTTTGGTTGGTTAATGAGGTTACAAGTTTATCGACTACAGGAGGGTTGTTAAGACTGCATGTCACCTATTTACCACCAGTCACGAATACTACTTTAGTTTCTTGATTAAGGAGACATGCGCTTCACTGTTTATATATCTTGAGCCATGAATGAAATGTAACAGTGTACAGTGCTAAATATTTTACCCATACCGGAATGCTTTATATTAGAAATTTTTGGTTCGTTTATTTCATTCCCACTTAAAATATTTCAGCACAGTAAACAATTTATGATGATTTTTTCAACAAATTGATAGTTAAGGTTTGTCAGGAAACAGGACAAGTGTTTCCTGACGCCGTTGGAGCTTTTGGTCATCTGACCGAGGCCTTCAGCTGGGTTACCGGTTCACCCCTTTGAAAATTATGGTCATAGTTATATTCAATTCTAACAAATTGATAAATACAGCCATTAGATGAGGAGGGTGCTTTAACGCTGGTGAAGATCTCTTGATCTGAGGAATTAGAGCTACCCTACCGTACCCTACCACAGACCAACCCTGTTTATCCCCGCGCATTCCATTCCCCGTGCACTATGATCCATAAAGGTTTAACGCTTTCCATTGAATATATTATTATTAATTACCCATAGGTAAATAACATTTTATCAGTATTAAAAACATTACTTGACGTTTTCAACATTATATTGATTAGATATTAGCAGAATATGTCTGATACTTTATCTAATTTAAAGCAGAGTTGAAGGTATTGTTTACAGATCATTACTCTCAGAAACTATAAGCTTTCACCTGGTAAATGGAGAAGAAAGATGAGATGGGAGATAGAGAGAGAGAGAGAGAGAGAGAGAGAGAGAGAGAGAGAGAGAGAGAGAGAGAGAGAGAGAGAGAGAGAGAGAGAGAGAGAGAGAGAGAGAGAGAGAGAGAGACGGACGGGAGAGACTATGTGTGGGTGTATCTCCTTTCTGCTCTAGATAATCTCAAGCAGAAAGGAAGTAAACTTCACTATTGCTACGTCTACTTCCGTCTCTATTGATGGAGTTAGAGATAATAAAGCAAAAGGCTCTCTTTCCACCCTCCATTTTTTTCCACTTACACTTGAAGATGGATCCATATTATCCTTGTCTTCCATGAACACACATGCGTAGCTGAGAAAGTACTAAGAGGAAACACTATGGGAAATAAAGTTGGTAAACAACATACGGGCATTTTTTTCTAATGTAGGATCGAAGCAAAAATTCAATATATCTTGCACATGTATGTTGTTGATAGTCTTTTATTTTTTTCGTCAGGAAAACAACCTGGCACGAATCTCTGTTTTCGTCTGACCCTTTAGTTTGGTAGCCAAGAGAGAGGGGTAAGCGACAAGACGGTGTGGCTAAGCCTTAGTCACACCTTTGACTAAGGGTTCATGAGGGTGGGGTAGCCGGTGGTACCTATAATGGGCCAGGGAAGCAGCAACAGCTAACTTACGTGCACTTCACTCAGTGTGTTGCATAAGTAGCTCACTAATTTCCTTTGATCGGTGCAGGTGAGGCTAGAAGATGCCGCCCACCTCCGTGGCTCCTCCCATCATGTGGGAGGTGGTCAGGTCTGCCTCGGACTCTCAGTGGGGCTTTGGCTGCGAGCGATCCCGGGTTCATTAGCGAGACGCCTCCGATAGGAGTAACACGAGAGGACTGATTCACTGTGCCGGCACGGGGATATGGTACCTTCAAAGGCTTACTTTATCCCAATTGTGTGTAATTAAAGTAAATAGTCATTCGACCAGCTTGAGATCAAGCCGAAAAATTCAGGGCTTCCGATTCCAAGGAGTTCCGTAGTACACAATTCATCGAACTATCTGGGTGTTAAAATCACAACTCGTGGACCATTTATTTCCTGGCATATACACATCCATGTGATAGAGATATCACGAAACAGCATTGAATTTAATTCATTTTTATTGTGGTTAAACCGTATGAAAAAATTTCTCTTGCGTCTTGTGATCAAGTCGCATCATGCACATTCATATATACCAAGAAGTCCTATTTGTAAAATATGATATCTGCTTCATGGTTTAAACTATTATATATATTTATAACTTAGTAAGTATTCAGTCTTTTAATCATATTTCAGTTCTACGTTATAATTCATAATTTTTTTTTCGGTTTTGTGAATGTGGAAGTGAGCGTAAACAGGAAGACCATTAAAGTTCTTGAACTTGGTGACGTCGCACACGGTTTAAGGGAAACGAACTGCTCGAATACTAGGTCACCCAGCGGTTGTCTCAGGTCATCAAGGGTTGAGTGGTGAGATCACTCTGTCTCCTAAACACCGTCCATGACTGTCACCTATACCAAACGAGACATACCAACCTGTAGTTTCGAGTGCCTGGACCTTGCTTCAACACCTCTGACAAAACAGTCGCTTCTCTGTGAAACGGAAGTGTGTTTACCAGGTCCGAGGTTGAGTGTACCGTCAAGACACGCTTGACAGTTCATAATGATGGCTTTAGTGTTCGTTAGTCAAGTTATGAACGAGTGTTGGTTTAAAATGCAATAATTATCGAAAAAGAGTGAGAAGTGAACTGTAGTGTCCAGAGACTAGGATAACAACTTATTACACCAAGTTACCACCACAGTCTGACAGATTACAAGAAGTTGGAAGCATCTCAGGGTAAGAGGATCTCCTTCATAATAATGGCTATATTCTTCATGCTAATCTTATGCAATAAAAACATTACAGTATTCTTAGAGCTGCAAAACACGTATATTGTATATTGTCTTCACTTGCAGAAAATTTTTCTTGAGAAAATGTAAGGCGCCTGGTAGTGTGATGAATGACCGGTGTTTTTCTGATTAATCTATTAGCTAAGCTAATAGATTAAGCTAGTAGATCTACATATTATAATTAAAATGTATACGTATATGTGCAAATTGACTGTTCACACATGTTGACCCTTTATTGCTGAGTAACCACTGTTGTTGTTATTGTTGTTGTTGTTGTGTGTGTGTGTGTGTGTGTGTGTTATCTACGATAACAAGGTTATGTTAGGTAAGGTTTGTCAGGAAACAGGACAAATTTTAGTATTTGCAGATTATCATATATTATTTGACATTGGATTTGGTTTCGTTGCGTTAGATTAGAATACTTTGGGTTGAGTTTTGGTGGTATACAGCACTTCTTGACAACACAGCTCGTGGATTTAAAGGCAGTGCACACGAGTTTACACAGCACACTGGTTAACATCCCTTCAAGGCAGGCGAAATTGCTGACCTGGAGAGTGTACAAAGAACTTTCACGGCACACATAAGTACGATAAGGCACCTAAATTACTGGGAACGGTTGAAGTCCCTTGATTTGTATTCCCTGGAACGCAGGCGAGAAATATACATGATAATATACACTTGAAAAATCCTAGAGGGATTAGTACCAAACTTGCACACGAAAATCACTCCCTATAAAATCAAAAGACTCGACAGGAGATGCAACATTCCCTCAATGAAAAGCAGGGCCCCGCCACGAGTACACTGAGAGACAACACAATAAGTGTCAGGGGCCCAAGACTGTTCAACTGCCTCCCAGCATACATAAGGAGGGTTACCAATAGACCCTTGGCTGTCTTCAAGAAGGCACTGGACAGGGCTGTGGTTCGTACGTCAGTTTGCGTGCGGCCAGCAGTAACAGCCTGGTTGATCAGACCCTGATCCACCACGAGGCCTGGTCTCAGACCAAGCCGCAGGGGCGTTGACCCCCGAAACCCTCTCCAGGTATACTCCAGATATGGACAATATTATTCAGGCGCACAGATGGTATAATGTATTACTTTTTAAGACACAAGTAGGCGGAGGATCATGATTTAATACTACTGATCAAGACTCACGAAATAACACGACTGCAGACAAACCAAAGATTCAATCCCCGCCCGTTCCGTGGACTGTTTACTACTGATCAGCTGGAATGAAGCTGACATCCTCCTTTGGATCAAAGCTGATTATATTCCGTTCTCCAGGCACTGCATGATTCCTGAAGATTTATTGATTTTCCAAGATTATATATATAAAAAACATGATGACTAAGAATTATAGTGCATGACGGAGGTTTATAGGCGGACAATATCCAGTACATTGTGTACAAAAAAAAAAAAAAACTTGCAAGATCACTCTCTCTTAGCAGTCAGTCAACACCGAACATATTCACACAACTCGCAGTGATTGTATTGTTTCCGACGAATCAAGCTACTCGTGTCTTTCCCGCTGCCAGGCAGTGCTAAAGACACTGATGCTGACCAAGATTTTATTTTGGCAACGTCACTCTGTACGAAGAGCTTGACACTGAATCAATAAAGCTCTACACAGCCAAGTATAGTCACGATAGAACCTTGTTCTCCATCCGTCGTTTCTCCACTACTGTTGGTGGTACACCTTTCGTTGATTGGTTAATGGATAGTAAAGTAAATTGACACATTAGGGGTCATTAAGGCTGCATGTTGCCTGTTCACCATCAGTCAAAAATAATGTAATTTGTAAAATATGGCATAAAATATACTCTCAAGATATATACACTGAGAGGTATACACCTCACCCAGGAGTATATCCTGGGTACTCATTTTGTACCCTAACGTTATCTTTCCCTTTATGCTGTATGCCTAATGCTGGTATTTATATATAGGATAAATTAAGTATGCGGCCTAGATCGTTCAGAAACCGACGCAATGATGTGTTCTCCAACATTCTTTTTAAGTCTAAAGTCTAACAAATGAGAGTCGTTCTGTCTTGACATTCGCCCTGATGAATGCTTCTTCGGCCGTCTTCTGGCCGGTGTCAGTGACTGCTCTGTGTTGCATAGTGCAACTGGCGCAGGATAACGTTAATTTGCAACTTTGCTGAGTTGGGGAGAACACTGTCAGCGGTGCTGAGAGAACCACGGAGAAACTAACTACAACAACGTTAAAAAGTGAAACATACGTCTTCCAACGGTGCTGAGAGAATTAGAGAAAGCTAACTGGCAACGGTGTCAAGAGGACAGCAGAGAAAGTTAACTGGCAACGGTGCTGAGACAGCCACGGAGGAAGTACTTTTGTAATCCGGTCAAGCCAACGAATGGTCAACTAACGGTTATAATCATAACTATAATTTATAAAGGGGTGGAGGGGTAAGCCAGTGGAAGAGTTCGGTCAGATGACCAAAAGCTTACTGTGTCCCATGGCCTGGTAGGCAACGCTCTTGCCTCACACACTGAGTGTCCGCGGTTCGTTCCCCGGCAAGGGTGGAAACATTAGGTGTGTTTCCTTGCACCTACTGTTCCCGTTCACCTAGCAAGTAAGTAGGTACCTGGGTGTTAGTCGACTGGTATGGGTCGCATCCTGGGGGACAAAATTGAGGACCCTAATGGAAATAAGACAGACAGTCTTCGATGATGCACTGCCTTTCTTGGGTTATTCTGGGTGGCAAACCCTCCTGGGTTAAAAATCCGAACAAAACTTGATATTATCCTAGCCAAGTGTGGCTAAACTATGCAATAAACGCCGCAGTAACAAAACGTTCTGAAAAAAATATAGCATTCGTTCTTGATAACTGTGATAACAAAATAAACGAAATACCCACACAATTCGTAACACTCTTGTAAGGATCGGACCGGTAAGCCAGCGTAAGGCCTGGGTTATATAGCCAAAAGCTTCAGGTAAAGGAAAAAATGAGCATAAAAGTAGTATAATGCGATCCTTTATTGACTACGTTTCGCCCACACAAAGAGATCTACCTGTATACCCTCTATATACTCTTATAAGATTTACCCAGGTAGATCTGTTTGGCATTGTATGATCCCCTGCACCACTGTACCACAGTGGTGCAGGGATACATGTGTGGTACTGTAGCACAGTGGTGCAGGCGTACAGGTGTGGTACTGTACCAGAGTGGTGCAGGGATACAGGTGTGGTACTGTACCACAGTGGTAAAGGGATACATGTGTGGTACTGTACCACAGTGGTGCAGGGGTGCAGGTGTGGTACTGTACCACAGTGGTAAAGGGATACAGGTGTGGTACTGCACCACAGTGGTGCAGGGATACAGGTGTGGTACTGCACCACAGTGGTGCAGGGGTACAGGTGTGGTACTGCACCACAGTGGTGCAGGGGTACAGGTGTGGTACTGCACCACAGTGGTGCAGGTGTGGAAATATCACTTGACTAACCCAGGTTCCAGCCAACATGAAGGTGTGATTACACAGTTTGCGACCAAGACAGTGTGAAATCTTACTCAGAACTGTTTTTACACATTTACCAAGATATGTCTGGTTGTCGTGTGTGTTTTTTTTTTAATTCTGGCTTCTGAATCTGCCAACGGGCCTCCAGGAAAGAACTCTTGGTAATAATGTCAGTCTCAATGTGAAACATTTGCTCCTGAACATTGTATGTTGCATCTTGCAATGTTGAGGAACAGAGTAGTGAGTGATGTGGCAAGACTTTTAACCCACTCTTACGTGCTTCATTACCATGCTATACTTGGGGTTACACTCCTACCTATCTTGGAAAACACAGGCGAAGGTGAGATACAGCCCTTTCCCTCTCTCTCTCTCTCTCTCTCTCTCTCTCTCTCTCTCTCTCTCTCTCTCTCTCTCTCTCTCTCTCTCTCTCTCTCTCTCTCAGGAAATTGTTATGCTCATTCTTGACTAATTTGTAGTCTCATCTGGATGTTCCACTCACCAGGTACCGGATATCGCGCCTCAGTTTCTCCCGGTCCGGCTTCTCACTTATCTGACCAGTCCTGCAATCAGTTCAGATCCATTTGGAACCTTTCCTTGTCTCATCTGTTTTTATTCTGATCAGTTTTACACTATCAGCAAACAGGGCTATATCGGATTCAATCCCACTTGCAACGCCGTTTGCATAAACCAGGAATATCAATGTTGTAGAGAATATACATTTCGTCCTGTACCTCTTTGTCTTTCATACAATTTCTTTCATGACACTTGTCTCGAATTTTTTATTATATTTTAACTACTACTACGACGTGTAGACCTGTTTTTAATACATTTGTATTTTTTATAAACACCTGCTGGTAATCTGTTCGTAATATAAATTCCTGTTTTAATTGATTCTGCTATACATTCAAAATATTATAAACCACCAGTGGTTAATACATTCGTACTTATATAAATACCTGTTTTTTCAAGACATTGGTGCTACTTCTGTATATAAACATATTTACAATAAGCCTTATGAGTTTTTTTTAAGTTGATTTGTTTTCTTCAACAATTCCATCAAACAAAATAGGAAACACTCGTGACATACGATAGTTACATGCAACACTCGGAGTGTGTTAGGTTAGCTTTCGTTAGTTTAGGGTTGTCAGGAGACAGTACAAGTGTTTCCTGACGAGGGTCTTAGATGATGACCCGCCGCTGGAGCTTTTGGTCATCTGACCGAGGTCTTTGGTACACTATGATGTACAGGGAACATCAACAGTGTGCTGCACCTCAATTCTGAAAGGCAGTTCCACAGCGGGAACAAAAGTTACCTGCTTTTTTTCTTGTCATATTTGACTACACAGGATAAGTTTCATACTTGAGGTAATATCTATCAGCCTGAGCTGGGGTTACACATAAATGTAACCCCAGGAAGAAGAGGAGGGGTAGGTATAGTTTCTCGAATCAAGAATTCTTCGGCATTGAGGAGCGTCGTTGATTCGACCTCGTCAGCCACATTAAAAAGTAATTATAACGAAAGAAATGGAGCTAAAGTGAAAGTTCAGCTTTTCCCTGACAGCTTCTCTCGTAAGGAATACAGTTCCGCAATCTTTACTTTCCCAATGTAAATAATAAACAAAAAAATTATCACAGTACAGAGCGTGGCAATTAATAATTATTTTGTTATTCGTGAATCAGTGCATAAAATATTTAATTATTATTATTATTATAATTATTATCGCAGAAAGCGATCACTCGGTGCAGGATAAAAAGCGTATCCGCTTTTCATCATAACAATACTCAACAATATTTCAACAAATAATCCATTGTTTTATATTCTAGCTAGTCTGTTAGGCTAGTAAACAAGAACACCAAGAGTGAAAATACAGGAGATATATTAACGTAGACATGTTTACCTCTCCGTAACACACACACACATACACACACACACACACACACACACACACACACACACACACACACACACACACACACACACACACACACACACACACACACACACACACACACACACACACACACACACACACACACACACACACACACACACACAACACACACACACACACACATATATATTATTGTACCCACGAACGAGTGGTATTAATCAATAACAACACTGTACTAGCGAAGGATTCGAACCCATGCTGCTTATTCCCCGTCTCATGGTGAGCGAAAACACATGACGCTCTAGTGGCTAGTGCAGTGTTGTATATATGTCGTGCCGAATAGGTAAAATTGGTCAATTAGCAAAACTCATTTAAAATTAAGTCCTTTCTAAAAATTTCTCATATACGTTTAAAGATATATTTTTTTTAATTTATGTTAATGTAAAAATTAATAATTTTGTACCAAAAGAACCTTAGAAAACTTACCTAACCTTATTATAACAAGCATAATTTAATTTAGACTAATCCAACTAAATATATTTTAGATAAGTTTGCAATAATTTAATACTAAACAAACACAATAAATTATATTTTTTTTTCGTTAGGTTCAGAATGATTTTTGCCAAATTTATGCATACACAAATTTTCGCTTGCCTTATTCGGCAAGAAGAGCGTTGCTATTTAAGCAAAAATCGCAAGTTTTACCTCTTCGGCACGACATATTTCTTAGGGATTAAAACATTCTTGACTAGCGGTGAACAGGTGACTGGCACCTTAATGAGCCTTGGCACTGGTTTGGATCAACTTTGACCATAGACTTGATCGACTGAGCAGAATAACAGTTTCGCTGTACTCTCCATCAACTGGAATCTCTTTCTAGCAGTCGTCGTCGAAATCTCCTAATATTCCCGTCACCAGCTGTCACCCTTGTAACCTTAAGCTTAAACGAAATACCTCAAGATATTTTTTTTTGCAAACATCAATTAAAAATTCCTCCTTTACGTCTTTTCCCCATCCTTCCTTTTATCATGTAAGCCCTCTACTACCTCTTTCCCCCTCCCTTTCCCCCTCATTAACCCCTCCCTTTTTTTCTACTAACTCTTTCCCCCTTCCTTTCTCCCTCATTGTCCTTTCTCGTTAAACGCACTGGTGCTCAACCCCCCGTCCATCAAACAGTACAAACATGTAATGCCTGTCTTAGCCGACTGTGAGTGGCAGCCTATGGTAAAACCATTAAATTTCAAATATGTTAGAAATCCATTCCTGTCGATGTTTATATCCAGGGAGAAAATACCAGTGCTTCATAAAGCTCTCGACTTATACTTGTTATGCAAAGGAAATCCGCACACAGACACGTGTCTATAATGATGTTAATTAGGGAGCGAGTATGTAGAGAGTGTGGAGGAGAGAGTGTGGAGGAGAGAGTGTGGAGGAGAGAGTGTGGAGGAGAGAGTGTGGAGGAGAGTGTGGAGGAGAGAGTGTGGAGGAGAGAGTGTGGAGGAGCGTGGAGAAGAGAGCGTGGAGATAGTGTGGAGGAGAGAACGTGGAGGAGAGAGTGTGGAGGAGTGTGGAGAGAGTGTGGAGGAGTTTGGAGTGTGGAGAGAGCGTGGAGAAGAAAGCGTGGAGGAGAGAGCGTGGAGGGGTAAGCGTGTACGCGATCCTTAAAAAAAAGGTGAAATCTCAGTCCACCTGGAACCTCAGAAGCCTTTTTAGCCCGAGCTCGAGGGAAGGGTCTGGGGTTCACTTTATCAAGGCTAGAGTGCATTAATACCTTCCAAGAACAGGATCATAAAACTCGATACTCCTGATCATCTCAGGTGTTTTTTGTTCCAAGTATCGCTAAAACTGGCAAATGCCCTGAAATATCTCATCTGAGAATTCATTGATGATACGTTTTAACAAAATTACAACCTAGGAGTTATCTAACTTCTATTTGTTTCAGATCCCAGTCCTTTCTAGTTTGTATTACCACACCCCAGGATGCTACCCACAATAGTCAGATAATACCCAGATGCCTGTTTATCGTCCCGTGGCTTGGTAGGCAACGCTCTCGCCTCATACACTGAGTGTCCGTGGTTCAGTCCCCGGCATGGGTGGAAAAGTTGGGCATGTTTATCTGCTGTCCCTGTTCACCTAGCAGTAAGTAGGTACCTGGGTGTTAGTCTACCGGTGTGGGTCGCATCCTGGGAAACAAGATTGAAGGGCACCAATGGAAATAAGACAGTCCTCCATGACGAACTGACTTTTTTGGGTTATCCTGGGTGGCTAACCCTCCCCCGGGTTAAAAATCCGAATAAATCAAATCTTTTGAACAGGGGCAGAGTGTGTAAGGGGGCACCTGCTCATACCCCATCCTCCTCACTTTCCACCTCCCCCAGTCCTTCTTTGCCCCTCAGTAAATCCTCATTACCCTCCCTCCCCTCATTACCCACCTTCGCCCCATCACCTCTCCCGGCGTGTACGAGGATTATCTTGCGTGGACACCGATTACTTTACATTGACAATGATTATCTTGCCAGAAAACAATGAGTGAGAGAAGGACAGAAAAGACACGTTGCAAAACGAATTTCATAAGGACAATGTGTCTCTCTGTTAAAGGTTTCAGCAAGTCAAAACAAGAGAGCAACGTTGACCCACTGAAAGATTGTTCTAATCTACTTTTCTTCAGAACTGCCTTCAGTATGCTATTTAAATTTCAAGCGTAAGGAGCACATAAGTGATAACAGATGAAGAGGTGAAAGCACTTCCTGTCTGATAGAGCAAGATTATATTATTTTTATATGCTAGACACTGATGAGTAATAAAGAGAAAGTAAGCTAAATTAGGCAAGATTAGGTTAACGTAATCTAGCCTATATTATTATTAACAATAACGAAATAGCATTAAAGGGATCTTGAGCCTCAGGAGAATATTATGGTAGTTATTTTGACCACAAGCAAAAAATACACTAACAGAATGTACACGGATATTACCTAAAGTCTGGTGGCAATAATCTGTTGTTCTGTAGTATACATTCACGGGGAAGTGCTAAACCATTATAAACCATACAGCGCCTGTAGAATGAGATTTGATCTCAGATAGCGTATATATTGTCCAGACATAAACAATACGCACACTGTGAGCAACTCTAAGCTACTTTTTGACTGATTTTCTTCCCACAGTCACCCAGAATAACAAGAGCAGAGGCTAAAGATTCCTTCGGATCCTAAAAAAAATTCTTTGCTTAGTTTCTGAGTCGCATCGTTTCCTCACGAAAAAAAAAATAATCGTGATCAATATCGTGAGTGAGAAACTGTAACCAGACAGGCAAGAAAAAAAATTCTCAAATTTTATTTGGTATTTATAAAGATAAAAATTTAAGGTTTGCACGTATTAATTGCTAACATTAAACACATAAAATGAGAGTCACTTAATAATAAAAAGGTTTTTCAAATGAGCTGATGTAGGTAACATATCTTAGCTTGTGAATAAAGTTAGGAACGTTAACTTAACCTTGTAAAAACCCTGAGTAAAAAAACAGAAACCGGCCCAGTTAAACTCGTGGAGTCATTGAGAGCTGAAGAAACTTATAGACACTGTACGTACAGTGAAGAAGAAAGCAAAGAAGAAAAAGAAAACCA
>WNWK01000197.1:380000-630000 GCA_009830355.1 Cherax destructor | reverse complement strand
CAGTAATTCAACCAACATTATTACAGGTCTGTATAAGTTGTATCATATACTTGTAGAAATAAAGATGATTATTATTATTATTATTATTATTATTATTATTATTTAGTCTCGCTCAGTTGTGGCTTGGTAATGACTCAGGACTGACACAAACATCGTCTATAGTTCCTCTTCTAAATGTAGGGAAAGTTTCCAGTTATTTACCTGACTACTAGGCACATGTGTCTTCCTCCACCGTCACTCCTTGACCTTAATGACTTCCGGTTGTTCAGTGTATCACGTAAAGTATAAAAAAAACATCATACATCATTTACTGGTAAGTCGCTTTTGCATTTGCTAGTTATAGAAAATATTAGATCTAGGACAATTTAAAAAAAAAGAGTTTGTGTATGTACTTGTGCACATATTTATTGCTGCAAATGGTTGTATTTTTATGATAGGCCTAGGAAGAACAATTATCTAAATCTCTCTGCTAGCTAAAGTGATGGGGGAAAAAACGCATTTGCAAAGCCTATGAATCACCAACATAATCACTGCTGTCGAATTTGGCTGACAAAATAAGAGAGTCTGTTCCACAGTTGGTGAACGAAGAATCGAGCCTCCAAACACACTTTACACTGAAAGACCCACGCGGATTTAGCGTTCCACTTTATAAATCAATAAAAAGACGTACAATCGTTTGAAATCAATTTAGAGAAAGTAAAAACAAAACTAGAAAATAGATGCAACTTACTAAAAATGTAGAACGTCATGCTGTCGCAATTTTCCTGGTGGCTTCAAAGGTTTTGTGTTCGAAGCTCTCGGTGAGACTCCAGTGGAAAGCAGGTTCTAGCAGTCACTTGTACACTTTCTCACTGGCCGTGAGTGCACGTGAACGTGTACCTGTATGATCATAGCCACCAGCTAGTCATATTGTCTTGCCCGAAGGCAACACAAGTGACTGGACACTTTCTCTCCTGACGCAAAACTCCACGAACCAACTCCACCGCCGCCACGCCCCCGGAGAATTATGGATTTGGCCCGAAGGGCGAGTTTATCGGGCAGCTCCACTCATCATGTGAGCTACCATACCAACATGAAGATGGTATGAGCAGCGCCATTCATCCTGCGAGGTAACGTACCAACATGAAGATGGTATGAGGAGAGCCATTCATCCTACGAGGTAACGTACCAACATGAAGATGGTATGAGCAGAGCCATTCATCCTGCGAGGTAACGTACCAACATGAAGATGGTATGAGGAGAGCCATTCATCCTACGAGGTAACGTACCAACATGAAGATGGTATGAGCAGCGCCACTCATCCTGCGAGGGAACTAACCCCCGTAATTGTTTGGGAAAAGATTGTTGACCTGGAATTGTATTGTGCGTAAATATTCTTAGCTGATATTGAACCTCAGAGATATTTAGACTAATAATCCAGCTGGTGCTACTCTGTCACCCTTGAGGAATTAGAGAAATCCAAGATGGCTGTTAAGGTGGATGACGATCATCCACGAATACTAAAACATATTCATCAACGTGAATATTGAATATTTTGATTAACATTTACTGCTTAAAATGATGTTTTTAGATAAAGGGAGTCAAGGAAGTGTGTATTTCAATAAGAAAGAAACTTATATTAGGAATGTTGAATGTGAAACCAGGTGCAGTCCAAGACTTTCTTCTTGCCATATGACTCGATTTCTCTAATACGAGGGTTGCTCCATAAACTAGCAAATACTGTCCACAGGATAACTATGGGAAGCTTAATAAACCAGCTTCTTCAACAAGCTCTATATTTACGCGAGTACGCTGTATCATGCACACGTGTCCTGTGTAAGCCACAACATAACGCACACACTGTCCCCGTTTACACCGTATCCGGCTTCTGCCTACACACATGAACGCAGGGATATATGCACACTTGTTCCCGTGAACATCTGCCTCTGCATGAACACTATACCACGTACACATATGAACAGAATCCCCAATAAAAATAAGTCACCCAGTCATTATTGAATTATCTTAGGTAACAGGGGTTAAGAAAATTAAGCTCTTGAACACTGATTCCAAGCACGTCTAGATTTCGAATTATGACAATTTATATTATATATTATATATATATATATATATATATATATATATATATATATATATATATATATATATATATATATATATATAAGAGAGAGAGAGAGAGAGAGAGAGAGAGAGAGAGAGAGATGAAATAAATTTACAAATGTAATAATATACCCATTTAACTTTTATTTCTATAAATCACGGAACGGGTAGGTTTTGAACACCACCCGTTCCGTGAGTTGTTCACAATCGTGCTATTACGATTTCGTGAGTTATTTCTATAAAGTGCAGTATAGTATACACTCGACACTGGAGTAATTTGGGTTATCCTAGGTAATCTGCACATATGTTACTATGTATGATAATTGTGAAACTGTACTTAATGTGGACCCGTACCTAAATAAAATTACTTAATTACTTACTGAATAAATTCACCATGTACACCAGAGGTGGTGACAGACGCACTTATGAGTTTCTGTTAGTCTCGCGCGGCTGGGGACCGGGAAGGAAAGGGTTAACATTGTAGGGGACTGCGTGTATGGGAAAAGCTAGGGGTCCCCAACCACCCATATACTCGCCCTCCCGCCCTCTATGGTGGCGGCGGTGGCAGCTATGGCAGGGGTGGCGTGTAGGGGCGACGGCAGGATGTAGGGGACAGAGAATACGGCCCCTACGGCCGCCCGTAACGGCAGCAGCGGCAGCAGCTTTGAGGTCATCGACCCACACAGACTCGCGGGAGGCGTATACATAAATACATACATTCTCTTGTGAGAAATCATTCTTTTAACAGATGTTAATGGTTTCTGCTATAGATAATTTGCTTCCTGGTTTTTTTTTCCTAAAAATATGTTAGTCAGACCGCCGCAGTGAGGTGCTTTAAAAAGTACATCAATAAAAAATACGTAGTAACATAGGCAAAAGTATAACTACCATACGTAGAATTCGCTAAGTGATAACTATATATTTTGTCATACGGGAAGACCCGTTTTAATGTATAGTGTGTGTGTGTGTGTGTGTTTTGTAGACGGTAGAAAATGTGATAGCTAAATGGAGAGCTACACTGGCCAGCTTATGTAGTGCTGTCAGCAGCCCGGTGCTGGGGTGCGGTAAGGGGATGTGAGGGGGGGTTAGGTGGGTGAAGGGGGTGAGGGAGGAATGGAGGGATTGTGGTCGGAGAAGGATAGGAGTTCGTGGGAGGACTACAAGAAGGGGCTGTGGGAGTACTGGAGGGGATTGTGTAAGTAGAGGAGGGGATTGTGTTAGTACAGGAGGGGATTGTGTTAGTACAGGAGGGGATTTTATTAGTACAGGAGGGGATTTTATTAGTACAGGAGGGGATTGTGGTAGTAGTATAGGAGAATGAGGGACGAGAATAGGAGGGGATTGATGGAGGACGAGAAGGACGTTGAGAAGGACGTGGAGAAGGACGTGGAGGAGGACGAGGAGGAGCACGAGGAGGACTTGGAGAAGGACGTGGAGAAGGACGTGGAGGACGAGAAGGACGTGGAGAAGAACGAGGAGGAGAAGAGTGGTGGTGGTGTCCAGGAGAGGTATGGAAGAGGGGTTTAGGGGAGGAAGAGGAGGGGCGTTATAGGGAGGAAAAAAAAGAGGGGATGTAGGAGGATGAGGGGTCAGTTTAGGAGGAGGGAAGTGCGGGATAAGGAGTCTGATGGGGTGAGAATGGTGGAGTAAGGGCTTGAAGGATTAAAAGGAGAAAGGGGTGACTGAGTAGGTGGGAGGGGTGAAAATGAGGAGAATCGGGGGAGGGGAGGGAAGGGTAGAGGAAGGCAAGTATGGGAGCGTGTAAACGGGAAGAGGATTATTCATGCGCTGGTAAGATAAAAACTAATAAAACTTGATAATAAACAAAAAAATATTATAATTATATTTATACTTAACCGAGTAAAAAAAATTGTATTCATGATTATTGATTATAATTATTACAGGGAAAGACAAGTCAAAATAAGAAAAAACTTAAGTTGTGAGCATGACATTAACGGATTAACACACTGTTGAGATAAGTTTACAATAATTTAATAATTAACAAACACAATGAAATATATTTTTTTCGTTGGGTTCAGAATGATTTTTGCGAAATTATTGCATACAAATATTTTCGCTTGCCTTATTCGGCAAGAAGAGCATTGTTATATATATATATATATATATATATATATATATATATATATATATATATATATATATATATATATATATAATGCAATAATCGCAAACAAGCAATACAGAATGCAAAACAACCACGGGGGGAGTTGAATGATAGTTCTAGGCCTTTCGTGTTGCAGTTAACACATCATGAACTTGCAATGATGCAGAAAAAGACGGAATTCCAAGCAAATACGTTCAGAGAAAGCGTGTTTGCTCGAATGATGTAGGGAGACAGGAGGCGATAAGTGCCCCGGGCATACTAATACCCAGTGCCTAGTGCCTCGTGCTAGATTGATTATTAAAGCATTAGAAGACGGCCAGCAAGCAAGAAATACTATTGTAATACTAAGAATAACTCACAGAGAACAAAAATGCACAATACCGTGACTAGTACAATACATAAATAACCCGAACGACGACGTTTCGGTCGTCGCAAGGGTAACCTGACTTTTTTTTCCGAGCATTACTGCTGACATGGACACGAATTACCTCATCGAAATTAAAATGCCATGGAGGCCAATTGAAGTTTGGAAATTTACTCAGAGGTTTTATTTTACAATCCGCTTCTTCATATATAAAAATTTAAACACTAGCTTGCAATATTGAAAATCTGTGTAATTGGCGGAGTCGCATGCAATGTTTCGTCACAACAGGAAAACACTTGGAATGTTCTTGGTGTGCAGTTTCAACAAGCTAACAACACATCATGCAATAACAAAGTGGAGTGTTGCAAGATTAGTGAAGTCTTGGCAACTTGTCATTGCAACATCTAGCAGAGAAAGAACTGAACTCGTAGCACAGGTTAAATATCTTGCTATAGACGCCACCTTCGTTACTTTGTCAGTCGTGATTTGATAATGGGTCAGGACGGACCGAAACATCGCCTAAAGACAGTCGCAAATTGTTTCACTATTATTAAAACTATAGGGTAGTGTTAAAACCCGTTGGGGTCATAACAGAGCCTGGATAATGGGAGGCAATTAAACCCTATCCGAGGAAGGGAAGAGTAGCTCCAGCTCCCTGGATCAACAGCCCTTCACAGCCATGAGGGTAGCCTTCATGAAGGGGATGTGAATAGTTTTAGCGACGCTATTGTGACTTTTACCCCCCTTAATGCGGGAATCTTTAATTTTTTTGCTAAAGAACTCCCCAAAAAAATATCGTCATATGTTTTTTTTTCTCTCCTACTTGCGGGTTATTTTGTATTGTTCCAGTCACGGTATTGCGCCTTTGTAGCCTCTGTTAAGGAGACATCTGGGTGCTAGTCGACTGTTGTGGGTGGTGGTATTTTGGAGCTGTGCTTTGCAGTGAGGTGAGATAGGATCACAGCTCTTAGCATTTATAGTCGTGTTGGGAAAAATATTACTGCCGTATGTTCCTTTGGCAAAATGTTGAGGAAAGTATACATAACTTTGACCTTGTTTATACCTGTGGGAAAGCTGCAGTAGAGCTTGAGTATACATAAAACACAGATATACTTATCAGAGAACAATTTTCCACTTGGATTTCGTTTCGCTCTGTGTAGAGCTTTGCTTTAGGTAGAGCTTTGTTCTACGTAGAGCTTTGCTCTGGGTACAGCTTCGTCCGACAAGCAGGCAACAAGCCGTCTTGTCGGCTCGTTTCCCCAGTCACCATAAAGCGAAACGTCTCAATAAAACTGCTACTGTGACTTATAATTGTCGTCTTTGTCGGTAATGTAGCACATTATATAGCTATATAATATGTGCTATATTATATAGCTATATAATATCGCACATATATCGCTATATAATGTGCTATAACACGTTATATAGCATCAGTTTTAACTGAAATCAGTGGCGGACCTACATATTTTGGGCCCTGAAGCTTGAGCTGTTATGGACCCCCCATCGTGACCCTTATCATACATTAGACCCCCAAAAAACTTAAGCAATGTGGACTAAAATCGCCTCTGGGGCCCCTCCGGTAATAGGGGCCCTGAAGCTTTATTAGTGTCATAGCAGATCCGCCCCCCTCCCCGGCTGAAATATGTAGATTATGACACAATCGAAAATTATTATAATTTACGATATTTCGGACTATTTCCTGTTTACCACTAAAATGAAAATATTTGGACTAAAAGTCCATTAACCACCATCTTGCTAAATAACTGCACTACTAAATATAAACATTAAAAGAAAAAAAAACGTGTTTTAAAATGCTTTCGCCTTTCTTTAGATATAAAATAGAAGCTTTCCGTAATTTCGCATTTCAAACACTTTTTTTTTTTTAATGGGGTTATTTGTACTGTGCTCTGAAGAAGGGTTTTTTGGCTGCAGTCTTGCCTCGTTGCCTTAGAGATCGCATCCGCTGTACAATTTCCACACTGGAAAACTAATTTAATCTCATTCGTGGCCTGAATCTCTAACACGCTGATTGTAACGTTTAAATTCTTGTATAAAGTTTTTATTTCTGTGTGTGAAAACGTCGCATAATCTTAAATTAATTAGTAATGATTAGTTCAGTAAGTAAATGCGAGAAAACATAAGAAAACGTGAGAAAAATGAGAAAATGTGAGAAAATGACCTTGAATACCTTTCGGTGTTTACGGAGACCGAAACAATTTTGAAACAATGGTAAAAATAGCTGTTCATACTGGCTCAGAGATATTTTTTCCTATTTATTTCCAGCGTAACAACTTCAGAATTCCTCAGATTAGCAGTGATTATATTAAAGCATTTATTAGATACACAATATGCAAAAGAAATTACCCTAACACCTAAAAATGCCTCCTTGGGATTATAAGTTATGGGAAGTATGAAATTATTTGTAGTGATTTCTATGTGGTTACTCCAGTTGGTACTAACAGTGGTACATACTAACAGTGTATAACAGTGGAATTAACAGTACGTATTAATAACAATAGTACTAACAGTGGTATTAACAGTGGTACTAACAGTGGTATTAACAGTGATACTAGCAGTCGTACTAACAGTGGTACAAGCAGTGGTACTAACAGTCGTACTAACAGTGTACTAACAGTGGAATTAACAGTATTAATAACAGTAGTACTAACAGTGGTATTAACAGTGGTATTAACAGTGGTACTAACAGTGGTACTAACAGTGGTACTAACAGGATTACTAACAGTAGTATTATCCCACAAGAAAGTGCTGCTAACCTTTTTAAACAGCGCTATGTTATTGAAAGGTTTAAGCCCATCTGAAGAGGCATTCTCAAGTTATCAGACGGTATCTGCGAAACGGAAAATACAAATAGAAAAACCCACTTGAACTAAGCAAATTTTGCAATTTCATGGTCTAAATGCAAGTGAAAAGTAAAAGATTCCTCCTTGCACGGTGTCATAGGGTTAAGAAAGTGAGAGAAATTATGATCTGTATATCGCCGGCTACGACACTTTCCCTTCCCTTACGACACTTTCCCTTCCCTTACGACACTTTCCCTTCCTTTACGACACTTTCCCTTCCCTTAATAACACAATGGCTGGTCTGTCGATATCCACTTTCATTAACCTGCAATGAAATACCCCACCACCGCCACGTTGAGAAAGAGCATATGACGAAGGACAAAATATAATCTGAAGCCGAACTAGGGCCAAGCTTTCTCTAAGGTAGTCTAAAAATTAAAAAAAAAAAAAAGTTTTAGTCACTCCTTGAACGAAAGACATCGCAAGCTCCCAGAATACCTTCCCCAATATTCCTACTTATGATGCCTTACAAAAAAAATCGGACTTAAAATTTGTAATTACACGACTGCAAGCAAACCACGGAACGGGCGGGGTTCGAACCCAAGGCGAGTGAATCGTAGAACTCCAGGCCAGTGCGTAAGCCACTAGATGAATCCTATTGTAGCCAGCTGGCTCAGTACCTTACGCACTGGCCTGGAGTTTTACGACTTGTTCGCCATGGGTTTAAACCCCACCCGATCCGTGTTTTTTTTTTTTTAATTTGTAAGCAGGACCAGTAACCTGTCAATGCTTCGTTTTACTTTCACTTAAATTAAATAAAATGATATTGATCAGTAGAGACATTTCCACCTTAACACAAGAAAGTCCGCAAAAAAAAAAAAAATGTGAATCACCGTGGATCCCCCACTTCCTGGTATACCTAATGATACTTAATAACAGACATTGAAAAGATTATATATACGTACCTCGTTCTCCACGTGCGGGAAAAGAGCGGAAGCTAAGATCAAGAGCGACACCTTAACTTCCTGTGGTAGACTACTCAGTATCGCGGTTTGTCTCTCGACTGCTTTCATTGTGTGAGCGAAGTGTGTTGATTTTGTGATGTATTGTGTGAGTGTAGTGTGTTGATAGTATGATGTATTGTGTGATTCAACCCCCCCTCCCCCCGTCCTTAATCGTTTCGTGATTTGTTTATAATCGTGTTATTACGATTTCAAGGGATTTCGAAATCCCTTGAAAGGGATTTCCAAATCACTGACTCACTTTACCAATTAGAACTATTACCAAAAGTGTAATGCTGTTCTATAAAGAAACGAAGCACTGCTTATTAACAATAATTCTAGCGTTCTCACCCGGCATTTATCTCACTGTCGAAGAGGCCTAAGCTTTCTCTAAGAATTTTGAAAAAATGAGACATTATTTAGTACAGAATTTTATATACAAGAAGAGGTATGGCGGCTCCCTGTGTATAAACACAGAGAACTATACACCGAAACATTTTTATCTAACTGTATATACACTGATAGTTATTTTAATCACTGTTCTAAGTATTGATGACTGGTTGGGCATCTGAGGAGCACAACCTAAATGAAGGGTATTCCGGGGGTCATCGCCCCCGCTGCCCAGTCCTTGATAAGGCCCAGTGCAGCCATTTAACTTCATAAACCCTAACATAGCACATTACCACTTGCTGCTCTACATCACGGACAACACAAGCAGTTACATGCACAACCAAATGTCACCCATTTCTGTACAAACACTGTATCATGTGGAAATAAACCTTTGACTCCGATCATTGTTTTACTAAGATATACCATCTTTTAAAGTATGAAGTCGATCGGAAGAGTTGTTCTCACGTAATCACACAGAATCCGCACGACGGAAAACTAAAGAGAACACATTAATGGCTCTGCAATCTAATTCCGGACAAAGTGGGTTAAAGTGAACAAGAACAGGATGCAGAGAAGTGATTTACAAGTAACTTAAATTCTGCTGGCGAAACCCTGTCAACGTTATCCCTCTTCAATAGGAATAATACTTTCACCGGAGAGCACGGCGTGATCAAATCAACACACACACACACACACACACACACACACACACACACACACACACACATACGCAGTGTACACACAGTACACCGTGTATGTAAAGCCCATATTGGAGTATGCAACACAAGCTTGAAACATATGTACACCTAGTCAAGCACGTCAACAAATTAGAGACCTGACGACACTGGAGACAGGAGGGATAGGAGGGGACATGATAACGACATATAAAATACTGAGAGGAATTGACAAGGTGAGTAGGGACAGGATGTATCAGAGATGGGGCACAGCAACAAGGGGTCACAACTGGAAGTTGAAGACTCAGATGAGTCTCGGGGATGTTAGGAAGTATTTCTACAGTCATAGAGTTGTCAGGAAGTGGAACAGTCCATACGTAGCTTTAAGAAGAGGTATGATAAAACTCATGGAACAGGAAGAGAGTGGGCCTAGTAGCGACCAGTGAAGAGGCGGGGCCAGGAGCTATGATTCTACTCTGCAACCACAATTAGGTGAGTACACACATACATACACAGGAGCTGTGAATCGACCCCTGCAACCACAACCAGGCGAGTACACTCTAGGTCCAAGCAATAAATGCTCTGCCATGGAAGGAGCCAACTTGTTTCTGGCCCTCTATATCCTTTATTACCCTGACTCTCAGGATGACGAAGTGAGCAATAAAGTGGCCAGATTGGCGGCAATAAAATGAAAATGTTGCCTGAATTCTCAATGAGTTACTAAAGTATTTATTTAACCTCTGACACTTTGTCAAATTACCTACTAACAGTTGCATGCATAGTAAAGCAATCTTCTAGACCTGACTTATTATAACATCGTTTACAAGTTGCAAATTGCATATATAAAGAAAATAAAATGGAAATAAATCACTAACAGTAATGCCTAACACCATCACCAACAATACCAGCTATCACCACCACCACCACCAACACCAACACTCAACACCATACGTTACTACGTATGATAATTGGTGTAACTGTATGTATGTATACCTGTACCTAAATAAACGTACTTGCCTCTCTAGCAGTATGGTATGAGGCGTTCAGCTTTTTCCCAGCGAAGCATCACAGAGCCTCCGCGAGGTAAGGTGGACCTCGAGCCCAGATCTGCGGTGAAAGTTAAACCACGATAAAAAAAAATCTTGGTTTTTTTTCCATGCCACTAGTAACTACGCCTTATACCATAATTGGTATAATAAACTGATACTTTGCATAATATAACAGTTTTCAGAGAATGGACATCAATTCATTACCTTACAAAATGCTTTGGAAAAGCTGTTTCTAACAATGTTTTAGAGGCACTATCCTCAACAATGCTTTAGAGGCACTATCCTCAACAATGCTTTAGAGGCACTATCCTCATCAATGTTTTAGAGGCACTATCCTCAACAATGCTTTAGAGGCACTATCCTCAACAATGCTTCAGAGGCACTATCCTCAACAATGCTTTAGAGGCACTATCCTCAACAATGTTTTAGAGGCACTATCCTCAACAATGCTTTAGAGGCACTATCCTCAACAATGCTTTAGAGGCACTATCCTCAACAATGCTTTAGAGGCACTATCCTCAACAATGCTTCAGAGGCACTCTCCTCAACAATGCTTTAGAGGCACTATCCTCAACAATGCTTTAGAGGCACTATCCTCAACAGTGCTTCAGAGGCACTATCCTCAACAGTGCTTCAGAGGCACTATCCTCAACAATGCTTTAGAGGCACTATCCTCAACAATGCTTCAGAGGCACTATCCTCAACAATGCTTTAGAGGCACTATCCTCAACAATGGTTGAGAAGTGTATCCAGCATGTGACAAACATCACGTCAACATTGCACGTAAGAGGCTAGAGTTGCGGTCCACCAGACAGCTGACCACCACCTCACCTGTACAACGCTCCTCTAAACCAGTTAGTGAAAGTCTGGGGAACAAAAGCTCTCTTCGGGAGATCTTGCATAAGGGTAATTTTCCTCGCAAATAAAACAGCTTGTTGCCAGAGTTAATTGTAAAAAAAAGTTATAGCAATAAAACTGTGTTGAGATCAATGTTTGGTAAGAATATTCAACAGATAATAAATGAATTATTCTATTTATAGGGAAGGGGAAAGCGCTACATTCTTATGGATCATAAAGCGCGTGAAGAATGGGATTCAGAGAGATGTGGTTGTGATAATATTGACCATAGACAATGTTTACAGAATTCCTGAAGCTCGCCACGTTGACGTTGCTACAATACGAGTTGTAAACGTGAATAACGTGGAAGACAGCAATGGAGGTTTAAAAAATAATACCTAGAAGAGCTTAAGAGAGATAGAGACATTTTGGTCACGTAAAGCCTGGATCAGGATGGATGATTGAGTATAACTATGAAGTGGATGGAATGTGTAGGAAACATTCTAGGAAGACTTAGGAGGGAGTGAAGTAGCAGCTAGCAGGTGTGTGTGTGTGTGTGTGTGTGTGTGTCTGTGTGTGTGTGTGTGTGTGTGTGTGTGTGTGTCTGTGTGTGTGTGTGTGTGTGTGTGTGTGTGTGTGTGTGTGTATGTGTGTGTGTGTGTGTATGTGTGTGTGTGTGTATGTGTGTGTGTGTATGTGTGTGTGTGTGTGTGTGTGTGTGTGTGTGTATGTGTGTGTGTGTGTGTATGTGTGTGTGTGTGTGTGTGTGTGTGTGTGTGTTGTGTGTGTGTGTGTGTGTGTGTGTGTGTGTTTGTGTGTGTGTGTGTGTGTGTGTGTGTTTGTGTGTGTGTGTGTGTTTGTGTGTGTGTGTGTGTGTGTCTGTGTGTGTGTGTGTGTGTGTGTGTGTCTGTGAGTGGAGATATGTGGCTATGATTTATCACCGAGTTTGTTCAATGGGGGGGGGGGCCTTCCATTCTTCGTATTGAACCTCACTGTCTCTCAATCCCCAGATTCTGTATGACCGAAACCCGTGAAGTGAAGCCCAAGCCATTGAGATGAAGCCTGAACCCATGAAGTGAAAGCTGACCTCACGAAACAAAGCTGACCCAGTCAGTGAAGTGGACCCTAACCCCACGTATATTATAGGTAACTATAATCTACAGTCATATATAGATAATATATATATTAGTGTATATGTTTATCAACCATAGGAGAATAGCAAGAACAATATGCAAGCATCACACTTAGCTAGGGAGAGGATTTGTGCTCTGAAAAAGGTGATGCAAATAATACGTCTGGGTTAAGCAATCTATACCCTGAACAGGAGAAAGCTCTCCGGTTTGTCCATCCCATGTTGACTCTACAGTCACTGTGGTGACTGGTTTGTTTACTAAATCAAGTGTCACATTGCTAACGTCTTGCACGAAGAGAAAGTAGCAGCCAGGAGAGTGTTAGCTTTGCCTCGTTGCAGATAGTTCCTGTCAGCCTGCGAGCAAATTTACTTTCTCTGTCCTCGACCAGTGTGTGGAATTCCATAGCTGTCTACCTGGCCATAACAACAACAGCTGTGACAGCAGAGAAGAGTACGTGACGTTATTTATTTAAATATTTCGTAATCTGATCGTCTTTGCAATAGTAGCTTACAGTAAACTTATTCTCAAGGTCTCTCCTCTCTGTCTCTCTCTGGAGCCAATACCATCAATTTTTTTTAACATTAGCTTAATTATTTTATGCAATTATATGCGTTTTGCCTTATAATACTAATGTTACAAACAGTAATTGCCACAATATTTCATCAAAGTTCGTGTGTGTGTGTGTGTGTGTGTGTGTGTGTGTGTGTGTGTACTCACCTAGTTGTGGTTACAGGGGTCGAGTCATAGCTCCTGTGTGTGCGTTTTCTAGCCAGGCTTACGTAAGTATACTCGTGATTATCCATTTGAGTGTGTTAGGAGTCGAGCATTAATTACCAGCCTCATCTCATACCTTGTCAGTCACTAACGTGCAATACTTCAACAATGACTATTTATTCTTTTTAACGTGTGTGTGAAGGTTGCGTCCATCGTGATTCCCTTCAAGGAAAAGGAGGAGGGGACGAGGCCATCGTAGGTCTGTAGTAATGTTTGTAAAATTATCGACAATATGTTAGGTAAAAGGACACAAGTGCAACTAATGCGGTAGTTTATTGTGGCAACGTTTCGCTCTCCAGGAGCGAAGGAGGGGTGGAGATATGTTGCAATTTTTGAAATGTAGTGTAGGCGAGCCTCTGGCAAGACAGTGATGGAGTGAATGATGATAAAAGTGTTTCTTTTTTTCGGGTCACCCGGCCTCTGTGGGAAACGGCCGATGTGTTAATAAAAACAAAATGTCACTGGTGTCAGCTAGGTCTGTATAAGTTGTATCATGTAGAAATAATTATTATTATTATTATTATTATTATTATTATTATTATTATTATTATTATTATTATTATTATTATTATTATTATTATTATTATTATTAATATTAGTATTATTATTATTATTATTATTATTATTATTATTATTATTATTATTATTATTATTATTGTCTCTTGACGATGCAAGTTAAAAAAAATATATCCCGACATGTTTCGTCATATTGTTGTTATACACATTAAATTCCATGTTTGAGGTAAATTAACAGGCATTAAATAAGCCTCTCGTGGCTCGGTTAGTAGTGCACTCAGCTCACATACTGAGTGTCCGTGGTTCGATCCCGGCATGGGTGGAAACGTTGGTCATGTTCCCTTACAACTGCTGACCCTGTTCACCTAGCAGTAAGTACCAGGGTGTTAGTCGACTGTTGTGGGTAGCATCCTGGGGGGGGAGTAGGATACCTTAGATAGGACTGGGTTTTGAAGTGAGGCTAACAGCTCATAGACTGTAAGATTGATTTCTGTAAAAAAAAAAGGCGAGGTCACTCTATATTGAGATAGAAAGAAGAGTGATAGGCTGTATATTTCAATCTCAAACTGAGGTCCACTGAAGAGGAGAAAGATTGTGTGTTAGTGGTAAACTAGTTAGGAAATTGGCCAGCCACTTCGGACAGAACAGTGAGTGAAAGGGCAGAGTAAACACGAAGTTTTACCTTCACCAGCACTAGACTGCACCAATTTCTTAGATCACCGGCTATTTGTCAGCATTTAGGCAACCCTTCACTCCGGTAATACCTGGTGAGATATATAATGATAGATGAAATTAAATTTATTTTAAGCCATTATAAGAATTCGGCTTCATAAATAAACCTAGTGTCACACCCTCAATCCTCCATGCAGATTAAGAGGCTTCGTGAATACTCTCAGCCTCCTCGTTGCTATACGAGTCACAGCCATTTAGTTTGATTTTGCTTAATTGTGGTAAAATATGTATTTTATAGGTTTGTGTAATCTAGCTCAGTATAACGTAGCCTGATTTAAAGTAGATGCAATACACGACACTTGAATGGAGATGCCTAGAAACTGGTGAATGGCTCACCATCCAAAGAATCTCTGAGTTACTTTCTCTTTCCTTGCATCGAATCTGATTTCCTCTCATTTCCCAAGATGTAAGACTCCTGCGGTTCCATGCTATCCCAAATTAACGTAGTACAATTAAGATGGTTGCCGAGGCACAACTGTGTTTACATGGTGTTTCATTTGTCATGGCAGCAGCCAAGCTGAAGTTATTTTACATTTTCATTTCATTCTCAAAACTGCATCAAACTCGAGAGGAGATACAGCCCTGTGCAACAGGGACACGTAAGGTTGATACACAAAAGCACTCATTGTTGTGGAAGAGAACGGTGGCAGTTCCTCAAGGCGCAACACACAATACATGATATCAAATTTGCTCAACGTCGTCACAATTCGTCCACAGTTCTTGGTACAAGGGTCAGGAAGCAACTTACACGAAGTATAATGCTGGGAAACGGAAGGAAGGAGAGGAGGAGGGAGTTGAGGCTTGATTCGAGAAAGAAAAGTCTATCTTCAGTTCTTGGATCAATAAGTGCCTGTATGGACGACTATGTATCACCATTCATCTCAAACATTGAGGTCCGTGGTTAGATCCCCGGTACAGGTGGAAACATTACGACGTGTTTCCTTAAGACACCTACTATCCTTGTTTAGGTTAGGTTACGTAAGGTTCATCAGGAAACAGGACAAGTGTTTCCTGACGCTGGTCGTAGTCAGATGATGACCCACCGTTGGAGCTTTTGGTCATCTGACCGAGGCCTTCCACTGGCTTACCGGTCCACCCCTTTAAAAAATAATAGTCATAGTTACACCCATTTTGTTAATAATATCCATTTTCACCTAGCAGTATAATAGGTACCTGGGTGTTAGTCGACGGGTGTGGGTCACATCCTGGGACAAAATTGACCTAATTTGCCCGAAATGCTCTGCATAACAAGCGGGTTTCTATATAGTAGTATGTCATTGATGTCAGCTAGGCCTGTATACCTTGTACATGTACTTGTAGAAATAAAGATTATTATTATTTATTAATTAGTAGTCGTCCGCTGTCTCGTTATTTTATATAATTATTTTACTATAAAATATTAAATATAGACACTATTCCTATATGAAATGTTTTAAGATGGAAATTAATTTTCATTTCCCTTCCACAGGAATGATGAGGGTGCGAGTCCTGGTGGTGGCAGTTGTTTTGGTGGTGTGTGAGGGAGCTGTACTCCCTCTGCCTCACCACAGTGAGCAACTACTTAACCAAGATCTTCACAATGACATCGAAATACAACCTCCCAACCACAAGATCTTTCACAATATGGTCGACCGCAACCACGAATTGACGGCAGTGGAGACTTACCTTGTTGAGTCAAGCCACGTGATTGCCACTCCAGTATATGTTGGAGAGGCTGAAGGAGGGAGAGCAACTGATCTATCTCCATTCCTTCCAATCGCAGTTCTTCAAGAACCAGCTTTGTTTCTTTTACCAACACAATCTTCAGACATTGGACGAATCAGTGAAAGACAGAAGCTGGGTACCATCACTAGTTCTTCGGAGATTATAAGCCCAACCGATGTGACTAGAACACAAAGACCCGAGAACAATCGATCAATTACCTCGGGTCATAAAAAGACCACGCACTCCATTATTCAACAAAAATCTCACAAGCGTCAGAAACGGTCCACGTTCGAAAAAAAACTTAGGGCCTTCGTGTTGCCTCTGAGTATCTTCAACTATCTGGGCTTCCTACCAGTTCGTGTACCTGGGCTGCCATACCACAGTGAACTATCCTCTCCCGACTACAGTTACTACGACACTGTATACGAAATTAAAACACCTTACAGGAGAAAACGACAATTTTATTTCTTCTAAGATTGATCTTAATTGAGCACAGGATTTAAGCCTAGCTGCAACAGTAGGCTGTCTTGCTCTTAGTGGACAGTATTGGGACCAACACTTCTTGCACTAAAATGAACCAGATTTAGAGTTTCACACAGTGTGTTGTAAATCATATTAGCTGTATAATAAAGAGCAAGAACCAAAACTGTTGCATGTACATAAGTTTTCGTTATGCAATATAATAATTTTAAGTGAACGGAAGACCAAAAAATTGTTTTGTGCGCTTAAATACATTAAATGTTATGACACACACATCACACCTCAGCTCGTGTTCTGTGATCGTCCAGCTTGGGTTAAAAAAAATCTTAGTTACCTCAGCCATTTTAATGTTTGTAAATACATGTTTACATGTGAACAAATTAAAGCCAAAAAAAAATGTGCCAAAGAAAAAAACTAAAAAAAAAAAAAAAATGTAAAATATACTGAAATTTATTACGGCTTTTAAATATTATATAAGAACAGTTAAAAAATAAAAAAATTGCTTTTCATACAAGAATAAGAGCACACCGAGCATCAAGTAAAGAGTACTGGCGAATCAAGAACAACAAACAACAAGTAAAAGTAACTGTATATAAAGTGACTTTGTTGAAGCCTTGCTGAGTCTCGACCCCCCTGCAACCACAATTAGGTGAGTACAATTAGGTGAGTACACACACACACACACACACACTGCAAGCCTCACTCAAGGAAAAAGATCTTGGGGTGAGTATAATACCGAGCACATCTCCTGAGGCACACATCAATCAGATAACTGCTGCAGCATACGGGCGGCTGGCAAACCTAAGAATAGCGTTCCAATACCTCACTAAGGAATCATTCAAGACTCTGTATACCATATACGTCAGGCCCATACTGGAGTATGCAGCACCGGTTTGGAACCCACACCTGGTCAAGCACGTCAAGAAATTAGAGAAAGTGCAAAGGTTTGCAACAAGACTAGTCCCAGAGCTAAGGGGATTGTCCTACGAAGAAAGGTTAAGGGAAATCGGCCTGACGACACTAGAGGACAGGAGGGTTAGGGGAGACATGATAACGACATATAAAATACTGCGAGGAATAGATAAGGTGGACAGAGACAAGATGTTCCAGAGAGGGGACACAGAAACAGGGTCATAATTGGAAGTTGAAGACTCCTATGAGTCAAAGGGATGTTAGGAAGTATTTCTTCAGTCATAGAGTTGTCAGGAAGTGGAATAGCTTAGAAAGCGACATAGTGGAGGCAGGAACCATACATAGTTTTAAGACTAGGTTTGATAAAGCTCATGGAGCAGGGAGAGAGAGGACCTAGTAGCAATCAGTGAAGAGGCGGGGCCAGGAGCTATGACTCGACCCCTGCAACCACAAATAGGTGAGTACAAATAGGTGAGTACACACACACACACATATATATATATATATATATATATATATATATATATATATATATATATATATATATATATATATATATATATATATGCTAGGAATTCGCAAGAGCAGGCGAAATATTCACAAACACTGATCTCTGGCCAGAGATCAGTGTTTGATAATAATATATATATATAGTATGTATATATATATATATATATATATATATATATATATATATATATATACTAAGTGATAAACATCTCTCAATGTATAGAATATTTATATACCACGGTATGGGTGAGGTTAGAGCCAATGGCAAATGAGTCGTAAAACTCCAGGCCAGTGCGTAAGCCACTGGCCCAGTGGCTTACGCATTAGTCTGGAATTTTACGACTCACTCGCCATGGGTTCTAACACCACCCGTACTGTGGTTTGTTTACAACCGTGTTATTACGATTTCGTGAGTCATAGAATATTTTTGCTGCATGACCACAGTGGCCACAGTGGTCACAGTGACCACAGTGGAGATATGTCGCATTGTTTAGCTATTTGGTCGTTTTTGGTTAAATTTACATTATCCTATGATTATTACATTGTGGGGAGCACTAAACCGTAGGTGGCCATACCCCAAATTTCTGAGTGTCTCATAACTATTTGAATACAAATATTATGTAAATAAGTAAGTCAGTTTATTCGGGTATACACAAATACAGTTACACTGGGAAGCGATGTAGTGGAGGCAGGTTCCATACATAGCTTTAAGGAGAGGTATGATAAAGCTCATGGCGCAGGGAGAGTGACCCAGTAGCGGCCAGTGTAGAGGCGGGGCCCGGAGCTATGTATCGACCCCTGCGTAGCAGCATATGTGTAGAGAACCTAGGAAAAACCCCAAAAAGTCAAAGTGACATATTTGTGAGGCATAGATTGCCGAAACGCTCAGGCATATTAGTGGCTTTTATTGTACTTAACAATATTTCAAAACATGTAAATCACGCATAAAAAAAATTGAATTTTGAAATAAAAACTAAAGATAATAAAGAGATAACAAAGTGTACCCTAAGATACTAAAGTTTTCTCTGATATCTATTTCGTTTTCTATTCCTGTGAGCATTATATGAGAGGAGGGACTGAACTCCCGGTCACCAACACCCCAATGTAAATTCTTTGTCTTTTTTTGGTTATCCTAGGTAATTTACACATATGTTAACCTATTTATGCTAACTTCACCTAAATAAATTTACTGACTTACTTAATTACCCAGGTTCACAAAACAGTAACCTAGGTGTTGGTTAGTATGTACATTTAATTAGGTACAGGTACACATAAATACAGTTATATAAATTATCATACATAGCAGCATATGTTTAATTACCTAGGATAACCCCCAAAAAAGTCACAGTGTCTTATTTTCATTGGGGTCCTTAAATATACCAGAGATTTCAAATTTGCTGGATTATTTAGTTTTTTGGGTAAAAAAAAAAGGTATTCAAACAATTTAGTGCAGTTACATTTTTAATATTAAACTGTACTTTTATTTAAATGAATAAAATTATCTCAACCACTTCCTTCTGTTAGTATTATTTATTCATGGACTTGACACTTGTGTCAGAAAACACTTGTCCTGTTTCCTGACCAATTTTATACCTAATGCTTAATTTTTTACTGGATTTTTTTTGTAGATTAATTCATATTTTATTAAATAATGTGGTTTTTAGCATACATGAAGATAATATTTTGTTAGGATTTTTAACCGCGGAGGGTTAGCCACCCAGGACAACCCAGGGTAGGGAGGGTTAGCCACCAAGGACTGTTTTATTCTCATTGGAGTCCTTAAATCTCGTCCCTCAAGTACCTACTTTCTTGCTAGGTGAACGGGGACAGCAGTTGTCTTAAGGAAACACGTCCTTATGTTTCCAACCGCCCAGGAATCGAACCACGAACACACACACTGCGTGAGGCAAGAGCGTTGCCTACCAGGCCACGAGACAGATTCAATTCTAGGCAGGCTGAGACTAACGGGCAAAAACCGTAGATCTCATTCGGGGTTCAAATCTCGGCCAGTTGCAGTATGTTCGTTGATTTAAAATCACTTTGTTTCCGTGGATGTATTGATTTGTGTACTGCTGGTGAGACTGGTATCTAAACGGGAGAAGAACGAAATAAGTTCAGTGTCCTGTGGCCTGCTCTCGCCTCACACACAGTGTCCGTGGTTCGATCCCAGGCAAGGGTAGAAACATTGGGCGTGTTTCCTTACACCTACTGTCCTCGTTCGCCTAGTAAGTAGGTACCTGGGTGTTACTCGACTAGTGTGGGTCGCATCCTGGGGGACAAGATTAAAATACCCCAATGAAAATAAGACGGACAGTCCGTCGATGACGCACTTGGGTTATCCTGGGTGGCTAATCCTCCGGGGTTAAAAATACGAACAAAACCTTATCTTGTCCTGAGCTTACCACTTCCCCGAATGTGCCCGGCGTTAGGTGGAAACATGTCTAGATTTCTTACTGGACATATAACGTCTTATAGCATGGTGGTTTAGTGGGCTAAGTTGTCGAGAGTTTGGTTAGATTCCTGGGAGGCTGCAAAAATGACAAGAGAAAGAAAGAAAGAAAGAGAGAGAGAGATAGTAGTTATAATATGGTGTGATTAGAATTGTTATACTGTCAGGAGGGATGGTAGTTGCATTGTATGGTTGGAAACTGAAGCTGCAGTAGCTACCGGATCAGACAGGTTGTGTATGGCTATACAGGCCTCTGCGTGGCGGGCAGTAACAGCTTGGTCATACAACCAGAGTAGAACTCTCGAGACTGGCGCCAGGCATTTCACAGGTCTGGTGGACAATGTGGAGGATCTGCGAGTCTTTGTTGCTGGTGTGGGAGGTTGTTGCCACCAGCGCGATATCTGGGTCGCCGGGATCGAAGGTGAATACATAAACAAGAAAAGTGTTTCTGGTGAACATAATGTTATCTTTCATCGTATTTTGTGTTTTTGGTGAGTAAATCATCTCTCTCTCTCTCTCTCTCTCTCTCTCTCTCTCTCTCTCTCTCTCTCTCTCTCTCTCTCTCTCTCTCTCTCTCTCTCTCTCTCTCTCTCTCTCTCTCTCTCTCTCTCTCTCTCTCTCTCTCTCTCTCGCTCTCTCTCTTCTCTTGGGTTGAGGTAAACAGACGGGTACCGGGAATGAGAAGCTGCAGTGTAGTACAGAAGTTAAATACAGAGGGAAACAGCCTAGTGAAGCACAGAAACGCCCACAGTTCTCAAAACACATTCTATTGAAGAAAGATCACGTCAACTAATAGGAAGACTCGGGTCCTAAAGCTACTGATACTCCAAAAACAGTTGGGTAACTACAGCAATGGAATTACAGATAGATATAAGGTAATGAGGTTGTGAAAAAAGACGTGAGGCCGCAGAAAAGCTGCTTACAGAATCGGAAAGGAAAAATGGTCTCGAAGTAAAGAATTCACCATATTTCTCGCCTGAGGTACACACACAAGGTAACATCTGCAACATATGGAAGGCTGGCAAATATATGAAGAGCCTTCATGAAGCTGGTCAAGGAGGCATTCAGGACACAAGTGCAACTAATGTGGCATTTTACTGTGGCAACGTTTCGCTCTCCAGGAGCTTTGTCAAGCTGTGGCGGCTGTTATTTAAAATCTGTCAGTAATTCTATCAGCATTAATACACTTTATACAAGACATGAAAACCAGCACTGATATAATGAACGCCAGCAGGGAACCCTGATCTCATCATATTATTTTTGAAAACAATTCTGGAATACAAATGGAGACTAAAGATTCAAATAAGCTAAAGGGGCGTAAGATTTTGTGTGTGTGGGTAGAAGGAAGGCGGGGTGACCAGGGAAGAGAGGCAGTGAGGGCTTCTTTCAAAGATTCCAATTGTAAGCCATGCTAAACAGCAGTTTAGGCCATGAGCTGGAACTCAACCCCAGCCGACACAGCTATAAGAAAACACACCAAGCAATAAGAAACAATCACTAATCTACACAAGCCTTGCTCAAGGTGTCATTGTACCATTTACGCAAACCTTACAGTAAGCTGTACAGTCTGCTCTGAACAAACAGACCTTTCAGTAAGCTGCAGTGGACCATCTATACGAAGCTATGCTAAGGCGGGACAGCAGGCGCCAGGTCAATGAATTTGTAATATCTACGCTCTAGTGGACACGATTTACAAGTAAACGTAGACTTTAATTAGAGGGTGTGAAGCACAGGTACAGTGTATACTTCATATCTCAGCCATGTGAGAGAGCTATGACCGGCATGGAACCAACCGAGCACTTACAAATCTACACACACACACACACACACACACACACACACACACACACACACACACACACACACACACACACACACACACACACACACACACATATATATATATATATATATATATATATATATATATATATATATATATATATATATATATATATATATATACATAATTACTGAGTATAACTTGCCTACAAACATTAATCCACAACGAACCCAAAGGTTAACTGTCCCTGTCTTCCATGTCCAACATCTGGAAATCATTATTTTAAAGACATTTCACCAACTAGAGGCTTTATTAATTCAGTGCTGAGCCTTTAATTTGAGATAGTAAAATGTAAGGTAATCAGTCCCTCAACCTAGAAGGTGTTGAAACAGGAGACCGTAGAAGATAAAGTAATCAGTCCCTCAGGTCTGGAGAAGGTACTCACTACCTTAGGGAAAGTGCTGAAACTAGGTAGGTGCAGGACTAGGGACTGATTACAACATCTTCTACTGTCCACTGGAACTTCCTGGGTAATTTACAAGGAAGAGTACTTCGCCTCCCTCACTAAGTACGTAAGCATCATCGATATGAGCTCCCGAAAACACGTGAATTAAGAATAAGAATGACCTCGATTCTCTTGTGTTCATCACCTGACCCAGAACAATGTGTCGTATATCTTACTAGTACTTCCCCAGTCAGAGGGAAGGAGTTGGCTGGGGAGAAGGGAAGGAGGGGAAGGACGCATTGGAGGAGGGAGGGGAAGGGGAGAAATTTTAGTATTCAAAGAGTGCTGGACACAGAAGGATATTTAGTGCTCTGTACGCTAAATAAAAACACTGTAGCATGCATATTAAAAATTCATTTGAAGTTAAAAGAAAAAACGGAAAATAAAAAACATTCACTCAAATACAGCTGTTAAATTAATAAATACAGACATTAAATTTACTTAAAAATCTGCGCCTCAGTTTAGAGAAAAAATTCAGTGAAACCACACTAAACGATTCTAAAAGTTCATAGTGGTCCCAAAAGGCACCTCGATGTTGATAAAACCTTGATGAATCATACATGACCAGAGTTGCAGGTACTCACAACTGGCATCATCTGTATACAGAGGCACAGGATCGCCTGCAAGCAGGAAGCAATAAATAAGGCATGTGCTTAATCCTCAATCTACAGAGTCTCATGAAGGAAGGATCGCTTAATATAAAAGAAAAATTCAGTGAACAGCATCATACTGGGCTTGTCACTTAACAAGAATATAACTACAGACATACCCAAGGAAGTTAGTGTGTGGTATTATTCTGCATTAAAACTCTCTTAATACAACAGCCTCCGGTTCAGCATCTACCCATTCATTAAAACGCGTCTAGCATGCCCAGGGTACTGCTACAACTCTCCGGCTTTGTATATGTGAGTACAAGGGAAAGAGAGATAGAGAATTTAGAAGTCAACACAGAGGCTATCTTCTAGGAAGAATCATCTACTTATATACAGATTAAAGACTATCGTGTATTATCTAGACGCAGTAACCAAGGACAGAAAAGCAGAATACTCACTCTGTCAGGAATTTATACAGTAAACATTGATGAATATACTGGTACCTGAGATATGGAAGGACAGGGAGAGATCAGGTGGAAGAAAATGAGAGCAAGAGTGAATCAATTGATCAGCCGAGCAATGGCATGGATGAGTATTTTGATGCAGGCAAGAGGTAAGTAATGCCTGAAAAAGTGTGAAAAGTCAGCCGCTCGGTAACCTATACATCGTATTGCAGATTATCATTTCAAGCGGTTCTACGTGTTTTTTTTTATGTCTGAATCGATGAAGCGTCGTACATATGCCACATCTAGGAGGTTATGGCGGTCTTATATACTTCAAGGAGACTAATAGACTTGAGTAATCATAGAGAACTCATGAAGCCTTCTCATCATCTCACGTTATACGACGCACATAAAAACTGCCATCATTCCTGGCGTATCGGGGTATTGGCGTATGTTACCAATATTTTGACTGCTGAAGCTACTTTCAGTGGCGCCAACAGTTGAAAACAGCATCACAGGTTGCAGAACAAGTGTTGAGTGAGACAACGTTTCGCTCAGTGTAGAGCTTCATTATTACTGCATTTAATATGTGGGGTATTCGGAGCTAAACTTGTAGAGGTTATTCAGTACCAGGGAAATGGAAGGCAATCAGATTCTGTCCAAGAGAGAGAGAGTAGCTTCAGTTATTTTGATCATGAGTCCTCCAACGCTATCAAAACATCTCCTTTAAAGGATATAGATTTTCATTAGTGAAACATCGTCCCAGTAAAAGCTTGTTCTGAAACTCGTGATTTTGTTTTCTTACTCCTGTTGTCTCCGAGTGTTTGTCTTATGCCCAGAATCAAGTATCATAATCAGGATCTTTGATTATGACCCTACTACTCGAGGTGCATACGTGCCAATTGCATGGCTATTTCGACCCATCTTGATTACAAACATTTAAGCTGATCCATGACTTCCGCCCACGAGGAAGTACTGTACTAAACGGATTTACTGACCTGTACACGACACCCGCATGACCCCAAACCTTGAGAACCCATGAAAGAAACGTAACGGTAGTCCATATACAATCAGCAGTAACGATGCTCACTCTTGGTCCAGAGAGTAAGGTGCTTCATTACTGAGCATCATTACTGAGCATCATTACTGAGCATCATTACTGAGCATCATTACTGCTGATTTGATGCCAAAGGTTTACTGAGTGTATATGGTCTAACGATATTTTTTAAGTAGTTTGTAGAAACCTGCTAAATATCAGATCTTATGTATAACAAAAAAAGACACAATACCGTGACTGGAACAATACACAAATAACCCGCTAGCTCCCTTGCAGGGCTGCTCTTTCTTAGTATTTGACTGACTCCACTACTACTACTACTACCACTACTACTACCACTACTACTACCACAACTACTACCACTACTACTACCACTACTACTACCACTACTACTACCACAACTACTACCACTACTACTACCACTACTACTACCACTATTACTCCTCCACCACTCTCTCTTGCTCCCTCCCCTGTCGGCTGGCCTCTATATAAACTCCCTCCCTCTCTTCTTTTTGTTAGTGTGACTTTGTAAATGGTCCAAGTCGGACCGAAACGTCGTCGTAAGTTGCTCTCTTCTATATGCGGGTTATTTGTGTATCAGATCTTATGGTGCGAAATTAATTAGGTATTCCCGAAGGGATACATTTAAGTGTCTAAATTCTTTTTCTATTCTTCCTCAAAGATTTTTGTTTATACCTGACAATGTTTCATTCCTTTGGCTTCGAATTTTCAACACCGGTGGTATTTTGTAACTAGATATAATTTCCTGCAATTAGGCGCAGGTTCCATCTGGCTAATTTTACATAGACCATTCCCTGATTTGGTTTCAGTGCAATAACTTGAGAATGCCTCTACTGACTGGCATCAAACTCTCAACACTGATGTAGAATAAGTGCCAATTTACCAACATCCTTTTGAAAGGATGTAATTTTTAATGTGAAATACCGTGAGTGCACGTCTTTTGACTGACTTTAAGCTTGACTGATTAAGCTTATGAACAGAATATGCTGTAAGTGTAAGCTTCGTAAATAAAAAGTTACCACAATCCAAGCTTAGTAAACTTTGGATTCTGAGCATTATTATAATCATGGGTGAGCGCTAAGCCCGTAGGATTATACAGAGCATGTTGGGGGAGATGGAAGGTACTCAGGCTCAATTCAGGGAACCGGAGCACAGTTCCAATTCCCTAGATCAAGAGCCCCTTGAGGGGCGGTTTCTGAGCAATACCCATATATAAATATTCTGTTAGTGGGATGGATTATGAAGGACCTGCCTAGTATGGGCCAACAGGCCTGCTGCAGTGTTCCTCCTTTCTTATGTTCTTATGTTCTTATATTCATTGTAAAGTTTGCAATGAATATGGGCTAAGTAAGTTTTTATTTGCAAAGTTTATTAGACAAATCGGTGTCTGTGCAATAACTGAGGAATGGTTATTTTGGCCGGCTTCAAACCCTAAACGCTGGTGAATTTTAATCAAAATATTTTTTATTGACGTTGAGCAAGTACCAATTTTCAGTTTTATTGAAGAAATTGTTAAAATTCAAATATTGGTTTTAATGCAATAATTTGTGAATACGTCATTCAAATAAGTTTTAAAATTTCAACCCAGACGTATTTTGATGAAGAATTATACACATGTGCAACATCTGGGTATCTTTATTAGTAGACAAATAAAGATACCCAGATGTTGCACATGTGCCTAATCTTGTCAGTATTTTATACCATTCATGTATAGCAGATGTATCTTACTTAAAATATAATACAATATCAACTATAACAGAAAGAGGTTCGAATCCTGACACCTGCGTTTAGAACTGACTGGTAAGTGCTTGACCTTGAACTGGTCAAATAGTAGACGTTTAGAACTGACTCACACTTGCTTGACCTTGACCAGGTCAAATGGTAGAATCAAGTATTTATTTCAAGTTCTATATTGACTTTGCCTCAAATTTCTCATTCATCTCATTCTTCACCGTCCTTTCTAACTCTTCCCTAGTTTCCTTACGCAGTAGTTCCGCATGTTCCTTCTCTAAGGTTCTAGAGAAGGAACTCACACATAGTTCTTCGGAGTGAAGCTCTCCGAGTTGTAACTTGGTAGGGGTCAAGGACGGACCGAAACGTCTTAAGTGTGACTTATTTGTGAGTTGCTCCAGCCACGGAGCAGCGACTTTTAGTCTTCTCTGATTTCATTGTTTAGTCGAGCCTGACTCTCGACCGGGCTCCGGGAGTAGAAGAACTCTCAGAATGCGTGGAACGGTCTCCCGAGTAGGGTGATCGAAGCTAGGACTTTGGGTAGCTTTAAAAAGAGATTGGGCAAATATATGAGTGGGAGGGACTGGGTTTGATTGGTGTCGTGGGTTCGGGAGTAAATTCTTGGGTAGTTTAGGGTAGGGGTAGTTTTGATAAGGACCTGCCTTGTATGGGCCAGTAGGCCTTCTGCAGTGTTCCTCCATTCTTATGTACTTATGTTCTTAATTCATCAAAGGTAAGTCAACAGCTGTAAATCAAAGAGCAATTTTTTTTTTCACACACAACAAAGTCTGTTTTTATAATATAGAATTTACAGGCCTTTAAAAGGTGTTTTTTCTACTCTAGTTCTTTTGAAAGGCCAGCCTTATCAAAGGTATATTACCAACTTGGTAATTGATACCGACAAATTGGTTTAAAAGGGCACGTAAGCAAACACTGGGACGCCACCCTTATTGCTCGGCTAACAGTAAGATATATATTTGTTAATGGGTGAACAGTGGAAACATGTTAGGAGACTTGCCATGTCTCTACCCGCACCGCATTGAACCCGGATCATTCGGTTGAGAGTTGAGTTACAAGTCACTTGTTAATTGATTTTTTCTGTATACTCAGATTGTTCTTCTCCCTATCCCTTCACTATTTTGGTTACTTTTTCTCCTTGCTCGTCCTGTTCACTCCCTTCCTCCCTTCACTTCCTTCCTCTCTCCCTTCACTCCCTCTCTCTCTCCCTTCACTCCCTCTCTCTCTCCCTTCACTCCCTCATACTCCAGGTCCCTCCAGGTCCCTCCATAAGAACATAAGAACATAAGAAAGGAGGAACACTGCAGCAGGCCTGTTGGCCCATACTAGGCAGGTCCTTCACAATCCGTCCCACTAACAGAATATTTGCTCAACCCAATTTTCAAAGCTACCCAAGAAATAAGCTTTGACAATTCTACCCACTCATGCGCGAGTCCCACTCAAATCCAACCCCTCTCACTCATGAATTTATCCAACCTAAATTTGAAACTACCCAAGGTCCTAGCTTCAATAACCCTACTAGGCAGACTGTTCCACTCATCAACTACCCTATTTCCAAACCAATACTTTCCTATATCCTTTCTAAATCTAAACTTATCTAACTTGAATCCATTATTGCGGGTTCTCTCTGGAGAGATATCCTCAAGACCTTATTTATATCCCCTTTGTTAATACCCATTTTCCACTTGTATACCTCGATCATGTCTCCTCATTCTACGTCTTACAAGTGAATGTAATTTTAGGGTCTTCAATCTTTCTTCGTAAGGAAGATTTCTAATGCTATGTATTAATTTAGTCATTCTACGCTGAATGTTTTCTAACGAATTTATGTCCATTCTGTAATATGGAGACCAGAACTGAGCTGCGTAATCTAGGTGAGGCCTTACTAATGATGTATAAAGCTGTAATATAACCTCTGGACTTCTGTTGCTAACACTTCTTGATATAAATCCCAGTAATCTATTTGCCTTATTACGTACGCTTAGGCATTGCTGTCTTGGTTTAAGGTTGCTGCTTACCATCACCCCAAGTCCTTCTCGCAATCTGTATATCTAAGTTCTACGTTATTTAACTTATAAGTGCTTGGGTTATGGACACTCCCGAGCTTCAGAACCTTGCATTTATCTACATTGAACTGCATCTGCCACTTTTCTGACCACGAATTAAGTTTGTCTAAATCTTCCTGAAGTTCTATGACATCTATGTTTGAATCAATTATCCTACCTATCTTCGTGTCGTCGGCGAATTTGCTCATATCACTAGTAATTCCCTCATCAAGGTCATTGATATATATTATAAATAACAATGGGCCTAAGACTGATCCCTGTGGAACACCACTTGTTACAAGTCCCCATTCGGATTTAACCCCATTTATGCACACTCTCTGCTTCCTATTGGTGAGCCATGACTCGATCCATGACAGCACTTTTCCCCCAATGCCATGAGCTGCCACTTTCTTTAACAGTCTCTGGTGTGGTACTCTATCAAAAGCCTTACTAAAGTCTAAATAAACAATATCGAATTCTTTATCGTGATCAACAGCCTCAAAAGCTTTACTGAAGAAGGTTAATAAATTAGATAGGCAGGAACGGCCCCTCGTGAATCCATGCTGGGTATCATTAATCAAATTATGGTTATCTAGATGGCTTCTAATAATATCAGCTATAATTGACTCTAGTAATTTGCCTACAATTGAGGTCAGGCTTATTGGGCGGTAGTTTGACGGTAGTGACTTGTCCCCTGCTTTAAAAATAGGAATTACATTAGCCATCTTCCACATATCAGACACTACACCTGTTTGAAGAGATAAATTAAAAATGTTAGATATTGGTTCACAGAGTTCCATTTGCATTCTTTAAGAACCCTTGCAAAAAGCTCATCAGGACCCAGGCGATTTATTTTGTTTCAGTCGGTCCAGCTGTTTCATAATCATTTCGCTAGTGACTGTGATATTACATAATTTATCTTCTTCTGGGCCTCTGTAAAAATTAATTACTGGGATATTATTAATGTCTTCCTGTGTGAAAACCGAGAGAAAATAATTATTAAAAATAGAGCACATATCATTCTCCTTGTCAGTAAGATGCCCAAAGTTATTTTTAAGGGACCTATCTTATCCCTAACTTTTGTTCTATAAACCTGGAAAAACTTTTGGGTTAGTTTTGAATCCCTAGCAACTTTAATTTCATAGTCCCGTTTAGCTTTTCTTATTCCTTTTTAACGTCCCTCTTAATGTCAGTATACTGATTTATAAGATGACCCTCACTCTTTTTATGCGCCTATAAATTCCTTTCTTCTGCCCTAAAAGATATTTGAGCCTATTATTCATCCATTTTGGTCATTTCTACTTGATCTAATTTCTTTATACGGATAAATGTTCTTTGGGCAGCCTGTATAGTGTTAAGAAAACTGTCATATTGATACCTCTCTTCTTCACCCCAGTCCACAGTTGATAAGTGTTCTCTAAGTCCATTATAATCTGCTAAGCGAAAATCTGGGACCATTACTGAATTATCCCTACTATCATACATCCATTCAATGCTAAAGGTAATTGACTTGTGGTCGCTTGAGCTGAGTTCCTTGTAATTTCTAAATTATTAACAAGGGTTTCTGCTTGCCAGAACCAAGTCAAGTAGGTTATTTCCCTTGTAGGTTCTGTTACAAACTGCTTCAAAAGCAATCCTGAACTACTTCTAAAAAGTCGTTAGATTCTAAATTCCCTGTCATGAAATTCCAATCAATCTGACTAAAGTTAAAGTCCCCTAGAATTACTACGTTATCGTGTCTTGTGGCCTTAACAATTTCCTCCCAAAGTAGTCTCTCTTGTTCCCTATCTAAGTTTGGAGGACGGTAAATCACGCCTAAAATCAATTTTTCACACCCTTTGAAAATTCTATCCAGACAGACTCTGTATGTGTTAATTCAGACTTTATACCCGTTTTTATGCAACAATTTAAATGATCACGGACATAGAGTGCCACCCCACCCCTTTCCCGATACTTCTGTCTACTTGGAACAATTTAAAACCCTGAATGTGACATTCGGCAGGCAAGTCCCGATTTTCATATTAAACCATGTCTCAGTTATTGCAAAACATCGAATATTACCGTACTTGCAACTAATCTCAACTCGTCCATCTTATTCCTAGCACTACGACTATTGGTGTAATATATATTTAGAGACCCTCCTTTCTTTTACCCTTCCTGCTCATCTCTGTTTTTCACTATACCTATTACTGTCCTTGTCATCTAGTGTCACTCGCTTTTCACTATCCACCTTATTCTGCCTATTACTAGTTCTCCTACAACTTATAATATTACTACACTGGGACTTCTCTGTTTTCCCCCAAAACCCATACCACTAACTATTTCTAGTTTAAGCCCTAACAGCTCCCTCCACTGCAGTTGCCAGTGCCCCCACCCCAGACCTGGATAAGTGAACCCCATCCCTGGCATACATGTCATTTCTGCCATAGAAGAGTCCCAGTTGTCAATGAATGTTACTGAATTTTCCTTACAGTATTTGTCCAGCCAGCAATTGACACCAATTGCCCTGGACAGCCATTCATTCCAACTCCTCTCCTTGGCAAAATACCACATATGACAGGGTTCCCACCCTTCTTCCTAATTATGTCTATTGCTGACCTAAACCTGCTAGTCAGGTCCTCACTCCTACGTCTGCCAACATCGCTGCCTCCAGCACTGAGACAGATAATAGGATTGCTCCCATTACCTCTCATGATGTCGTCCAGACGGCTAACAATATCCTCCATCCCAGCCCAGGAAAGCAAACCCTCTGTCTCCTACTCCTATCAATCAAACAGAAAGCCCTATCCATGTACCTAACCTGACTGTCCCCAACAACAACAATGTTTTTACCTTCCTTTGTGTCTTTCGTCGTGACGCTCCCAGAAGTCGCTCACATTCATCGGGTAGCACGGAGAATGGGTCTTGATGTTTCCACAACATTCTCCTGGGTCTTCGTTGTTTCTACCTCTCCACCCGTCCTCTTGAGCCTTAACTTTGTCCCATGCGTTTTAGCCACTGTCCAGGTTCCTTTCCTGGCTTGAGGATTCTCAACAGGAGGATTACTACGAATCCTCTTGTTTTCCTCAGTCAGTCGCTGTATCTCAAGCTTAGCTACCCTCAGTTCTTCCTTCAGCTGCTGGTAGAGTAGCTCAAGAGAGGACATCTTCTTCAGATTGACAGAGAGCACACAAGACACGTCTTCACAGGTCGCGGTACTTCCGCTATGACCTGCGTGACAGACACACATTCTGCAGTCATGCGAAAGTTGAGCTGACTCGATCACGTCAGCTGCTGACAGGCGCAGTGTTGATCAGCGCTATCAGCTGACTCCGCCACGCTACCTGATGTTAGTATATTTATGCAGAATGCCAAACCCGTGTTGGTCATTCACCACAGGAAGTGTTAAAGGCTCGCTCCTCCGTCCGTTAATCGCGAGACAGACATGCTACTTGTACAGCCAGACTTTCCCCCCATGCACATGTGGGTGCATGTGTGTGTGTGTTTGTGTGTGTGTACTCACCTAGTTGTGGTTGCAGGGGTCGTTTCACAGCTCCTGGCCCCGCCTCTCACTGGCCGCTACTTGGTGTGTGTGAGTGTGTGCATATGTAAATGTGTGTGTTAGTTACCATTTTGTCCTAGGCACATGTCGATTAGACACTTGGCCTGTTGTATGTATGTGTGTGTGTAAGGAAACACTTCGAAATGTTTCCGCCCCGCCGGGAATTGAACCCGGGCCCTCCGTGCGTGAAGCGAGAGCTTTAGCCACCAGGCGTGTGTGTGTGTATATGTAAATGTGTGTGTGTGTGTGTGTGTGTGTGTGTGTGTGTGTGTGTGCTTATGTGTGTGTGTGTGTGTGTGCTTATGTGTGTGTGTGTGTGTATGTGTGCACGTGTCCGCTCGTGTGCATGTGTTCGTACGCGTGAACACGCATCTTCAACCATTATCGTGTAAATAAAAAAAAATAAAAGCAATGTGTCCGTTGAACACGAATACCAGGACGTCTGTCAGGACACACAGAAGGAAGGAAACATGAAAATGGAACCAGGCGATGAATGATAAATTTAAAAGAACGACGATATAAACGACGTAAATGCATGAGCAACCAAAACAGGGTGTGAGGAAGATTGAGGGGTTCGGATGAGGGAATGAGAGAAGAGGGGAAAGGAAGGAAAACACAGAGAATAGTTTATTAAAGATAAATAAAACAGTTGACAACACGAGGGTCATTAAGACTGTATATTACCAGTACTCTCACCTTCAAGAACACTTTAAACCCTGAAATATACCTTCAGTGTGTATGTACTCTGAACGATTGGTCTATTTACTCAAATGTAAATCACTGTTAGGTATACAGTGTACTCTCGGTTTTCGTTCAAAATTCTTTCCAGAATGCTGTTCAAGTGCTGTTACCGAACGAATTTGTTCCCATAAGGACAAATGTAAATTAGATTAGTCGTTTCAGACCCCCAAAAATACACTTACAGAAGTTCTTACAAAAATACACTTACATAATTGTTAGAGTTTAGAGGTGAACGAAAACCGAGGGTCCACTGTATATACAAAGATATACAGATAAACATATAAACAATAAGAGACAACACCTCTATATATATTCAATGATACATACACCTTTCAGTGATATATATATATATATATATATATATATATATATATATATATATATATATATATATATATATATATATTATTTATTTATTTATTTCAGCACACGAGCTGTCTCACGTGGAGACGACCGGTGTATATATGTTTACCGAGAGATACATACATTCCTCTCAGTGTATATACCTTGTTGTTTGATGAAAGGAGAATGGCAAGGGCGTCTGGGGAGGGTGATGGTACGGGAAGAAGAGTGATCAGACGACCCATGTCAACAAACAACTGCCGCAAGCCTTTGCTTCTCCTTGATTGTACAGGGGGATAACACGCAGGTGTAATTTGCTTTAACTATGTCCCTCAGATTAAGTTATAATGTGAAGATGATTTCATTACGTCTAATCCTTTTATCGTGAAGATAATTAATTGAGAATTTACTAGCAATCAGTTGAGTCCAGCCAACTAGCCATCTTTGCCTTTTAAAAAAATATATATTTTACGATACGGGAATAGATAACAACTCCAAATAAAATAAATATATGCTGTTTTTAACCTAGTATATCTGTGAACGCTAATTTTGAGAAAAAGCTGGGACTCAAAAATCCACATGGATATGAGATACCTAAATTTCCAGAAAGTCGTCGACAAATTGTTTTGAAGAGGAAGTTGAGGAGAGCGATCAAGCCGGAACTTAATTTTAGAAAAAAGCTTATAGTAACTACGTCTATGGAAGGAGGTTTAATGCTAATGACTGATACACAGGACTGGTTCCCTTTCCTCTAAAAAGGCCTTAATCAAACTTAGCAAACATCCTATCAGCGTCCAGTAGCAATCGTAGCCACACACACACACAAACAAAAGGCAGACTTATTCCTTCTAATTTACAATACCACCTCCCCCCTAAGCGCACCTAGACACCCTCAAGACTTCCTTAAACACCCCTTTTACACCCCCTAGACAATCAGGAAAATTATCGTGTTCCTGGAAAAAAAAGCCTGTTTCATGCTATCACTATTTATTACCCCCTCAGCAAGCCGCGATTGTAGTGCCTTTATAACCCGCCTTTTAGGCTCCTTTTTATGGTTCTGTAGTTTGATGTGGGTAGTCGAGTTCTTAATTTTTTCATAATTTTTTTAAACAGACTTTATATATATCTGAAATGATAAAGAAAATAATGCTTTAACGAAGATAATATATATATATATATATATATATATATATATATATATATATAATATATATATATATATATATAATATATATATATATATATATAATATTTATATATAATATTTATTTATTTATTTATATATATATATATATATATAATATATATATATATATATATATATATATATATATATATATATATATATAATAGGGATGTATCGGATGTGAAAAATTTAGATATCCGGTATGCGGATGTGTATACGGATGTCTTACTCATTTTACGGATGCGAATGCGGATGCGGATGTAAGAAATTGTGCGGATGTTTCGGGGATTTCGGATGCGGATGTAAGAAATTGTGCGGATGTTCCGCGGATGTTGATGCGGATGTATATGCGGATATCTGTTTGCTGTGAAATGCGGATGCGGATGCGGATACGGATGTACGAAATTGTGCGGATGTTCCGCAGATGCGGATGCGGATGCGAATATCCGATACATCACTAATATATAATGCAAAAATCGCGAACAGGCGATAAAAGATACAAAAATAACCACGGAGGGAGTTAAATGATAGCGCTAGGCCTTTCGTGTTGCAATTCATTCATAATCAGGAGCTTGCAATGTTACAGAAAAGAGGAGGAGGTCCAGGCAAATACGATCACAGGAAACGTCTTTGTTTGCGCCTTTGCAAGCACTGAAGGAGCGTGTGAGGACTAAAGGAGCGTGTGAATACTGAAGGAGCATGTGAACACTGAAGGAACGTGTGAACACTGAAGGAGCGTGTGAGTACCGAAGGAGTGTGTGAGGACTGAAGGAGCGTGTAAGTACTGAAGGAGTGTGTGAGTACTGAAGGAGTGTGTGAACACTGAAGGAGCGTGTGAATACTGAAGGAGCGTGTGAGAACTGAAGGAGCGTGTGAGTACTGAAGGAGCGTGTGAGTACTGAAGGAGTGTGTGAGGACTGAAGGAGCGTGTGATGACTGAGGGAGCGTGTGAGGACTGAGGGAGCATGTGAACACTGATGGAGCGTGTGAACACTGAAGAAGCTTGTGAACACTGAAGGAGCGTATGAATACTGAAGAGTGTGAACACTGAAGGAGCGTGTGAACACTGAAGGAGCGTGTGAACACTGAAGGAGCGTGTGAACACTGAAGGAGCGTGTGAACACTGAAGGAGCGTGTGAACACTGAAGGAGCGTGTGAACACTGAAGGAGCGTGTGAACACTGAAGGAGCGTGTGAACACTGAAGGAGCATGTGAACACTGGAGGAGCGTGTTATCACTGAAGGAGCGTGTGAACACTGAAGGAGCGTGTGATATGCTATACAACAAATTTAGTGTGAACGACGGGACACCACGAGCAGAAGCTCTTGTCTTGTAATTATAAATATTAAAATTCAAATACGTAAACACAGACGAGAGAAGAACCTGCATTGACACGCAAACATGTGACCCAACACGTATCTTTCATGTCAGTGTTGTATCTCCCCGAAGCACAACACGATCTCTATTACGGCAGATATCGTAAAATTGCCTCTGACGCTGTAGTTCAACGCAGATTTACGCATCGATAATATCCCATTGCGCTGTCTCCGGAATTCGGCATTGACAAGGGTAGCATTATTATTATTTCAGTTTCAGGGCGAAGGTCCGAACACGTGCTGGTCCAGGGATCAATAATTCGCGTCCGAATCATAGCTTGACTTGTCTTCCTTCATGCAATTTCGTCGGCTTTTGTGAGTGTATTATAGTAATTCTATGTTGTTAAAACAAATCTTTCTCCTCGATTCTAGATTTCATGTGATTATTCTTTGGAAGAATCACTGGTAGCTTATTTTCAGATCCAATTTACATATCAAAATTCAAACGTTTGGCTCATAATTCGAACCAGCTTGCCATTCAGCGAAGTCGTGAGTCGATATTCATATTCGGACGAGATGTTAGACGCAGTAGTAGTGCATGCCTTTATTTTTTTTTACAGTACGTTCTCTAACGCACCGTTTCGTATCCTTTCTCTGTGTCGAGACTTGTCTCAGCGAAACAGTGCTGTTTCAAGACAACAGTTGCGCTATGTGTGACAGCTGGATACAGAGGGCCACACCAGAGGCCACAAAATATTGTTCATGCACCTGCCGCCGGGAACTGCTTGCCAAGTTTCGCTACCCTCGGATAGATGATCCTAATTTTACACTCAACAACACCTTCAAAGTTAATTCGATCTGTATGCAGACATGAGTTATTCCTTCCTTTCAATATAATGAGAAAGGATCATGTGTTGAGAAGTAATATAAGATGGTAATAGGGAGACGGGAGGTGTGTGGCAGGTAGTGTGGCTCCCAGCATGGCATGGCTGGCGTCACTCTGGCCAGTGTTTGACTACCGGCCACTCATTCACTTGGTTAAGGCCGCCACCTCTCACAATTTCCGCCCGGACTTCCGCTCACCTCTTTCTTCAGTGTTCATTACTTGGAGAGCAGCTACTGACACACTCATCTGCCTCCGTCCAGCTCTCACAGGAGGGCCAAAGAGAGATAGTCGTGTTGAGGAACTTTCTCACCGAGAGATAACGCTATAGTTTTAATGTTTAAATGAAATAAACGTGAATGGACTAGATATACCTTGGAAATATGGTTAAATCTTCATGTGAAACTTCAACTAACATACATAAACAATAAAAGAATAGTAAATGAAAATACTTATAAGTGGACAGATTACTATAAAGACTTCATTTATTGCTCTTTTTGACACTTTGGAGACGCAACTTTTCTCAAACTGAGTCAGGGACTAACAACCCAGCTTGGAGTCATCAACGTTAAGCATAAAAATATATGGTGGAGTAGCAATATTGTCGCACCGGGCTTGTGTATCCCAGGACGACTTCGACTGGTCTATCCATCAAGCCTGTCTGAATTACGCCAGGGACAGTAGAGCGGTGACCTTTCCTTGGGAGCTGAACCTTCCTGTGTTATGGTCGATACTAGCGAGCGTATAAACAGTGCTATTAGCTGTGTAAACGCTGCCAGTGAGCTGTGTAAACTCTATCAGTGTTATACACTGACAAGGGCTGTTAAACGTTAATATTAGCTGAGTAAAATATTGTAGTGTGTAAATGCTTCCTGTACCAGAGGCTCTGTAACAATTGTCTGCGTATCCTGTATCATTGTAAAGGTAGACTGTGGCATTATCAACACAAACGATGCCACCTTTCGCAGAAATTGTGTCCAGCAACTGCAAAAACGATATCCGGTTCTTGTAGGCGAGATAACAACGATTCTCTTTATGACAGTTAACGATAGACACGGCCCAGATGACTGCATTAATGACTATACACACAACACTAGTGTCAGCAAGACAGTGTTTCTGAACGTCTGGACTATGATCTTAATGAAGGTTCTACATTAGTTTCAACATTCTTCTTACCAGCTTTATATAAGAATCTTGAACTTCTGAACCCAAAACTCGAAAATCTAAACATGTCGTTGTATTTCGATGATACTTTCGTCAAAAAAGCAAATTAAAATATAGAAATGTTGTTGCAACATGGTGCTGTAAATTCAGTATTACTGAAAAAAATTCAGTGAGAATCTGTTGGTACAAATTTTATATTAAATGTGGCCCCGTCAACTCATGGTCTAAAAATTGTAAACATGAGATAAAAACTTTAAGCACGTATACCTCTTCTCATATTATTTTTCCAAGATAGTATAACCATAAGAACCCACTGAGACACAGTCGAGAAAAAGTATTGAATGAAACGCCAAAAAATGCTACTAGATAAATAAGACAGAGCAAATAAGATAAAATTACTGAGCTCACAATATATTTCTACTCAGTGACGGGGTCAATATGGAGACTCCTTCAGCATTAGAAGCCGTGCAGTGAGCCCAGCATTTAGCAGGTGGGTGAATGTTCAGAGTGACTGGCCTGAGCTTAGATTCAAATGATGTACTGCTAACAATAGCGTAGAAAAGACAGGCTGCAGAAAAAAAAAAGATTTTGCTTTGTGTAGAGCTTCATCAAGTAGCAGCTTGATAAAGCTCTACACAATGCAGCGCTGTCTCAGCAGCCTGTCTTTTCTTCACTTAAGCCTCAGCTTGGCAAACTTCTCTACCAAATTTCCTTAATGTGATAAAAAGAGAATAAATGTTATGTATTTATTTTTAGAGTCATTCACCGCGCTTTTGTAACGATTGAATCAAATACTTTTTTTTTTTTTTTTTGCTTATTTTCAGCATGTGTGTGTTGATAAGGATGATAGTAGAAGCGAGTCCTGTTTCCATAGCTGGGCATCTAACCTTTCAGCCGTGGAATACAATAATTACCGGGCGATGTACCGTATTTTCTGGCATATAGGGCGCACAACAGCTCAATTCAAAGCCTACCCTTGACGCTGACCTTGAGAATATAAGGCGCAGGTTAATTTTCAAAAAACGTTTTTGTGGACAAAAAAGGCAAGCCTTTTTTGCCGGAAAATACGGTAATTGTTTAGGAAGGATAGAATTGCTGCCTCTTAGGTAATTACAACATTTCCCTTTGGCTTTCTAAACTCCGAGAAGAAGAGAACCTGCCTGAAATTGGACGTGGTCTGAATTTTGACATGTCCTGTGCTCACATAGCAGCTACGAGCTAAACATTAAAATAAAGTCTTAATACATCCGCAGTAAACAAAAAAAAAATGCAAATAAATGATCGAGTGATTAATTTTTTTTATAGTAACAAGGAACTGCTGAAGATTTACCAGCCTTTATGTCTAAATACTTATTTCAATTTCTCATCACAGAACTAGCTGTTTAAAACACAATATCATTACCTCTAAATTATCAGTGCAATTATCGGTAACTCAACTATCGTGGATCGTAATTATTGAAGAACTGCAATACGACTCGCCATGCTTTCAGACCCCACCCGTTCCCTGGTTTGTTTACATTAGGTTGTTAGGTAAAAGGACTCAAGTGCAACTAATGCGATGTTTTATTGTGGCAACGTTTCGCTCTCCAGGAGCTTTATCAAGACGGTAACAGCTTGACATGTGTCCTTTTACCTAACAATGGCGGTGATTCTACGAACATTATTAAATTAGGTTAATGGAGGAAGCGCCTAAACTCTCAAGAATTTATTTACCGGGGATCGAACCGCAGACTTCAGTGTGTGAGCTGAGTGTGCTAGTAACCGAGCTACGGGGCACACAACTAGATAACTACTAGGTAGTACATGTATATGGTATCAGATACCGGAATGTGCAGTGCTAGGATATATACTGAGAATACGTTTCGCTCTTGGAAACTTCATCAGTTCAATCAATCTATGAATTGACGACCCCCTCCTTCACTCGAGCGAAACGTCTCCACAATTCATATCCAGATACTACATAAGTATCTAAATTAAATAGTCAAGTTCTGCTCACATGTTTCTTTACAGTTGTAATAACTTATTAGTATTCCTGTAGCCTGTTTAGTTCCTGCAGAATAATAATAATAATAATTAAAGTTATACCTGTGAGATACCTGCGATTGGTTTCAAACTTTTCTCTACCCCTTTCCCTCCGCAAAGCCAGAGACCACACCTTCTTGTTTACTGAAAAGTCAATCAGGCTGTTGCTGCTAGCGGATCACAAACCTATATAGTTCTCGTATTCTGACTGACTCAAAAACGTCTATATTTGTTGCAAAATTTGTTGCAAATATTTTGTTGGCATTTAAGTCACTGTTAAAACGCCTTTTAGCTCGGAACTATTTAACTTAAATACTTATTGTTACATTACATAAATTTTAACATCTTATGTATACGCATGCTTTTTTTTATTTAATGCTTATTTTAAATACGTAAGCATGACACCACTGCAAAGCAATAATGGTTCAACTGCTTCGCGTGTCCCCACATATTGTCTTGCATCGACAACCTGTTCAGATGAATTAATAAGTAAGAAAGTTCATATGAGGGAGAGTGAGTGGAGAGGGAGAGTGAATAGGTATTGGGGTGTTGGCTAATCGAGTGGGAGGGAAGGTGAGGAATGTTGGGGAGGAAGGAAGGGTAAGGAGGGAGTAGAGAGGGAGGAAAGAGGAGGGAAATCTGAGAAAGTATACAAAGAGTAGAGAGGGAGGGAAGAGGAGGGAATTTGAGAAAGAGTAAGGCGTTGTAGCTCAGGAAGGAGAAGAAATCAGGAAGAATCTATTTCCTCACACTCACCCCACAGCCTCCGTAGACAAGGTCCCTGAGAAGCTTTCATTCCGTCCAGCCACTCAAATACTTCCCCGTCTTCCAGTCACTCTCTGCTCCGCGCTAGAGACCCATTAATTGACCCAGGATTTCCCAATGGGAATCCTTGAAGCCTTTTAGAGGTATTATGCTGGAAAAAATAGACTCATAACAAAGACGTTTTAATATTACACGTCAGAGAAAGTGGGTGTATTTAAGTATGTATGTATGTGTGAATGTGTATTCTTGAGTGCAAGAGATAACTTAGTAAAAATAAATGCTTCACGCACCTCTGTGTTATATCTTCTAGAATTATATTAACTCCTGTTCATTTAAAATGTAAATAATTATATCAAAAGAGACACGAATCGAGCGCTTAGAACCAAACGCAATAACGAAATACAAGAATAGAACAGTGGAACCAATCACAAGAATAGAACACAAGAACCAGTCACAATAACTGAACACAAGAATACAACATTTTAAATACAAGATCCAAACACAAGAACTAAGTGCAAGAAGCAAACACTAGAACCAAATGCAAGGAACAAGCACAAGAATCAAGCACAAGAGCTAAACACACACACACACAAACAACAACTCAGTACTTGCCTGTCCCATAAATATCCAAATTACTGAGCCACAAATTTCTTCGTTCTTTCTAAGGCTGTCACAGTACCTCAGATCATTGCATGGCTCTAATAACTTCAGATCATTGCATGGCTCTAATAACTTCAGATCATTGCATGGCTCTAATAACTTCGGATCATTGCATGGCTCTAATAACTTCGGATCATTGCATGGCTCTAATAACTTCGGATCATTGCATGGCTCTAATAACTTCGGATCATTGCATGGCTCTAATAACTTCGGATCATTGCATGGCTCTAATAACTTCGGATCATTGCGTGGCTCTAATAACTTCAGATCATTGCATGGCTCTAATAACTTCAGATCATTGCATGGCTCTAATAACTTCAGATCATTGCATGGCTCTAATAACTTCAGATCATTGCATGGCTCTAATAACTTCAGATCATTGCATGGCTCTAATAACTTCAGATCATTGCATGGCTCTAATAACCTGAGAACATTGCATGGCTCGTTTAACTCTGCAATATGCGATGATTCTAAAAACACAGAAATATTGCATGACTAATAACATATAACGCAAAACTCTAACTACACAGAAAGTAGGAGAGAACAAATTGATTTGACTCAAGTTAAAACTGAAACACCTAACACATTCTTCTCGGGTACATATTTTATTATAAGTATAGGTATAGCTTGGACGATTTCAAGATAAAAGTAAGTCTTGCAATTACCCGGGGTCTCACTAGCTAAGGGGCACCACGCACTATGGGGCACCACACACTATGGGGCACCACGCACTATGGGGCACCACGCACTATGGGGCACCACGCACTATGGGGCACCACGCACTATGGGGCACCACGCACTATGGGGCACCACGCACTATGAGGCACCACGCACTATGGGGCACCACGCACTATGGGGTGCCACTCCTTAAGGGACTTTACGTCATGTATTCGGGATCTGCCAAAGAGAAGAAAATCGAAAACTGATTAAATAATTAGAATTCTTGCATTTTTCCATAAACTATGTAAAAAATACCAACGAAGTTATTAAGTATATATATATGTATTTTTTTCCCAACAAACCGGCCGTATCCCACCAAGGCAAGGTGATCCAAAACAAAATAAAAAAAATATTTTTAAATTTAGTAATTTATACAGGAGAAGGCGTTACTAGCCCCTTGCTCCCGGTATTTTTGTCGCCTCTTACGACACGCATGGCTTACGGAGGAAGAATTCTTTTCCACTTTCCCATGGAGATAAGGGGAAATAAAGAACAAGAACTATTTAAAAAATAGAAGAAAACCCAGATGAGTGTGTATATATATAAGAGTGTACATGAATGTGTAGTGTGACCTAAGTGTAAGTAGAAGTAACAAGACGTACCTGAAATCTTGCATGTTTATGAGACACAAAAAAGACACCAGCAATCCTACCATCATGTAAAACAATTACAGGTTTCCGTTTCACACTCACTTTATGTATATAAAAAATTGTGGAAATTATATTTCCAATAATGCAGATGCTGTCTCTCTCTGTCTCTGTCTCTCTCTGTCTTTGTCTCTTATCGTTTTCCTTTTCCTTTATATTGTAATAAACCCTTTATTTATATTGTTGTTTTTCCTCATTGTAAGAAAATGTTAACATGATATTTGTATGGGTCTGGAAGACAAACTTGCCCGGGGCACCAGCAACCCTGATGGCTATGGTCATTATATATATGTAGTGTCCTTCATACTACTCTTTGTCAAATGTATAATTGCCACCGGTCCAATAATTATTTTTAATGAGCTTAAATTGTTCAATAATTTTCCCAAAATTATAGGAATTAAGTTCTGTACCATAAGTGATGGTTCATGAAGATTAACTATTCATAGTGTACAATTTTTTTTTTTTAAGAACCGGCCGTCTCCCGCCGAAGTAAGGTGACACAGATTAGAAAATTCATTCACCCCCATTCATGTGTAAACATTAGGACGTGTTTCCTTAAGACACCTGCTGTCCATGTTCACCTATCAGTCAAATAGGTACCTGGGTGTTAGTCGACCGGTGTGGGTCACATCCTGGGACAAAATTGACCTAATTTGCCAGAAATACTCTGCATAACAAGGGGCTTTCTATAAAGTACTATGCCATTGATGTCAGCTATTCCTGTATACCTTATACATGTACTTGTAGAAATAAAGATTATTATTATTATTCATATATATAGACACTAGAGACCAAACAACTCTGAGAGCTGCGGCATCTTCAACTCTCCTTCAGAGTGCAGACACTACTTCCCACCTCCAGAACTCAAATATATACCTGGAAAGTGTACAGATTTGCAGAGTATTTTCGAAAACCTACTTCACAGAGTAGTAAACTATCTGACAAAGCAGTTCCTAAGTAACATTCCACAAGGTGCTTCGGGAAGTGGCAGAAATTTAGCAGGTTACTCACTAAGAGGAAATAAAATTCAGAACTGAAATTGACTTTAGTATAGAAGGTCTGGATATTATGAGGGATGTGATAAAGAACTGAAACAGTAATTTTACTAGTATTTTTGTATGCAATAATAATAATGATGATACTAGTACTATTACTACTACTACTACTAATACTAATTTTATTGCCTTGATGTTTTGCTATTATTTATTATTACAAATAATTAACGACTAGATGGTTAGATGGTTGGGTGATTAAACGGCTGACTGATTAGATGATTGAGTAGTTAGTTGGCAGGGATTAGAGGGCTGGCTGGTTAGATGGTTAGGCGATTAGATATCTAAGTGGTAAGAGTCTGTGCAGTTAAATGGCTGTGCAATTAGAGTGTTGAGATGACTGGATATTTAGAAGACTGGGTAGAATGACAGCTAACTAGTAAAGTTTGTCATGAGACGTGGGTGACCAAGGCACCAGTGACAGGGTTGGGCGTATCAGATTACAAGAGACCTATGTCGTGGTGAGCCAGGTCTTAGGCACCAATCATGAAAGTGTATAGGGTCAACAAGAGACCTGTGTCGTGGTGAGTCAGGTATCAGGCACCAGTCATGAGTGTGTGGGTAGGGACAACAAGAAACCTGTGTCGTGGTGAGTCAGGTCTCAGGCACCAGTGAATCATACCTCCTAGGCTGATCGATACTCAAATGCTTCGTTTAGTGCTCGATTGGAAGCCTCATCTGGCCGTACTGTAGCGCACTTCTCTTCATCCACACTGTCCACTTCATACTTCACATCATTCACACTGTCCACTTCATACTTCACATCATTCACACTGTCCACTTCATACTTCACATCATTCACACTGTCCACTTCATACTTCACATCATTCACACTGTCCACTTCATACTTCACATCATTCACACTGTCCACTTCATACTTCACATCATTCACACTGTCCACTTCATACTTCACATCATTCACACTGTCCACTTCATACTTCACATCATTCACTGAACGAATTGTGTTGCCCGCCTCATTCTTGGTATTACATAAATCTTCACTGTTATATATATATATATATATATATATATATATATATATATATATATATATATATATATATATATATATATATATATATATAAACACTGATCTCTGGCCGACGGAGACTCGAACCTACGAACCTTGTGACAGGAACGCAGTGCTTTACGGACCGTACCACACTGGACCAATACCTTGGCATCCAGCTCACGCTAGACGTTGATCCAAGGCACCCAGCTTTCAGGCAGGAAGGCTTACAGCTTTTCATCTCATCCCTGCATGCATCGACACAACTAGAGATTTTATACTAATGATAGATATTCCAAATGATGCGATAATATATCATATAACATGATTGACATATAACCTACAAGTATCAGTAGTCAGTTCCTTAGTACTAAATCATTTATGAATATATTCATATTATAATTCTATATATATATATATATATATATATATATATATATATATATATATATATATATATATATATATATATATATATATATATATATATATATATATATATATATATATATATATATATATATATATATATATATATATGCAATATTCGCGAACGAGCGATCAAAGATACAGAATAACCACAGGGAGAGTTGAATGATAGCTCTAGGCCATTAGTATAGCAATCAGCACATCATCTGCAATATTGCAAAATTTAGTCGGAAGACCAGGCAGATTCGTTCAGGGAATGTCTCATTTCTGCAACATTGCAAGCTTCTGATGTTGATTGCAACACGAAAGGCCTGTGGATATATATATATATATATATATATATATATATATATATATATATATATATATATATATATATATATATATATATATATATATATATATATATATATAAAATATATATATATATATATATATATATATATATATATATATATATATATATATATATATATATATATATATATATATATATATATATATATATATTTCAATTTTTAGACATTCAGATATTCTTGACTGGCTGAGCGTAGTAAAATGCAACTTCCGTTCCCTCGCGTAGTCATTAGAGCTAAACGTAAAAGAATAAAAATCGACGCACCCCGACGTATTCCGTGCCTGCGTTCCATAATTGCCGACGTCTGATCCTTTTCACTTTCTCTCCCATGCCTTTTTATCATCGATTATCCGAAAGACTTGGATGATTAATGATGCCCATAAGTCCAGATTACAGGTGGAACGCTCGGGATTTTCACCCTTGTGCTTCGTTCAGCACTGCACTACTCCCGGAAGCTATATATAGTAAATTTAGATAAGCTGACACTGCATGCACCAAAATTTTAAATTTTGTGCTAAAATGAAACAATATTTTTTGAAAGAGTTTCTTTGAGCTGATACCTTTGTTATAAATACACATGTAATAGTTACCTCAGTTACAGCAGTTACCTCAGTTAAAGATTCATCTTACATCAGTTACCTCAGTCAAAGATTCATCTTACAGCAGTTACCTCAGTCAAAGATTCATCTTACATCAGTTACCTCAGTCAAAGATTCATCTTACAGCAGTTACCTCAGTCAAAGATTCATCTTACAGCAGTTACCTCAGTCAAAGATACATCTTACATCAGTTACCTCAGTCAAAGATGCATCATCGAGAAGTTACCTCAGTTAGAGCCACAAATAGATGCATTTATTGAAAGAAATTATATATTCAACATAATCATAGCCGCTGTCTTGCTTTCTATAGCAGAACCCACAACAGTTATACCACTGATTGCTTGGTTAGGTTCAAAACCTTTTAACTGCACGAGAATTTTTAAATAAGCCTTCAGATCACCTGTGAATCACCAGCCAAGAATAATTTAAATTCCCCCTAAATGGTATTAAAATATACTCTCAGCGTTCATACACTGACTGTCACTTCTTTCACTGTTCATACACTGACTGTCACTTCTTTCACTGTTCATACACTGACTGTCACTTCTTTCACTGTTCATACACTGACTGTCACTTCTTTCACTGTTCATACACTGAGTGTCACTTCTCTAGATGTACAAACACTGAATGTCACTTCTCTAGGTGTACAAACACTGAGTGTCACTTCTCTAGGTGTACAAACACTGTCACTTCTCTAGGTGTTCAAACACTGAGTGTCACTTCTCTAGGTGTATAAACACTGAGTGTCCCTTCTTTAGATGTATAAACACTGAGTGTCACTTCTCTAGGTGTACAAACACTGAGTGTCACCTCCCTCGATGTACAAACACTGAGTGTCACCTCACTCGATGTACAAACACTGAGTGTCACCTCACTCGATGTACAAACACTGGAGTTTTAGGGAAAATTGCCTCGCTTGTACTACTTTGATTTTCTACATCCATTATAGGCTGTGGTTATATAAATCTGCTCTGCAGTGTGGCAACAAAATAATGAAGACAAGAAACATTGCAGAAGCTAAACCCAATAAAAAATAGCTCTGCAACCTCTCTTTTTTCCACTGTTGTCGGCAGTACGCTATTCGGTTCAAAATATCATTGAATATTGGAGTTAAAAAGATCCCCTAGATTAAATTTTGTTATTCTTATAATTAACAGCCTTTAAGAGTCTTGAATACTCATAGATGTAACAGAAACTCACTTGAAAATAACATATTTAAATTTTAATATTTTATTGTTTGTCAAGAACATCGGTAAATCATAATAAAGATTCAGTAGTTAATTATGTCTGGAATGTGGTTTAACGTACATGTTTACGTATGGTTTATATTTAGGATTAAACGCTTTAAAACTGGGGTTTTCAAAGAGCGTATGAGGGATTTATCACCCATAAGTCACCATAAGCTGTCAGGTACTACCTCTGAACCCGCTATGTATGATGAGATCATTTTTTTTACCATAATTTTTTTTAATCAGGGTAAAGCCCTGAGTCTTCGAAACGAGGTAATATATCTAGTGGAGTGCTACAGAGGCAAGAATCATGATGCCATACCTCAAGGTGGCACGCTGCCATACATATTGAGTATCGTATGAAAATTTTCCCCATACCTATTCGTGTTGTGTGTGTGTGTGTGTGTGTGTGTGCATTTTTTTTTAATAACGCCACATAGAGTCGAGAATCGACGATACTAAAGCAAGTTTTGATAGCGTGTAACACAGTCATGTACCATGCGATAGATAAGTTAACTATTCGCTTTGATGTCCTACACGAAACATGTTAAGTTAAAATTTAATTCCTTGGTTTGGAGAAGCTGCAATTTGTGTTGTATGCTGAGATATTACTTACATACGAACTTAATTTGAATTCTTTTTAAATACAACAGTGTTATGATTTAAATCGTGTTTTTTAAGAAGAGCTCATGAATTTACTAATAAAGCAACGAGTGTTTTGCAAAAGAAGCAAAATATAAAATCACTGTTGCAATAATTCCAAAAAATCAATCTCAACATCACGAAACTAATAATTTTCACTGCTGTTCAATTGTGCTAAGTAAATTTAAGCTGACTTAAGACAATTTTGATAGGATTAAAATCAATTATATTGCCTTAATTATGGAAAATTATATTACCTTACATAAAGTACTTTACATTATTTTAGCGCATTTAGATAAGGATGTAATGTTAGTTTTAATGTAAAATTAAATATCTGTATTAAATATCAATTAGAAAATGCCTATCAATGCAGAAGATATTTTTTTTTAACTTATAATTAGGGCACTTGGTTTTTTTTGACCGACCGATTAGTAAGAAGGACGTATACTTAAGTTCACTGTTTAGATTTAGCCTTAGAGTGGTTTGTATCGACTCTTGTGATTGGTTGGTTCTGTGGCAAACACTGATTGGTTGGTTCTATGGCAAACACTGATTGGTTGGTTCTGTGGCAAAGTAGATCTCCACTTTAAAACTTATCCTCAGATTCAAGGATTTAGGAAAAAAAAAACATGCAAAATAGCCAAAATTATCATGCAGACGCATGATAATTACGGTCGTTAGACCAAGCCCATTAAGAAAGTAAGAGAGACAAGACCAAAAAAGAAAAAAAATCAACTAAATTTCTGCAGTGTCTTGATAAATTAGACACATGTACAACACTTGGGTATCTTTGTTCAGATACCCAAGTGTTGTACATGTGTCTAATTTACCAACTTGCAGGTTCTCTTGAGCCATTTATCCACATTTGTGTAGTCTCTTGTTTCGTGGGGTAGAGACCCCGGTCTGTCTGGCTTCAATATCTCCCTATTCCTGTTGGATATACCTACGAGTCGTCAAAGGTGAGAATTTTAGAATGTTGCTGCCTTCCAATTTCAGAAATCCACTTATACAAGTTTTCCATCGACTAATTTCTTCCCGCTGTATTTAAATTAAAAGACAAAGGACAGTTTAGATTTAGATAAATTATATAATAGCTGCAGTATATACACTCGGGCTTTTCATATTTGAGACAAACTTAGTGTAGCAAGGTTAGTGCTGATTCTGAAATTGATGTTATAGTTGATGATGGGTTCTTAAACCGAGATAAAATATAAAGAAACTGTGTTTCAGGAGGGTGTAAGTAACTTCAACTGTGTTTTAAGAGAGTGTAAGTAACCTCAGGTATGATTGAGGAGGGTATAAGTAACTTCAGCTATGTTTTAAAAGGGTGTAAGTAACCTCAGGTGTGTTTTAAGAGGGTGTAAGTAACCTCAGGTGCGTTTCAGGAGGGCATAATTAACCTCAGCTGTGTCTGATACGCTGTTTATTACTCCTTATCTATCTAACTCCCTTTTTTATCTAACTACATATACGCTTGTTCCTTACACTCTCTCCCCAGGTCTGCTCCTTCTGACTCTCTCTCTCTCTCTCTCTCATGATAACATAAAAAAGGAGTCGAAATGCAGCAGGCTTATTGGCCCATACTAAGCAGGTCTTTCTCAAGCCGAAACCCACTTACAAAAATATTTGCCCATGCTACCTAAGAAATAAGCTTAGATAGCCCTACTAAGTCATGTGCAAGTCCCTCTCAGATCCAGCCCTTCTCACTCATTTCTCTCTCTCTCTCTCTCTCTCTCTCTCTCTCTCTCTCTCTCTCTCTCTCTCTCTCTGACACCTTTCCCTCCAAGATGTGAGATATTGCAAGCAAGTCACGCATGCTGTATAAATCTCACTCTAATTGCTCGTGTCTCTGCTCTCGTACAATTAGAGTAATTATTTCTCTTTTTATATATATAAAGAATTGATCCCTTAGCCTTAGCATGCTAATAATGACTGGTCTCTCTCACTCCCAGTTTTATTTTAATTCTGGGTTTGCTTTATTGATTTTTATCAGGTCTTGCTTGTGTTTCCGCGTCGTAATTAGCGTATAGCGTTTTGTAATCGCTTCTTTATCCGTCTAATGCTGTATTGTTGTAATTATCACCGTTTTCGTTATTTTTGTTTTAATTCCGACTGAGGTAATGGTATTGTTTTTAAAGATTTGGAAATTATGAATATACATACATACATACGCACACAGTCAGTCATATTGAGTTGTCAGGAAGTGGAATAGTTTAGAGAGTGATGTAGTGGAAGCAGGATCCATACGTAGCTTTAAGAAGAGGTATGATAAAGCTCATGGAGCAGGGAGAGTGGCCTAGTAGTGACCAGTGAAGAGGCGGGGCCAGGAGCTATGAATCTACCCCCTGCAACCACAATTACGTGAGTATAGTTAGGTGAGTACACACACACACACACATACACGCCCCGATGGCATGGTGGCTAGCGCTCTTGCTTCACGCACGGAGGGCCCGGGTTCAATTCCCGGCGGGGCCGAAACATTTCGAAGTGTTTCGTTACACACACACAAATATATACAACAGGCCTAGTGTCTAATCGACATGTGCCTAGAACAAAATGGTAACTAACACACACACACACACACACACACACTATATATATATATATATATATATATATATATATATATATATATATATATATACATATAGTATATAATACCTGACAATATATTAAAAGTTATAGTTATCTCTTTTTTTTCTTTTCCTCTCGGAATCAATTTACTCGCCCCTCCCTCTTTTATTCCCGTTTTTTCCCAGTACTCCCTCCTCCTCCTCCTCCTCCCGTTGCCCTGCACCAGAGCTGACAATTAGTCAAATTTGCGCTTGGGATAATACTATGGAGGGAAGGGGAGGTCCTCCCTATTCCCTTCCCTCCCGTCTCCTTTGCCCCCTCTCTTTCCCCCCTCCTACACACGCGACACTTCTCTCCCATTTCTCATACTCTCCTCCTTCGTGGCTTTCCTGTGAGTTGGCAATATCCAAGTGATAGTAACTCCAGCTCTGCTGGAGGTTAAACTTAGATACTTCCATAGCTGCTGAACCATTGTTGAAATGCTTGAAGACATCCATATTGTCCCAACTCAGGCTGACAGACTTCAACACCTTGACTCAAGAAATCGTAATAACACATTTGCAAACAAACCAGGGAACGGGTGGCATTTGAACCCATGGCCTGGAGTTTTTACGACTCACTCCTCCATGGGTTCAAACCCCACCCGTTCCGTGTTTTTTTCTCCAATTCCTCTTGATGAAATATAACAGGCAAACATAGCTTGTTTCCACATTGTAATTATCAAACGAATATAGTATAGCAGCACTCTGATATAATATATCCAGTTTTATTGAGAAAATCTTCCCTCACCCATCCATTCCTTTCTCTTCCCCTTCCATCCCTACTCCACCATCCACACTACTCTACTGACACCTCCACCACCGCATAAAGACCCCTAGCCTGTGATGGACAGTTGATATACTGTTTGGAATAGCGTGCTGAGGTAGCAGGAATTAGTGAGGAAGATTGAATAGCCCAGGTCTCTCCTGTCATATCAAGTGATAGTAACTCCAGCTCTGCTGGAGGTTAAACTTAGATACTTCCATAGCTGCTGAACCATTGTTGAAATGCTTGAAGACATCCATATTGTCCCAACTCAGGCTGACAGACTTCAACACCTTGACTCAAGAAATCGTAATAACACATTTGCAAACAAACCAGGGAACGGGTGGCATTTGAACCCATGGCCTGGAGTTTTTACGACTCACTCCTCCATGGGTTCAAACCCCACCCGTTCCGTGTTTTTTTCTCCAATTCCTCTTGATGAAATATAACAGGCAAACATAGCTTGTTTCCACATTGTAATTATCAAACGAATATAGTATAGCAGCACTCTGATATAATATATCCAGTTTTATTGAGAAAATCTTCCCTCACCCATCCATTCCTTTCTCTTCCCCTTCCATCCCTACTCCACCATCCACACTACTCTACTGACACCTCCACCACCGCATAAAGACCCCTAGCCTGTGATGGACAGTTGATATACTGTTTGGAATAGCGTGCTGAGGTAGCAGGAATTAGTGAGGAAGATTGAATAGCCCAGGTCTCTCCTGTCATATCATCTGTCATAGTGATGTATGGTCGCTTTCCTCCCCTCCTTCCTTCCTTCATTCCTTCCTTCATTCTCTTATCTCCTCTTTTTTCCCTCCCTTATATCTCCCTCCTTTCCTCCCTTTCTCCCTCCTATTCTCTTTCTTCCCTAGTACATTCTCTTCGTCCTACAATCCCTCCTTCTTTCCTTCCTTCCTTTCTTCCTTCCCTTCCTTTCTTCCTTCCTTTCTTCCTTCCCTTCCTTTCTTCCTTCCCTTCCTTTTTCCGTTCTTCCCTTCTGTCTCCCTCCTTTCCTCCCTTTTCCCCCTCCTATTCTTCTCCCTCCCTCCTACATTTCCTTCTTGCTCCCTTCCGTTCCTCAGTCTCTTAGTTTCTCCTTCACCCCTCCCGCTCCCCCCCCTCTCTCTCTCTCTCCATCCCTCCCTCCCCATCTTCTCCCCGTAGAAAGGTTTTCGTAAATTATTCGATAATGAAACAAATGCAGCACATAAATGGCCGGAAATGCTCTCTGAATTACACAGTGTAAGACACAACAGCGGTGAAGAAAATAATCTACGATCCATAACACAAAATGTAATAAAGAACAAATTTTTTAAAAATTTAATAATGAATCAGCTTAGGAATTTTTACTTTTAGTCTTGTACCTTCCCATGATAGTTCTCTGTGTTGTAGGATGTATTATTCCTGACTGATGCAGTACTGCTGTGTTGTAGGATGTATCATCGCTGACTGATGCAGTAGTGCTGTGTTGTAGGATGTATCATCGCTGACTGATGCAGTACTGCTGTGTTGTAGGATGTATCATCCCTGACTGATGCAGTACTGCTGTGTTGTAGGATGTATCATCGCTGACTGATGCAGTACTGCTGTGTTGTAGGATGTATCATCCCTGACTGATGCAGTACTGCTGTGTTGTAGGATGTATCATCGCTGACTGATGCAGTAGTGCTGTGTTGTAGGATGTATCATCCCTGATGCAGTACTGCTGTGTTGTAGGATGTATCATCCCTGACTGATGCAGTACTGCTGTGTTGTAGGATGTATCATCCCTGACTGATGCAGTAGTGCTGTGTTGTAGGATGTATCATCCCTGACTGATGAAGTAGTGCTGTGTTGTAGGATGTATCATCATTGACTGATGCAGAGTGCTGTGTTGTAGATGTATCATCCTGACTGATGCAGTAGTGCTGGTTGTAGGATGTATCATCCTTGACTGATGCAGTAGTGCTGTGTTGTAGGATGTATCATCCCTGACTGATGAAGTAGTGCTGTGTTGTAGGATGTATCATCCTTGACTGATGCAGTAGTGCTGTGTTGTAGGATGTATCATCCCTGACTGATGCAGTACTGCTGTGTTGTAGGATGTATCATCCCTGACTGATGCAGTACTGCTGTGTTGTAGGATGTATCATCGCTGACTGATGCAGTAGTGCTGTGTTGTAGGATGTATCATCCCTGATGCAGTACTGCTGTGTTGTAGGATGTATCATCCCTGACTGATGCAGTACTGCTGTGTTGTAGGATGTATCATCCCTGACTGATGCAGTAGTGCTGTGTTGTAGGATGTATTATCCCTGACTGATGCAGTACTGCTGTGTTGTAGGATGTATCATCCCTGACTGATGCAGTGCTGCTGTGTTGTAGGATGTATCATCCTTGACTGATGCAGTAGTGCTATGTTGTAGGATGTATCATCCTTGACTAATGCAGCAGTGCTGTGTTGCAGGATGTATCATCCCTGTCTGACACCATATGCTGCTGCAGGCAATGCAACGTATGCACCACAGCCTGGATGATCAGGAACTGACTTGAGGATATTGTAATTTCCTCTTGAAAACAGTCAGAGATTTGTTGATATTTCTCCTTATGTGCGAGTAGAGAGAGGGTGATGCATTGTCGAGGTTCCCTTACATTAATTGAGTTCTCTCTCTTACTATACTCAATGCTACCTCGCTTTTCATTGCAGATATTTTCCGTCGTCGGTAAACTGTATCTTGCATATATAAGGAGTGATTTCAGTGTGCAGTTTGGGACCAGTTCCTCGAGAATTTTCCAGGTGTAAATTTTTATTTTCCTTTCTCGCCTATGTTCCAAAGGATACAAGATCTCCCAGATGCTTCATTGAGTTTATAAGGCAGAAAATTTCTCCGTTTGTTTTCCAGCTAGTAGGCCGTCTGTCTCCCACTGAGGAAGTGTGAAAAAAAGAGGAAGCACATTCCCCGTTAGTCGTTCAATCCCTGTATTGCCAGAAGCGTAATTACTCCACAGTTCTGATGGCCCTCCGAGCTGCAACATTCCCTCCTTCAGAGTGCAGGCACTGTTCTTCCTCCAGTTCCAAGTCAAGTTAACGGGTTCCCTGAATCCCTTCATCATGTTATCTTTCTTGTTCATCCTACAACAGCACATTAAGTCATAAAATCACTTGTCACCACTCCTCTCTAACACGCTTAGATTGTTTGATGTCCAAACCCCCTAGTATTCAAAACCTCTCTCATCCCCTCCCTCCAACCTTCCCTGAGATGACGTCTACCTCTGTTTCCATTATATATATATATATATATATATATATATATATATATATATATATATATATATATATATATATATCGTTCGTGTATAAATAGCATTAAAGGCAAGACTCGGACAGCGGAGAAACATTTTAGTCTCCCCGCTGCCCACCTCCACCGTATCACTGTCATGCTGCTAAGTAATTACCACCAAGATTAATATTAATTAATAACCATCGCTGGCATGTAAATAAGCCTCGTGGCATCCAAAAAAGAAATAACCCTAATAGTGGGTGTTTATAGGGACTACACTGGCTTCGTGTCATGTTGATGTACATGCGCGAACTGACTTTGGATAAATTTAATAATTATCTACGTGTAAGTTGCGTAGTTTTGTGGAGTAGATGTTTGAGATAATACTCATCATGGCTTAGTTGATTATGTTGTTGGAGACTGGGGCGAGAAGCGTGTATAATGACACGTAATTCAGATTATTTTTCTACAATAAATATATATTTGGTTGTACAAGTAGACTGCGTCAAGAGAGTAGAGGTCATGTCATATGCATCGTAGACATGGAAGCGGCTGGTCAGGGGAAGTGTTATGTAGGGAAAGTTACCTAGCAGTAGCTATGCTAGTAGTGATCTAGTCAACATTAACCAGGCAGGAAGTAGACTTAACAGGAGTTAACTCCATATTAAGCAGGCACGAACAGAAGTCACCTCTACACTAACCAAGCAAGAGAAACAGACATAGACATGCCCAGCTACACTAATCCATACCCCAAACTTCCCTTCCGTTACATCGTTCATTTTCTTTAAAATTATCATTAATTTTTGTCTTAATCGAACAGTCCACCAAAATTTCATTTTGTTTTTTTCTTGGTTAGGATAAATTAAATTGTATTAACCTATTGGAGATGGAAGAAGCAGGAATCCGACAATCGGATGAGAAGCCAAATAAAATGGTGCAAAAACGTTTCGCTCCTCTTTAGCGAAACATTCTTAAAAGACTTACAACAGTAATGAAGTGAACGCAAAAGGACTTCTTACGTGTTGCATCGCTTAAGATCAATTATCACATAAAGAATAGTGTTAGGTGTCTATATCTCAGTGTGAGGAATCTATATAGCAATGTCTGTATGACCCTTGTGGATTTAGAGTTAAGTTTTGATTGTAATAATAATAATAATAATAACATAGCAGTGTTAGGTGGATAGATAGTTATGTTAGGAGTCTATATAGTAGGGTTAGGTGTCTACACAGTGATGTTATGTCTCTGTAGTAGGGTTAGGTGTCTAGATAGTAGTGTTAGGTGAATATATAGCGGACACATGAACAGAGGGTCAAAGCAATATCTACGCGCGTATTTTTACAACATATGTGACAGTCATATCACGTGCTGCGTCATTACCTGAGTTGTTTTACCTCAGGTAACATTCTCCACGCTTACGCAGTTATTATGCTCGTGTATAATTGTAGTTATATTACGCTAATTTAGGCAAATTAAGGACATTCTATCTTAAGTTAACCTGACGCATGCAATGAACTGCGTTAAAAAAATAACGTTATTATTGCTAGGATGAACGTCTAGAGTGGCTCTATGTACTGTTATATTCTTGGGAAAAACGTTGAATCCATAAGGGTTGTATAGGTCAAAGTGAATAACATAAAGGCTCAATACAGTGACTGGAACAATACACACATAGGCCTATATATACTGGCCTATTTATGCTGCCCCCTTCTCTCTTTTCTGTTAGTGTGACTTTGTAAATGGTCCAAGTCGGAGCGAAAGGTCGTGGTAGCTCCTCTCTCCTATGAGCGGATTATTTGTGTATAGGTCAAAGTGTATATAATCGAAGTACGATTAGTGACTGCTCATAAGAGATTGCTGTCTTTGTTTCGATATTTGTTAAAATGGATCGTCATTTTCACAAGGTGATTTTGTTGGACGAGAAGACCATCCTTCGTACGTCGAGTCCTTTCTGTCTCCACTGACAGAAATCTCGAGTTGAGCTCTTCATATACCTCTTGGTTATTTCTTGTGATCTCTTGACTTGTTTTCTTCCTGATGTGGCTGTACAACAGCTTTGGGTAAGATTTGGCTTTCGATGCTATGTCATTATGGTATAGAGTGTAATCAGGTTTAATCCAAGAAAGAGAGTAGCTCTAATTCCTTGAATTAAGAGCCTTTGGAGTATATGTAATGCTAGAGTTTCCAGTGCTCTACCGTGTCTTCATATCTATAGCAGGTAGGAGGCGTCAGTGTTAATATTTACAGCCATAAATTAGACCAGCAGTGGTGCCACACACGCACATTAACCCTTCATCACTCCCCCAGGAGAACTGGCAACGACTCATCCTCATGAAAGTGGCGCTTATCTGATCGTCTGACAAATTTCAGTTCCTGCCAATGAATAGAAAACAGCGTTGTAACAACTCTCGTTAAATCCAGAGTTTAAAAAATCGAAGATTCGTGTTGGACTCTGGATGTTCTAGTCACTTGAGGTGCCTAGCTTCTCCCTCCGAGCCCCGTGAGGGCTGGGAATGGGGCTAGGCCTGAGGCAACTGGTCTCAGACGATGAGGAGGTACTTGTACCTCCTCCCACGGCAGACATTGGTCTGAGACACTCCCACGACAGAGAGCGAAGGCCGGGCCACCTCTTGGAAAAGGCTCTGGTCGGGCGATTATATCGGCGAATCTACAACAACAACAATCCAGTCACTTTAAATAAGCTGTATGTAGAATTTCCCAGACTGTTTCCCGTGAGAGAAAGACCTATGCTTCGTTTTCGTGGGCGGCTGTAGCCGACCAAAGCCTTAGGAGGCCAGCCCTGCGAAATGAATCCCCTGAAATAAATACCACATTAAGAAAAAAAATAGTAGGGAAATGAGGATGAGTGGTAAGACTAGGTATTTATTTTAGAAACAACCAAAATATAATGGCTGCTTACAATTCCATCTTGTCCACACAACTCCCTCAACTTATACTTCCCTAACACAACTCCCTCAACTTATACTTCCCTAACACAACTCCCTCAACTTATACTTCCCTAACACCACTCCCTCAACTTATACTTCCCTCACTCTAAATTTCACCCAGTCTCCTCCCTCAAACCTTTCATTGGATCGATATTGATTACCTCCCTTTCCAAAGCGCCGTATAACCCCTTGGAATTAGGTTCTACCTAATGAATAAAATAGCAGAGTGAACTCAGTATCAGGTACCTGGATGATGGCGCCCTGGCAGGTACGGAGGAGTACCTGGTAGAGGACCTTCGACTGGTAAAGTCACACTATGCACCTCTCAAGTGTGACATATTTTATTTTCGGTAGAGGGGAGGGAGGGCCCTGAGAAAGCGCTTCGTCCCGGAGCACAAGTTGGCTGGTAACGCTCCTTCCTGACTCGGGAAATATAATATTAATACTATACAATACCGTCAAGTTGAGGAATAAGACAAAGGCATCACTTCGGGATCTTACTGGAGGAAAGATTCCGTCCCCTGCATGAAAGCTTCTTCAGCTTCTTCAAGCAAATGTTACATTCTCCTGTACATTTTGAGACAGTAACAGAGAGGTATTTTGAGGTACATTTTGAGATAGTAATAGAAGGTATTTTGAGGTACATTTGAGACAGTAACAGAGGTATTTTGAGGTACATTTTGAGACAGTAACAGAGAGGTATTTTGAGGTACATTTTGAGACAGTAACAGAGAGGTATTTTGAGGTACATTTTGAGACAGTAACAGAGAGGTATTTTGAGGTACATTTTGAGACAGTAACAGAGAGGTATTTTGAGGTACATTTTGAGACAGTAACAGAGGTATTTTGAGGTACATTTTGAGACAGTAACAGAGGTATTTTGAGGTACATTTTGAGACAGTAACAGAGGTATTTTGAGGTACATTTTGAGACAGTAACAGAGGTATTTTGAGGTACATTTTGAGACAGTAACAGAGGTATTTTGAGGTACATTTTGAGACAGTAACAGAGAGGTATTTTGAGTTACATTTTGAGACAGTAATATAGAGGTATTTTTGAGGTGATTAGGCTGAGGGACTAATCACCTCAAAATCAAATCTCTACTCCTAAACTTTCCTGCACTATATTGTCTAGTATTAGACCGATGAAGCCTGTTGAGTAGAAATTTTCGGCAATAAAGGTACCCAGGTGTTGCACAGGTGTCTGAATGACTACGTAAGTCATAAAATTCGATACTGTGATAATGAACAGATCATGCAATCCTTCTGAACTGAGAAAGAGCACGAATAAAATAGTGTAAGTGTAAGTACACTCAAGTGCGCATGTTAAACCTACACACTTAGCAAGGAATATTGACACGAGGCACTCTACACCCATTACTGCCAGTCAAGGAATATTGACACGAGGCACTCTACACCCATTACTGCCAGTCAAGGAATATTGACACGAGGCACTCTACACCCATTACTGCCAGTCAATTAATTTTCCGAGTCTAACACACGTTGTCGTATTGCTGTGAGCAGAGAATTTGTGAAAAAGACATATCTGGAGTTACCTGGAGAGGGTTTCGGGGGTCAACGCCCCGCGGCTCGGTCTGAGACAAGGCCTTATGGTGGATCAGGGTCTGATCAACCAGGTTGTTACTGCTGGCTGCACGCAAACTGACGTACGAACCACAGCCCGGTTGTTCAGGTACTAACTTTATGTGCCTTCTTGAAGACAGCCAGTGGGTCTATTGGTAAATCCCCTTATGTATGCTGGGAGGCTACTGTAGCGACGTTTCGCCCAGGAGAGGCTTTATCAAGTATTGGATACATCTGAAACATTGTATTAATTGTCGTCTCTTGCCTAACATATATAAATTAATTTAGTGTGACGTGCAATGAACAATACCAAGTAACTGTTTGCGTGGGCCAAGGACCACGCAAACAAATCTGTTACGTAACTTCACAAAATTCCTCATATAGCGGAAGAAACAAAGCATATCCTCTATACTTGGTCGATGGTTAGGTTAGGTAAGATATGTCAGGAAACAGGACAAGTGTTGATAAATTAGACACATGTGAAATACTTAGATATCTTTATCTCAATGAAGATATCCATGTGTTGCACTTTGATATCTTTATTGATATCTTTATTTTCGGTTGGATATCTTTATTGACGGTTCTCTGAACCATTTATCTACAAGGACAAGTGTTTCCTGACGCGGGTCAGGAAACTAGTTTTTGGTCACCTGACCGAGGCCTTCCGCTGGCTTACCGGTCCACCCCCTTCACAAATTATGGCTATAATTATAACCATTTTTATACATATATTCGTTGAAGGCCATTGGAGGTATCCGTCCCCATCCGGTCTTGTGGTCAAGGTTAAGTCATGTACCGGGACGGCTCGTTTAGCGTCAGCCTCTGGGCGCTTCATCAACCGCCAGGGCAAAGGCTGTGATTAATTTGGGAAAATTTAATAGAAGCCGTGACTGAAGAGGGTCATTTTCACCTAACCTTTTTTACCCCCAGGGTTTCCAGAACGCGAACGGCCGCCACGATCCATATAGACTTAATAGGTCTATCGTGGGTAGGAGTGAGTAGGAGTTTTGAAGGATATAGTGGGTAGGAACTAAACTTGTAGTGGGCGTGCTCTACGTGGCTGTAATTGATAAGTCTATAGGAGAAAAATGAGTTAAGGATTTGTAGGACCAAATGTGTAAATGTATATATATCAGAGGCAGCCACACCACCGTATGTTCTCGGGTGACGGGTACAACACCTAGCTTGGCTGGATGCATCATTCTTGAGAATTGTGTGGTCCCGTGGACTAGTGCGTCATCTGTCTTTCGCTCACCATGAGGCGGGCCAAAGCAGCATGGGTTCGACTCCTTGGCTAGTCGCAGTGTTGTTATATATATATATATATATATATATATATATATATATATATATATATATATATAAGACATATATATATAACTTTTCTTCTCAGTTAAGTATATTCCTACCTTAAAAAATATTACCTACTGTATTTCATAATGTAGCCTAAATAAAAAGTGTAAAATATAATGATAGACACTGGTGGGGATTGAGTCTGTCACCGTTAACAAAGGACCGACACGCATAGCAAACACCACTGTAATTGTTATATCGTGTTATATAGTCCGGGGTATAATTCAAGGGATGCAATTGCATCCCTTGTTTGTCATCAGAGGAAAGGTTCAGGATATTTTCTTACACAGGAAGGGTGTCGTATTCCTTTAGTTTAGGAGAGCTGATGGCTGTGGAGCATCGCAAAAACTCATGTGAGTTTTGGATGAAACAGGTGTTTAGTGGACAGATAAAAGGCATCATTTGTATTAATTTCTTCAGTCTGGTCTTCCATTTTTTTCCTGAGGTCGGTGATTTTTCCCCAAGAATCGGTGGATTTGGAACGGAAATTAGTACCAGAAAGTAATGTCGTTTACATGGGCTTGTGCTTTTGTAAAGGCGAACACTTAATTTATTCAATGATTTATTGGAGGAAACTAAATCACATTTGGAAGAGCTTAGGAAAAGTCCTGGATTCATTCCATGAACTTTAGTTTTTCCTGATGTCCTTCACTGGCCGCTACTGAGTCACTCTCCCTGCGCAATGAGCTTTATCATACCTCTTCTTGAAGCTATGAATGAATCCTGCCTCCACTACATCACTTCCCAAGCTATTCCACTTCCTGACCACTCTGTGACTGAAGAAATACTTCCTAAAATACCTGTGATTCATCTGAGTCATCTGTGTGTGTGTGTGTACTCACCTATTTGTACTCACCTATTTGTGGTTGCAGGGGTCAATTCATAGCTCCTGGCCCGGCCTCTTCACTGATTGCTACTAGGTTCTCTCTCTCCCTGCTCCATGAGCTTTATCAAACCTCATCTTAAAACTATGTATGGTTCCTGCCTCCATTACGTCACTTTCTAGGTTATTCCACTTCCTGACAACTCTATGACTGAAGAAATACTTCCTAACATCCCTTTGACTCATAGGAGTCTTCAACTTCCAATTGTGACCCCTTGTTTCTGTGTCCCCTCTCTGGAACATCTTGTCTCTGTCCACCTTATCTATTCCTCGCAGTATTTTATATGTCGTTATCATGTCTCCCCTAACCCTCCTGTCCTCTAGTGTCGTCAGGCCGATTTCCCTTAACCTTTCTTCGTAGGACAATCCCCTTAGCTCTGGGACGAGTCTTGTTGCAAACCTTTGCACTTTCTCTAATTTCTTGACGTGCTTGACCAGGTGTGGGTACCAAACGGGTGCTGCATACTCCAGTATGGGCCTGACGTATATGGTGTACAGAGTCTTGAACGATTCCTTAGTGAGGTATTGGAACGCTCTTCTTAGGTTTGCCAGCCACCCGTATGCTGCAGCAGTTATCTGATTGATGTGTGCCTCAGGAGATGTGCTCGGTATTATACTCACCCCAAGATCTTTTTCCTTGAGTGAGGTTTGCAGTGTTTGGCCACCTAGACTATACTCTGTCTGCGGCCTTCTTTGCCCTTTCCCGATCTTCATGACTTTACATTTGGCAGGGTTAAATTCAAGGAGCCAGTTACTGGACCAGGCTTGTAGCCTGTCCAGGTCTCTTTGTAGTCCTGCTTGATCCTCGACTGATTTTATTCTTCTCATTAACTTCACATCATCTGCAAAAAGGGACACTTCTGAGCCTATCCCTTCCGTTATGTCATTCACATATACCAAAAACAGTACAGGTCCTAGGACTGACCCCTGTGGAACCCCACTCGTCACAGGTGCCCACTCTGACACCTCGTCACGTACCATGACTCGTTGTTGCCTCCCTGTCAGATATTCTCTGATCCATTGCAGTGCCTTTCCTGTTACGTGTGCCTGATCCTCTAGCTTTTGCATTAACCTCTTGTGAGGAACTGTGTCGAACGCCTTCTTGCAGTCCAAGAAAATGTAGTCTATCCACCCCTCTCTCTCGTGTCTTACTTCTGTTACCTTGTCATAAAACTCCAGTCGGTTTGTGACACAGGATTTTCCTTCCCTGAAACCGTGCTGGTTGTCGTTTATAAGCTTGTGTCTTTCTAGGTGCTCCATCACTCTCCTCCTGATGATCTTCTCCATGACTTTGCATACTATACACGTCAGTGACACAGGTCTGTAGTTTAATGCCTCGTGTCTGTCTCCTTTCTTAAAAATTGGGACTACATTTGCGATCTTCCACACCTCAGGTAGTTGCCCAGTTTCAATGGATGTGTTGAAGATTTTTGTTAGTGGCACACTCAATATCTCTCCTCCCTCTCTAAGGACCCACGGAGAAATGTTGTCAGGTCCCACCGCTTTTGAGGTATCGAGTTCACATAGCAGCTTCTTCACCTCCTCCTCGGTTGTGTGTATTTCATCCTGCACTTGTCTCCTCTGTAAATACTTCTTTAAATCTCATGTTGAGCTCCTCACATACCTCTTGGTCGTTCCTTGTGAACTCCCCACCTTCCTTCCTCAGCCTGATTACCTGGTCCTTGACTGTTGTTTTCCTCCTGATGTGGTTATACAACAGCTTCGGGTCAGACTTGACTTTTGATGCTATGTCATTTTCGTATTGTCGCTGAGCCTCCCTTCTTACCTGTGCATATTCGTTTCTGGCTCTTCGGCTAATCTCTTTATTTTCCTGGGTCCCTTGTCTTCTGTACCTTTTCCATTCTCTAGTGCACTTACTTTTTGCCTCCCTACACCTTTGGGTGAACCAAGGACTCGTTCTGGTCTTCCCATTACTTCTGTTTCCCTTGGGGACAAACCTCTCCTCTGCCTCTTTGCATTTGGTTGTCACATATTCCATCATTTCTTTTACTGGTTTTCCTGCCAATTCTCTCTCCCACTGAACGTCTTGTAGGAAGTTCCTCATGCCTGTGTAGTCCCCCCTTTTGTAGTTTCGTTTTTCCCTTCCTATTCCTGCTCCCCTCTCCACTTGTAGCTCAACTATATAATCAAAACACAGAACCAAATGATCACTAGCTCCAAGGGGCCTTTCATATGTGATATCCTTGATGTCCGAACTACTCAAGGTGAATACTAGGTCCAGTCTTGCTGGATCATCCTCACCTCTCTCTCTAACATGTTGATGCATGAGGTTTTCTAGTACCAAATCCATCATCTTGGCTCTCTATGATTCAGGACCCCCATGAGGCTCCAGGTTTTCCCAATCAATCTCCTTGTGATTGAAATCACCCATAACTATTAACTTTGCTCTCCCCATGTGAGCTCTTCTGGCCACCTCGGCTAGTGTGTCTACCATTGCTCTGTTGCTCTCGTCGTATTCTTCTCTTGGCCTCCTGCAGTTCTGTGGCTGGTTGTGTGTGTGTGTGTGTGTGTGTGTGTGTGTGTGTGTGTGTGTGTGTACTCACCTAGTTGTGGTTGCAGGAGTCGAGTCTCAGCTCCTGGTGTGTGTGTCCATGGTAAGGGAGAACCAATATATTCTTGGTTGAATATGACTGTCCTTTTTTTAATTGTAAAATTTCTAGCAATTTTAAAGGATTTATCAATTAAGTATTTTGGGTATTTTAGTTCGCCGTTGGATTACACTTACCTTTTTGGGGGATGTTAAGGTTGCATTGTCCTACCTATCTGGAGAAGACCCGGGCCGGGACAACGCCGGCGAGCCTACTACTTACTGTCGTACCTAACTCCAGCCAAACACCATATAAAGATAATGCTGCTGGGAAGCGAAATCTTAACCCATACCAGAGGATCAAGGAGAGACCTGCGTCTATAGTTCTGCCAAACAGATGGCACTACTTGTGATCCAAATGGAGTTGCCGTTGTTGGTAATCTAGTGAAAAAAAGAACTTAAAAGAAAAATTAAGTTCTTTTTCCCTTACACTACAGGAATTCTTATTTAGACCATAGTTATTGAAAAAGCAATTATCATGTTAGCTTGCTAACAATTACCTAACTGTTACCATGCTAACAATTATCATCCTGTTACCGTACTAACAATTATCTCCCCGTTGGCGTGTTAACAATTACTCGTACATAACCAGCTACCTAGGTATCCAGTAGCCATTGTGTAAACAGGTAATTACAGAGAAGATTGTCACGCTCGGCTCACACAGTGGGATTTCCTGAGGTAATCTGTACTAATGCAGCTGGTGGATCAGCTGTAGTCTTCGTTGATGGTGATATGGAGCAAAGGGCTGATGAGAAGAGAAGGGTGAAGAAGAATGAATTCGTGATGAAAGGAGTGAAAGAGAAGGTGAATCAGGAAGAATGAGAAAAGGGATAGAGAAGTTGAAACAAGGGAATGTAAAAGTGGAATGAGGAGGTAAAGTATATATATATATATATATATATATATATATATATATATATATATGTCGTGCCGATTAGGTAAAACTGGTCAATTAGCAAGAACTAATTTAAAATTAAGTCCTTTCTAAAATTTTCTCTTATACGTTTAAAGATATATTTTTTTCATTTATGTTAATGTAAAAAATTATAATTTTGTACCAAGAGAAACTTTGAAAACTTACCTAACCTTATTATAACAATCGCAATTTAATTTAGCCTAACCAAACTAAATATATTTTAGATACGTTTACAATAATTTAATAATAAACAAACACAATGAAATATATTTTTTCGTTAGGTTCAGAATGATTTTTGCGAAATTATTGCATACACAAATTTTCTCTTGTCTTATATGGCAAGATGAGCGTTGCTATTTAAGCCAAAATCACAAGTTTTACCTAATCGGCACGACATATATATATATATATATATATATATATATATATATATATATATATATATATATATATATATATATATATATATATATATATATATATATATATATATATATATATATATATATATATATATATATAAATATATATATATATATATATACATATATATATATATATATATATATATATATATATATATATATATATATATATATATATATATATATATATATTAACACATCGGCCGTTTCCACCAAGGCAGGGTGGCCCGAAAAAGAAAAACTTTCATCATCATTCACTCCATCTCTGTCTTGCCAGAGGCATGCTTACACTACAGTTATAAAACTGCAACATTTAACATGTGAGGTGAAGCAGGAGGAGGCGGGGTCATAGTAGTACCATCCACTATTCTAAGTAGGTCTTCGTCCAAAGGTTGGACAAGTGTAGAAGAATTCGTTTGTATCAAGATCCCAAGCTGTTGCTGTGTCAGACAGGATGTAGATGAATGGTTCAGAGAACCGACAAGTTGTTAAATTAGACACATATGCAACACTTGGGTATCTTTATTGAGGAAACGTTTCGCCACACAGTGGCTTCATCAGTCCAATACAAAGTAGAAAGGTATAAGGAGAGGAGGAGTTTGAGGTTTTCAGTCCCTCGGCCTGGAGTCGATGTGTTCAGTCCATCAATCTCCTTATACCTTTCTACTTTGTATTGGACTGATGAAGCCACTGTGTGGCGAAACGTTTCCTCAATAAAGATACCCAAGTGTTGCATATGTGTCTAATTTATAACTTGTCGGTTCTCTGAACCATTCATCTACATCCTGTCTGACACAGCAACAGCTTGGGATCTTGATACAAACGAATTCTTCTACACTTGTCCAACCTTTGGACGAAGACCTACTTAGAATAGTGGATGGTACTACTATGACCCCGCCTCCTCCTGCTTCACCTCACCTGTTTACAGCATATAAGCCACCTCTACGGCCTTGTGCTACACTTCTAACAAGATTGATGGACTGAACACATCGACTCCAGGCCGAGGGACTGAAAAACATTTAACATCCCTTCTTCAGAGTGCCGGCACTGTACTTCCCATCTCCAGGACTCAAGTCCGGCCTGCCGGTTTCCCTGAATCCCTTCATAAATGTTACTTTGCTCACACTCCAACAGCACGTCAAGTATTGAAAACCATTTGTCTCCATTCACTCCTATCAAATACGCTCACGCATGCTTGCTGGAAGTCCAAGCCCCTCGCACACTAAACCTCCTTTACCCCCTCCCTCCAACCTTTTCAAGGCCGACCCCTACCCCGCCTTCCCTCCACTACAGATTTATACACTCTCCACGTCATTCTACGTTGTTCCACCCTCTCTACATGTACGAACCACCTCAACAACCCCTCCTCAGCCCTCTGGATAATAGTCTTGGTAATCCCGCACCTCTTCCTAATTTCCACACTACGAATTCGCTGCATTATATTCACACCACACATTGACCTCAGACATAACATCTCCACTGCCTCCAGCCTTCTCCTTGTTGCAACATTCACAACCCACGTCTCACACCCATACAAGAGTGTTGGTATAACTATACTCTCATACATTCCCCTCTTTACTTCCACGGAAAAAGTTCTTTGTTTCCACAGACTCCTAAGTGCACTCTGTATATATATATACAGAGAGAGCGAGAGAGAGAGAGAGAGAGAGAGAGAGAGAGAGAGAGAGAGAGAGACAGACAGACAGACAGACAGACAATGAAGAGAATGTGAAGACTTATAAAATGGTAATTAATACATGAAGAAATGAATAGGGGAGTGGAAGACGAGGGACAAAAGTGCCTGAACAGAGTAACAATGGAACAGGATCACAGGAGCAGTTAATAATTATCTGACGTAAATGAAAAAGAAAGTGGATTATTTTTTTTGTTTGCCTTTGGTCAGTTTGTTGCACCGCATTGTGGAGCTGCACTGATCAATACCACATTTTACTTGGGTGGATGAAAAGGATCTTTTTCTCAGTGTTGAACTTCATGAATGACTTGAAGCTTAGAACTGAGGTAAAGGTCGCCAGAGTATAAAGACACACACACACACACACACGCTCTCTCTCTCTCTCTCTCTCTCTCTCTCTCTTGACTGATTGTTTGACAGTGTTGTTGTCTTAGCTGTCATTCACAGCTGATCGACACTTCGGATAAGAAACTTTATTGACATTTCGGTGTGTCTTGGACTATTATTGGTCCACAAACTGAGGAAGAATATGGGGAGAAAACAAGATGACAGGTCGGGTAAAGAGCTGAAGAGTCATGAGACAGGTCAAGTAAAGAGCTGAAGAGTCATAAGACAGGTCAAGTAAAGAGCTGAAGAGTCATAAGACAGGTCAAGTAAAGAGCTGAAGAGTCATGAGACAGGTCAAGTAAAGAGCTGAAGAGTCATGAGACAGGTCAAGTAAAGAGCTGAAGAGTCATGAGACAGGTCAAGTAAAGAGCTGAAGAGTCATGAGACAGGTCAAGTAAAGAGCTGAAGAGAGAGTCATAAGACGGTGTGATCCTTCACTCACAAAACTATAGTTACAGAACAGAATGTGCAAGAACAAGTTATAATTAGAACAACGCTTCAGTCTCTTAAATTTGTTCAGTGGTAAATTTGTCCACTGTTTAATATGCACACTCTGTTAAATTTGTCCACTCTGTTTAATTTGTCCACTCTGTTAAATTTGTTGGGCAGAACGTCACGAATAACAAATTTCATACATTTCCAGTAAACAACTGGGAGGAATGGATTGAAATTTATTAATTTACAGTAAAATACATAATGACAGTAGAGGATTACAGCATGTATTCAGCACCTTTTCTTCGGGTGTGCTCGGGTATTGTGCACTTCAGAACGGTTGCAAATCATTCAGTTTCAGGATTTACATGAGGATTTAGCGTCACAGTAATGAAGACAACGTTAATACAGTGATGAACGGTGAAAAATACAGAATGCGAACACAACGTTTATACGTTGTTGTGGTGATAGTAACGTTAGGAGACGTTACTATCAGACGAAAGAGACGTCAGGAGACGAATGCAACATTTATGCAGTGATGTACGAAAGAAACGTCAGGAGACGAACGTAACATTTATACGATAGAAAATGCTGAAAAAAGAAGAAATTTGTAAAAGAGGGAACCTAAGTTGTAATAAAAATAAACAAAGTGAGAACTGAGAATGTTTTTAGTCCCAAGAGGAGCTAACCAGACACTCTGTTCACCAAACAAGATGGGGGTTTCACACGCCTTATGCTTTTACTAAACAAATCACTGAACCCCGGCTAAGCCACACTTTATAGGTGAAAGTTTAGAAGACGTTTGAGTCCGTTCTAAACCATTAAGTCATAACTGAGCGAAATAAGGCAGAAAAGATGGACCGAAATGTGTAAACTTTCATCTCTGAGTGAGAAATATTTGTGTTCAGTTCGTTGATTATTTTCTGATCTAAGACCCCACCCAAAAAAAAAAAAAAACATTTATGGTAAGGTTATATTAAATTAGGTTATCTGGAGTATACCTGGAGGGTGTTACGGGGGTCAGCGCCCCCGCTGCCAGGTCTATGACCAGGCCTCATTAGCTTAGAGTAAATTCACTTAAATTTATGTATCGTTAGCCAACAATAAAGAGAAAACAAATAGACGTTAGCCGGCTAACGTCTAGCTACACGGGATGTGTTGAAGAAGATAATAACTGGGACAACGTATCTCGTTGTGAAGAGCTTTATCAAGACAATAAAAGTTCCTTCTCCAGCGTGTCTTTGCCTCAATAAAAATTTATTTAGTATATTTATGGATCTCACACGAGTCTTATCGATGTCCCTTACAGCGTTGGTATCCTCACGCTCACACTTTATGTTGGAGGAAATATTAATCATTATGTAAACAGAGGGGTGTAAAAATTCCTTTTACGATTTCGTTCCACCCTGATTCACCATTCCCCACACACTATCATTGCCCTGAAGTTTCCAGCTTTGTGCACGAAAGAATATACTTGGGAACCTTGACTGGGTTCTATCATTGTTGTGGAAGATGCTCTTTAAGGGCTCTTGATCAAGGGATCAAATCTCGTTACCTCCCATTTCCTAGGAACTGTAATATTTCAAGTTTCTCAATGAAAATAAATAACATTTATAATAATAATACTGGAATCAATGAAACAATATTGAAACTAAGCCCTGAAGGCGGACCAGCACAATGGTACTCTGCTCAAATAACAACAATCATTGAAGATACACCATAAACATAGCTCAACTTCTGTAGCTACAAATCCTGACGAAGGGACACCATGGGGTGTCCCGTCCCATCTTCTCCTGTAACTACAAAGAGCCAATCGAAAATAGGCAGTCTCATACACCCACACGTCAAAATCGTGGAGATGGCGTGCATCGACAAATTTCCCTCCCTAACACATGCATGCATGCATGACACGCATGCATGACACGCATGCATGACACGCATGCGATAGAGACACGCAACCTCAACACTATGCATCTTGGGACTGGCTCTTGTCTGACAGAAACAATGAACCAGGAAAACCCACACATACACAGGGAAAATACACAATCATTGCGGGTATATACACCTTTCGGTGTATATCTCTTAGTGTATGAAGATATATATTTATTTATTTGCATGCTTGATAATTTGTGAACGAGCGAAATTATTTACGAAGATTATCTCTCAGGACTCGAGCGGTGCCATCTGCATCCAGTGCACAGTACTTGTGCCACACAGCCAGAGGTCGGTGCCATGTGGCACGATGAGATGAAATAGCCTGGTGCACCGGGATATGGGTAACAACGAGCATCGGTTAGACATGTCGTTCTCAGACACTGTTTTCATGCACATTTCCTAAATCTGTTTTTAAGGCTATCTAATATACACGACACTTTGTCTTGTGACATCAACACGCCACCTTGTCTTGTGACATCAACACGCCACCTTGTCTAGTAACATCAACATGCCACCTGGTCTTGTGACATCATCACGTCACCTTGTCTTGTGACATCAAGACGCCATCTTGTCTTGTGACATCAACACGCCACCTTGTCTTGTGACATCAACACGCCACCTTGTCTGGTGACATCAACACGCTACCTTGTCTTGTGACATTAACACGCCAGCTTGTCTGGCTACATCAACACGCCACCTTGTCTTGTGACATCAACACGCCACCTTGTCTGGTGACATCAACACGCCATCTTGTCTTGTGACATCAACACGCCACCTTGTCTTGTGACATCAACACGCCACCTTGTCTGGTGATATCAACACGCCATCTTGTCTTGTGACATCAACACGCCACCTTGTCTTGTGACATCAACACGCCACCTTGTCTTGTGACATCAACACGCCACCTTGTCTGGCTACATCAACACGCCACCTTGTCTAGTAACATCAACATGCCACCTTGTCTTGTTACATCAACACACCACCTTGTCTTGTGACATCAACACGCTATCTTGTCTAGTAACATCAATATGCCACCTGGTCTTGTGACATCAACACCACACATTACCTTGTGGCATCAACAAGCCACCTTGTCTGGTAACATCAACACGCCACCTTGCCTTGTGACATCAACACGCCACCTGGTCTTGTGACATCAACACGCCACCTTGCCTTGTGACATCAACACGCCACCTTGCCGCATTGCCGTGGTTCCTGGGGTTGGGTTCGCGGTTCGTCCTCTATAACACGAGGGATAGTTGTTTTAAAAGTCGCATGGAAATGGCGGATCGAAGACCAACACAAACATTAGAATTGTCTTAAAAAAGTCCACGAAATAATTTTTTTTTTTAAATTCTGTTTGATTAGCTTCCGTAATATCGCCCCTCAAAAACCTTGATACTGGCGTGGACTATAAGAGGTACTGGAGGTACATGTCAATTCCTCTGATCAAGCCTGATTATCCTCCACCTTTCCAGGTATGTTGATAAATGATTCAAAGAACAGAGAAGTTGATAATTAGACACATGTGTACCACATGTGTCTAATTTACCTCCCTCCCAGGTGTTTTATTTTCCCTCAGGATTAAGTTAGCACGGATTTTCACCGGTAACTACTGTATGGCCTTCCACACCCTCACTCTGCAATACGTCACCTAAACTTTAACGCCAGCTTATTACAATAAAATAATAGCAATGTGTCAAGACACATGGGGTCATAATCCCCCGTGAATCTACCCGGAAATGGCCAAAGCCGTCGAATAATCGGGTGACGTAACCGGATAATCGAGCCATATCGTCGGATAAGCGAGTATGATGCCAGCCTCCCGGGGGATATAGGCACTACACACGGCACACCTTGTAAATAATGCTGTCTTATGATTGTTTTAATTAGGAAAAATTAAATAGCCGGTATTTGCGCTGACTTAACATGATATGATCACGGTTATAATCGTGTTTTTTCTACGAAAATAAATTAGTTCGTTCTGTTTATTTTTTTGTGTAGAATGTAAACAGAAAAACAACTTTTAAGACAGGAAATGTTTTGCCCACTGTAAGCAAAACGTTTCCTAACCGAATATCTTGAATAAAGACAACACGTAATAAAGAAAACACCTAAAATATAATGGAAGAATGCCATGCGAGGTGGATGGGCTCAGGTGTAGTGATGGTGGGTGCTTAAGCAAGCGTCCCTTGCTGGTACAGTGTGTGTCAGGCAAGAATCAGCTTGGCGAGCACCCCTGGCACGCTCAGAGTTCATTGATACTGCGTAGTACTCCTCGATCAAGGAAGCCTCATGGCAGTGTCGATCCTACAGACTTTCCTCCACCACCACCAACTTATTTATGTTCGTCTATTTGCTTTCTCAAATGCCTGATTTATCACCATCATATACCTTAGCATATCCCCTATACTGGATAATAACACCTGCGCTATTCTCATCATTCCTAGATGGTGTCTGTTTTCAATCAAATCCTTGATGATTGACGAGGAGATGGTGGCCATAGCTTTAAGAACAGGTATGACAGGGCGCAAGAGGCTAGGAGGGACGAAATCTTTGAGATTTCTAATAGCAAACTCAATATTACCAACATTGCCTGACTCTATAATAGAAGACATCAGGTAATGACACCAACATAAGGAGCAGGTACTTCAACACCTGTAACCACGAATAGGTGAGTTCAAATTGGTGAGCACACACACACAAGTGAGGTAGTGGAGGCAGGAACCATACATAGCTTTAAGACGAGGTATGATAAAGGTCACGGAGCAGGGAGAGAGAGGACCTAGTAGCGATCAGTGAAGAGGCGGGGCCAGGAACTGATTCTCGACCCCTGCAACCACAAATAGGTGAGTACACACATACCACCACCACCACCACCAGCGTCAATCACATGGTGATATGTACGCAAAAACTCACACTGGCACTTACCAACAGCGTCAAGGTCACACATGTATACAAAACATCAACACAGCAACGAATAATCAATGGCAAACACACAACCAAGAGAAGAGCTGAAATTCCATGAATTATGGCATTAAATATTAACAAATATTGGCCATTTGTTGACAAAAACTGAAACCATTAATTGTAACTTTACCCTTCAAGGTCGTGGTGGTTTGATGGTAGTAAAAGGCTTTTCACCCAAAGAATTGAAGGTTCCTTTTCCTTCCCTTGAATAAAACTTGATTACCTTTTATTCTCCAGGTACTGCATGAGCTTCACGGGTATTGGGAGGTATTGGGAGAGCTCCTCACGCTCTACAAGGAAACTACGGAAGAACTGTCCAAAATAATAGGCATCATTAGGCAGTCACATCTCAAGAACTCGGGTTACCATATCAGCCAATTGAAAGATAAAAACGTCAAGAATAAATGCCTAGACGGTTTGGGTATGAAATTCTTCTTAACTGAAAAACGTACCCAACACACAGGCATTCATACTGGCTTTGTGGATTTGTCGGAAATGACTATCAGCAATAACTGTTTCAGCTACGAAGAACATAAATACAGACAGTGATTTGGGATGGCAGTGGGTTCACCCATCAGCCAGTTTTCAAGAAAACTTTCCATGGAGTATATTGAGACAGAACTCATTTTGGTATAAACCTTGGTAATAAATACCGACAAGTTGGTTTAGAAAAAAACGTAAGCAAACACTAGGACATATTAGAAAACGCTTCGGTCCTGGGAATTGAACACTTCTGATCAAGGTCCCGGAACCGAAACGTTTTCTAATAAATATGTCCTAGTGTTTGCTAAGGTGTTTTTCAGAACTTATTTTACCAGCCATCCCAGACAACCTATCGTGGCTACACAGTGTAAACAACGAATACATATTTTTTCCCTAAAAGAGTGAACATTCGCAGTCCTTAACACCATCAACAATGTGGAGCTTACCATATAATTCACGATCGAGGAGGAGAGCAAGAACTAGCTTCCATTCCTAGATGTCATGTCCACTTAAACGCAGGTGGCGACAGATCCTTTATAGTTTACCAGAAACCAACTAAATAAAACAACCTCGTGTGCCATTGGTTCTATGGCGAGAAGGGGGTAGGGCGGTTATAGCAACAAGTATCCGCCACTGGCTTAAGAACGTAAGACATAAGCAACACTGCAGCACACTCAAACCCAATAACATAAATGTTAGTGTAACCCATACTGTTGGACTCGGGATCTGAGTGAGATGGATAGGTTAATACCACTCATCTTCATTGTTTTTCGATTCCCATTCTCTTGGGCGTTGCATGAGACTCAATAGACGTTTATTGGACTAATTTCTAAAGCATGTCGGACTATTCCCACTGTCTTCCGAACTGTATTGTACATTTATTTGACCAATTCTTCCACCGTGCTCATATCATCCTGTAACTTTCTTTTTTTTTTGCAATCCTATTACATTTATACTTTTATGAGATTCTCCTCGCAAACACTGAAATTTAAGAGCCATCAATCTTCTGAGGCAGGTCGATGACGCATTTCTAGACCAGGACTCGAGTGGCGTAGAAACATGCAGCGTTGTACTCTAGGGTCCCTATACAGCTCTGAAAACAAGGATACATGTAGAAGAATAAGCTTACATTGGGACAACGTTTTACTTTTGGTGAATTGAAGAAGCTCTCCTTAGAGCGAAACGTTGCCTTATTCTGCTACGTGTCTGTTTTCAAGCCAGTTATCAGTGCGCCCTTTAACCTATACGATTCTGCCTCTTAATAGCCCGTTAAAGCCATCAAACGGGTGAAAAGTTTGGTAAAAGTTAATTCACCCACTTCACCCGTTGCTTGAGGTGCTAACTTCCACAGTCTCAAACTGATCGATAAAATAACGAGAGGGACCCGTAAGCCAATGAAAAACTTGGGTCAGATTACCAAACATTACACACAGATTATTCATAACATATTGTTTCCTTTTATTCGCTGAGTTAATATTGATTTTTCTAATGTGGGTCTTACGTTCTTAAGACCCGCATTAAATTTTTTTTTTTTCATTTCTCTTGACAGTCAAGAATGAAATCAATATTAACTCTTATATAATAATAGATGACTTCTTAAAACTCAAAATTCGGTCCCACTGCAAGACAGCCATTGACTTAGAGAGCCGTTACTTTAAACAACTTAATTTATTATTTTCATGAACTCAAAATTTAGCGTAAGACATTTCCTGTTTATGCAAAACGACCACGGAGGAGGGGGAGGGGAGTTGAATGATAGCTCTAGGCCTTTTGTGTTGCAATCAACACATCTTCAAAAACTTGCAATATTGCAGAAATGAGTAGGAAGTCCAGGAAGAAATGTTCAAGGGAACGACTCTAGCAACACGAAAGGCCTAGAGCTATTATTCAACTCCTCTCCCGTGCTTGTTTTGCTTCCCGTTGATGAATAAGTCACACAAGTGCTGAGTTACTGGTTTCAACAATCAAACTCGATGACAGCGTCCTGATACTAAACATGAAAATAACATTCCTCAACTCCACCGAGTTACGGTTGACTGCTTAAATATTAAGTGACTGCGCAATTGTTCACTTTTGGTCTCTATCAGGTAGCACAGCTCCATAGTGGAAGCTCCACGGTGAAAAGCTCTACAGTGAGAGCTCTTTAGTGAAAGGCGATGTTAATCGACTAACACGCAAGAAAATTTCATACTGTTAAGTGAACAGAGGCAGAAAATCAACGGGAGAGAGAGGAAAGTGTGGTGCGTTTACCTTAATTAACAGGAGAAGAGAGAGAGAGAGAGAGAGAGAGAGAGAGAGAGAGAGAGAGAGAGAGAGAGAGAGAGAGAGAGAGGAGACAGACAGACAGACAGACAGAGAGAGAGAGAGAGAGAGAGAGAGAGAGAGAGAGAGATGATGTTTTTATCTTAATCAACAGGAGAAAGAAAAGTATCACATATTTACCTAAAATCAACAGAAGAGAGAGAAAGCGAGGTGTGATTATCTCTCTAACAACGTGGGTCAATACCACAGCGTGAGCAACTCTAATCAATACAATATGAATAATTTATTTGACAAACATGAGCTCTGAAAGAACTACTTACAGTGTAAAAGCTGAAATTGAATTTGTGGCTTCCCGGACATGTCCACGTAAAATGTGACTTGTATATTTGGAGAAAAATCCACTTTCGCCCTCCTAGCAGACATGAATTTTGCTGCATTATTTGCTGAGTGAAGTGTGTGTGTACCCATCTATATGTAGATGCAGCAATCGAGATTCAGCTCTTGGCCCTTGTGTGACTGTGTGTGCTATAACTGCAGAGCATATATATATATATATATATATATATATATATATATATATATATATATATATATATATATATATATATATATATATATATGTGTGTGTGTGTGTGTGTGTGTGTGTACGTAGTTTGGAGTAACATCTAAACTGTCGTATCTGAGCGCATCTGCAAAAGAGAGTGATTGTGTGAATGATGGTGAAAGTGTTTCTTTGAGTCACCCTACCTTGGTGGGAGACGGCCAACATGTTGAATATTTCCAGTCACCTTTTCTTGGAGAAGTGAACAAGACTTAAACCTCCGCTCGTTAAACTTAGCTAAGCATTTTTCTCCACTAACGTACAGGTTTGGTGCAGGATGGAGCGCTACGAGAGCCTGGGCGTGGTGGGTGAGGGTTCCTACGGCCTGGTGCTTCGTTGCAGACACAAGGAGTCAGGCCAGACGGTGGCTATCAAGAAGTTCTTGGAGAGCGAAGATGACCACACCGTCAAGAAGATTGCTCTCCGGGAGGTTCGCATGCTCAAGGTGAGTCGCTTTCTCCTACTTCACGATATTTGCAGTTTATTTACAAGTTTCTTCTGACCACGACTGCAAGATTTGTAGTGTATTGAAGTAGGGCTTCAAATGTGTTCTTTGATCCGTTATGTTAGTTTATTTAGAGCTCAGAAGTTTAACACTTTTACAGTTTTTATCCGGCACAATTTAGAGGACAGTGTTTTTTCTAATATTATGCAGAGAATGCGGAGTTTTGAGATCAGGAAGAGGAGTGGAGTTATCCAAAGTTTTCCTTCAGAGGGCTCAGGAGCTGTTGAGGACATTTACAGAGGATGGAGGAAAATAGAATGGCTAGCAGGGCGTATAAATTTGGGGGTAGGGGTCTTCCTAGGAAACGCTTGCGGGAGGGAGTAAAAGCGGTTTTGAGTGCTAGAGGTTTGGACATTCAACAGGCTTGTGTGAGAATGTTAGATGGGAGTGAGTGGAGGCATGCAACTTTTTACAGTTTGATGTGCTATTCGAGTGTGAGCAAGCTAACATTTATGAAGAGATTCAGGGAAACATGTTAGGAGGATTAGAGTCCTGGAGGTGGGAAGTACAGTACCTGCACTCTGAAGGCGGGGTGGGGATGTACCGGTTTGGAGGGCCATTTGAATTGTGATGTCGGCGCTCTTCCAGCAAGACAGTGATTAACTGAGCGACAGTAAGAATGTTCTATTCTTAGTCTGATCTTCCTACCTCAGTGGGAGACGGACGGAATGTTAAAAAAAAAATCAGTGGTTTGAAGATGTTATCCGCATCTCATTTCATACCTCAGTTCTTCATAAGACATCCCATCACAACAATCGACTAATACACAGATACTTATTTACTACTAGTAGAACATGAACATCAAGTGTAAGGAGACTTGCCTATACGTCTTGTCCAGTCCGAGAATGAAATCCGAATTGTGGTGGTTTATTCGTCAAGAAACATTACAAGTGTTACCTGAGAAGGGTCAAACGATGACTGGTAACTGGTTATTCGCCCTCTTTTACTTTGTAGTATACCCTATGAACCCTTCATCAGTTCATGTTACTTTTCTCTATGAATTTATAAAAATCCCTGTTGAGCGAAACGTCTAGTAAATAAAATACCATAACCTTCACAGTGTGTCATGGTACAAACCTCGGTAATTTATACCTATAAATTGGTTTAAAAAGCCATCTGAGGAAACACTAATAAATATGGCATAGTGTTTGCTTACATGTCTTAAACCACACATGTCTTAAACCACAGCTGGTACCCGCCTCGGGTACCAGCTGAAAACTCAAACCACTGAGCTGATCACATGTAAGTTTGGGATAAAAGGCATCCCTACTGCTCAGTGTTTAGTTCATTTATAACCCTGGAGCTTATTGCTTTCACATATCTGTTTTTTTTTAATATATCTTTAACTTCTAGCACTTCATATCAATATATTAATAACAGGCTATCTACTTTTTTAATATTTTCTTAAAACATTCTCTAGTGATACTGATTATTAGAGTAAAAATATGATGTACTGCATAAGAGTTGTGTTAACCAGCGCATGTCTGTTAATTCTGGTGTTGGGTGTGGAGGATCAGTAAGTCCAATATATTACAGGGGTGACTGAACTGCTGCTGTCTTTGAACTGTCTCTCACTGACACACACACACGACTAAACACATGCACTCACTCACTCACTCACTCTCTCTCTCTCTCTCTCTCTCTCTCTCTCTCTCTCTCTCTCTCTCTCTCTCTCTCTCTCTCTCTCACAGTAGGTAAATCGACACATGTGTAGGTAATAAAACATTTACAACGGCCACTTCTCGCTTACCAGGAACTTTGTCAAGTATATACTATAAACAATACTTACTTGGGCACAGGGAGTAAAGTGAGATGTCCAGAAAGATAAACACTCTTAAAGTTAATGGTAGTGACAGTAGCAGCAGTTTGGGTAGCTGTAGTAGTAGTTGGCGACCAGGTAGTAGTTGGCGACCAGGTAGTAGTTGGCGACCAGGTAGTAGTGGTACTCTCTGAGTACGAGGATTTTAAGTGATTGTGAAGCTGGAGAGTTGAGTTGGAATAGATTTAGAGATTATCTTTTCTGTCAAGTAATCTATCGTGAAGGTTGTGACCTTGTAGAAATGTCACCCCCCCAAAAAAAAAAAAGTATGCTTAAAAATGTCTATTATATTTCGGTGTCTTGCAAGGTGATTAATTATATTCTGCACCTCCAGCAGAGTGTCGAGCGGTGCGAGGCGAACCTTAGTAATGCAAGAGTCTTGACTGCCGTGCAAGATTTACAGCACTTGATTTTTCATAGTAATTGCAGTCACATTCTGCCTTTAGTGTATCAACGTGACGGCCTGTGTCTGACACTCGTCCATTCATTCTACCGACAGCTCTGGTAATAACATCATCTGTGTTTTCTCAGAAGCAAACGTAACCTGTCGACCTGAGTGAATAAGTAGCGATGACAAGCTCCATACGCAGCTTCAGTTACACGTACGGCAATGCCCAAGAGGCTAGGATATTGTAATACTCGTTGCCTGTGTATACACAGGAATACTCTTGTGCACATTGGTGTACTTGAGTAATATACATGTACACATGGTTTAAAGCTAGTACGTGTCATTGGGTAGAAAATTAAGAGAGACAGATCCAGGAGCAAGAGCTCATCCCTCCCTGCCAACACAAATAGGCATTGCAAATAGGTATGTGTATATGTATATATATATATATATTTTTTTTTTTTTTTTTTTTTTAATAGGATGGGGTCCACCTCTAGTGCAAATTGTGGGACCCATAGCCTCGGAGAAGTGGATAAAAAGGCTTCAAGGAAGAATATTTGGATTTCTTCCTGATGCTATTTGAATATTCCACTTCTCCTACCACCCCATCCTATATACACACATACTGGTCAATTAGCAAGAACTCATTTAAAATTAAGTCCTTTCTAAAATTTTCTTTTCTACACTTAAAGATATATTTTTTTCATTTATGTTAATGTAAAAATTAATAATTTTGTACCAAAAGAACCTTAGAAAACTTACCTAACCTTATTGTAACAAACGTAATTTAATTTAGCCTAATCCAACTAAATATATTCTAGTTAAGTTTGCAGTAATTTAATAATAAACACAGTGAAATATATTTTTTTTCGTTAAGTTCAGAATGATTTTTTGCGAAATTATTGCATATACAAATTTTCGCTTGCCTTATTCGGCAAAAAGAGCGTTGCTATTTAAGACAAAATCGCAAGTTTTACCTATTCGACACGACATATATATATATAGGTAATCACACACATACCTCCATGAGAACAGGATCAAACTACCGTTCGTAGCTCTCTTATTATAAACAAAACACAATTTATTACCTACAACCTAAACAGCCATTAAACCTGCCACCAATATTTTTCCAGTCGACACAAAATAATCGCTATGCAAATTAGGGAGCGTTCTCAACACGGCTCCCAAATCTATACTTAACTCTGCAACCTATACTTATCACGCAACAAAAATTACCAATTTAGCTCATTAAATATGCCTGTCCATAACATCGTGTTTTGGTAGTGTAGAAAGTTTATATATATATATATATATATATATATATATATATATATATATATATATATATATATATATATATATATATATATATATATAGGAGGTACCACTTCTGGAACTGTCCTGGGGACCCTCATCCTCAGAGAAAGAATAAACTTGCTTCAGGGAAAACTCAAGGTTCTCCCTGAAGCTGTCTGAAATTTTCTCCTACCACCCCTATATTTTATATATGCTTTATTTAAAGACAAAATACATTGACAAAAATACAATAGGGAGTAAAACAACATAGATAACAACTCAGAGCTATATCTCGAATACCTCGTCCAGCTCCCCGGCAGTGGGCCGCGTGCCCAGAATGGTGCAGGCATTTTCCCTCTGAATCGCAACACTGAGTCTCTCTCTCTCTCTCTCTCTCTCTCTCTTATATATATATATATATATATATATATATATATATATATATATATATATATATATATATATATATATATATATATATATATATATATATATATATGCTTTATTAATAGACAGAATACATTGACAGTAAACACAAACATGAACATGAATACATTGGTACAATATATCAAAGATTATGAATCCAGCTCCTCCGAAGCCGGACGCGAGCCCAGTATGCAGCATGCACTTATGTTCGTATATAGGTATATCATCAGAGAGACGAAATTGTACAACGAAATATTGTGGAATCGTAGCTTATTAAGCAGTATGCATAACATATTTCAAATTAAATTTTGTCTTTTATGAACTTGACAATTTAATTGTTCATAATCGTAAGGGTGAAAATATATATATATTTTTAACGAAAACAAAGATCCGTGTTCTTAGTCAAGGAGTCGGTTTGTCTTAGGTTTTTGGTTATTTCACATTCTTTTGTTTACAGGAGAGAATAAGAGTTTATAAGCACATTCTAAGACCAATATTTCCCCGACAGAAACTGCGGCATGAGAACCTGGTGAATTTAATAGAGTTCTTCCGTCGCAAGCGTCGTCTATACCTGGTGTTCGAGTACGTCGATCATACCATCCTCGACGAACTGGAAGCCACAGAGTCAGGTCTGGATGAGGACACCTCCCGGGCTCATATATTCCAGGTGTTGCGGGGCATCGCTTTCTGTCATCAAAACCAGGTCAGAAAGTCTGGCTTTTCCTCTCATAGTGTTTACGTCTACTTTTTCTTAATTCTGTGGAGTGTCAAAATGATGCTTAGTGATTTTTTTTGTATACTCTGCATTGCAATAAAATCATGTTTAGTGTTCTTTGATGTATTACTGTTAAAATGGTGTGTATTTATTCTTAAAACAGTGTAAATAGATAAATAAAACGATGTTTAGAGATTCTTGATACCTTTTTTTTTGTGTGTGGAAATTATGTTTGATTTATATTAAGGACCTTTTTTACCTCGATGGTAAACATAAGATCTGAATAAACAAAAGGGTGGCCTAGAGGCTCGAACCGCGGTCTGAAAATTGACAGCACGACTGTCAATTTACGGACTGCGGTTCGAGCCCCTCGCCCACCCTTCTGTTTATTCATCGACAGTTGTTTATTACAACATAAAGTGAGTTCATAACAAGATGTGTTTTGGTCGCTGTATCCCCTTAGCTCAGCCCTTTCTACTTCAAAATATACAAAATAAATAATTAATCGCAATTAATCGCATGAAAACTAATATCCCAGTTTCTTTAATAAATTTGGCAACTTAGAACCCACACAGCCCGATAGAAATTCGAACCCGCGACAAAGATACACGTTCTTTGAAAGCTTAAAGAGTCCCTAGGTGTTGCTTAGAGATCTATTGCCTAATATTCACCAGCACTTTAAGTTGAAATCCGCTCGGAAGTTGAAGTGTTGACGCCGATCGGGTAAGTCATCCCTTTATTGCACGGAAATATATTTGTTTAATAAAATTGGTAAATTAAAACTTACGCAATACAACATTAATACAATTGGTAAATTAAAACTTAACACAAAATCGAAAAAATTACTAAACTAAAACTTACACAACCCAAAATCAATCAGATTGATAAATTAAATTTACACAATTTAAAGTGAATGAAAAACTTTCTTGAGACGAGAACAAATCAGCACTAAAAGTTTAAAGCCGACCATTTCTCAGTTATCGGACAGAATCCCTCAATTCCAAGTTCAACAGTTATGTTAGTAGTAAACTGACCAATTTGTACCTAAAGAACCTATACCCAAAAAGTTTAATCTTTTTCACGAGTTGCATCAGCTATTGAAGAGGGAAGATATTCAGAAGAGACTCAAGTCATTTTACAGAAAATAAGATCACATTTTGAAAATAAACTTAGCATCTTAACACCTACACACTGCATTAACAAAGCCAAGTTTCATCTAATATACATCAGTGCTGAATGTCTGAAGCTGATCAGAAGAGGCTTTCTCAAGGTATTGCACTGAAACCAAATTCAGCATTGTTTTCATAAAATGTGAAAAAAAACCAGTCCGTCCCAGTAAGTGCGTTCTCTATATGCGACAATCCTAAAAAAGAGGAAATTACTCTATGCGTATGTTCCAACCATGTAAAACTCATTAAGAATTGGGTAACCTCACACAATTGGTGTTCCCAATTAACTCTCATACATGATAGGTAACTGCAGACTGCGGGTGTTCCCACTATGTAATTCTCATGTGGAAGAGGGTAGCTGCAGATTGCAGGTATTCCCATCATTTAATTCTCATATAAATAGGGTAATCGTACACTGCAGGTGTTCCCACCATGTAACTCTTATTGATAATAGGGTAGCTATACACAGCAGGTATTTCCATATTTTAGTTTATATAAATGGTCTAGCCACACACAGTGTGTTTTCCATAATATGACGCATGCATTATAGGATAGTTCCATACTGTTTCTTATGTAGAATAGGATAGTCGCACACTTGCGATTGTATCTACTGCCAAAAAGCCCATCTATATAAAAAGAAACCTCACCATCTTTACCCAACAGATCATCCACCGGGACATCAAACCAGAGAATGTCTTGGTGAGCAGACTTGGAGTAGTCAAGCTGTGTGATTTCGGCTTCGCACGACTGCTTGCAGGTCCTGGGGAATCTTGCACCGATTACGTGGCCACAAGATGGTACCGAGCCCCAGAGCTTCTCGTAGGAGACACCAGATACGGAAGGTGAAGATTTCTCTCTTGTAACTTGTAGCGAAGTCTTCGAAATGAGCTAAGTAAAATAACACTTCTCGGTTTATACATTTAATTGTGTTTGAAAGCTGCAAATAAATTTCATATAATCCTGCTATGTTTTGAAATTTGGCTTTATTATCACAGATGTGGGGAGAATATGGTCTGAAATTCAGAGTTCTAGACCAACAAGTTTATAGTCCTAATCTATAGTCTATTTACACTATATAAATTACAGCGGAACAAATTACTGAAGATACGACACCACGAGCATAGCTCTTTTTCTATAGCTACTAACAGGTAATGACTTACCATACCACGGGTGGGGTTAGAACCCGCGATCAGAGAGTCTCAAAACTCCAGACCGACGCGACAGCCACTGGGCCAACTAGGTATATTTCTACACCATAGGAAGGTTAGCATTGGTACCATTGGAATGGTTTGTTTGCAATAGTGTCATTACGATTTCGTGAGTCAGGTAATGACTTGCTAGGCGAATGAAGTCTCGAGCTATCAACACTCCTTACACTGAATGGCCCCCATCCAGATTAAGCGCTTCACACAAATGTACTAATCGCTTGCCAGAGGTGTTGCACTCGAAGTCTAACCAGCCTCTGTCTTCTTCAGGGAGGTGGATGTGTGGGCGTCCGGATGTCTCCTGTCGGAGATGTTGACAGGGGAGCCTCTCTTTCCCGGCGAGTCAGACATCGACCAACTCTTCCACATCATTCAGACGTTGGGTGAGTCATGTATACACACCGTAGATTATTGATACAAAATCGAGAGGACCTGGATTAGATTCCCGGGCAGTGTGAGACATATAGACAAGTCTTCTTATAATTCTCATCCTTGATCGTTTAATAGTAAATAGATACCTGAGTGTCAGTTTCCCAACATCTGCTGTCCATGATCATTTAACAGACAATAAGCATCTGCGTTTCGGTTTCCATATCCCTATTACTCTTATAAACCTAGTAGAAAATAGGTAACCATTTAACCCAGTAGTAAATAAGTACCTGAGTGTTTGTCAATTGTCGCGGGTCACATCCTGGAGAAAATGATTAAATGTGAATATGAGACACAAAATGGCTCTACAACTATATCTACAAATAGATAATCAAAGAGGTATTTCATTAGGTAATCAATTGAAATTCAGGGAAGGTTGAGACTAAGTCTTCTACATTATATTAATGCTGAGTGAGTTTTGTACATAAAAGGAAAAGAGACACAATTGTAGGAAATGTCAATAAATAATATTTAAGTACAGAGATTTAAATAACACCAGATCGACAACATAAGAATATTTGTAGTGATCCAGGAAAACATTGGAATGAATTTCATTAGCTACAAGAACTCAATAGACTCACTATTAGTTGCTTGTACGCATTCGTTTAGCACGAAAAGTTCAGGACAGGAGATTGTAGGTGAAAAGCATTTGGCATTAGATGAAAACGGGGGTAAACTTTGCGTTCTTTGTTCACTCAGAAGTGAACAATGATAACGAAAAATGTGACTTGTAGAGTTAATAACACACTTTTGGTCGCAGGGGAACTGAGCATATCTCACCGTCAACTGGTGGAGAGAAACCCTATGCTGGCAGGTCTACGACTTCCAGCTGCCGCTTCAACACCTCTGGCCGCCTCCTTCCCGACGTGGTCCAGCCGAGCACATTCCTTTGTCGCCAAGTGCCTCTGCCTGGAGCCTTCTTCACGTCCTTCCGCCCAAGAACTCCTCAATCATGAATTCTTCATTCACGATAACTTTCCAGAGACCTTCCTGCCGGTGCTGCGGCAGAAGGTACAGCAGGAGTTCAGCACCAACACCCTCTTGGGTATGAACGGACGCAGAGGCTCCAGTACAACAGACAGAAGAGGAAGAGGGAGTAAAATTCCAGGGGGTACAAGTCCTGACAGTGTTTATGCCCGCAGTATTGCCAGGGCGCCGGCACCTCACCCTCCACCCACCAGAGCTGATAACTCTGTTCCAGTCAGGTTAGTCCATACGAAATGCATTATACTTGACTGACTTCTGCTAGTGGAGTTTTTTTTTTTTTTTGGCATGGAAAATTTATACGTCAATTGTTGGCATACTTAGTATCGAAACAACCACTTGCATCTTAATGCAAGATTTCAGTGATTAAGAAACCTATAGCTTGTTGGTATTTGTGATCAAGCAACTTATAGCTTGATGGTATTACTGATTAAGCAGCCTTTAGCATGCTGGTATTAGTGATTAAGGAACCACTAGGATAACAGTAATTTTCCAACCACTAATATACCCCGACAGATATTTACCTCTTTAAGAGTAAATTGCAACACTGAGCCTGGAAGAGTTTACAAGCAACCCAAAAATAGAAGAAAAAACATTCAAGCACCTCCCTTATGACATAGACCAAACACTGCACGGTATAGATCAATACCAGCATAATACAGTTCAGCCCCCATATGATACAAGTCATTACCCGTATAAAATATTGTATTTGCCTAGTGATCAATATGCCCAAAGATACTAATCAATATTAGTTCTTCGGGTTCAGCAGCTTACAAACTGCCGTATTAATTTGTTCTTATTGTGACGCACAGTTGGTACATTTTAAAGTGTTTGCATTAGGAACAGTATTGACTTTATTAATCTGCTGCAGGATGTGTATATTGATTTTATTTTTTCCAATTTTATGTTGCTATCTTGTTTACATATGATTCGTGGATGATATCTTAGTCTCCCCTTCAGAATAACTTCCGAAATTTAGCCTACATTTGCTTGTTTATGGATTCATCTAATTTACTAAACTGTCCAATATTGAAAGTAAATCAGAGTTTGAGAACAATTTCTGTTTATACTAATTTGGAATAGCAAGAGGTAAACCTTGGTCACCAGTTCTTATAAATTGATTGGATAATTCTTTACTTTGCTAGTCACTTGGTATAAATCCTAACACAGTTAACACCTATTAATATGGCAGAGAGGGGAGCCACTTCAAAAGTATTTATTTTCCTAAATGTTTATACTTCGCATTGTTAAATTATTATATCAGTAAATAATATTGATATTAGAGTGAGACTGCAACATGCAGTACTTATGTGAACCAAATAAACTTGATTAACAAAATAAGTTCAAACAATTAATCTGCTCTTGGGTTTTCAGATCATCTCCCACGAAGCACTCGCAGACACAGGGACAGCAACAAGCCTCAGTATCTCGACCTACCGTCTCCTTTGCTCACCTGACGCCGTCCCACGCCAGAAGTGGAGCTTCAGGGCCAAACATTGCTGGCACCAGCGGTATGAGCAGCACCGCTCTGGGCTCCGAGGAAGGGACGGCCGTCAACATGCACTCAATGCTCATTCCACCCATGCGAGATCTTCATACCTCAGCTCCTTCTTCCTGCACTAATAGCAACAGTGTCACCACGACCACCACCACCACCAGTTCCTCCAACAACACAATCGCGTTAACACTTCATATCACCAGCACCACTAACACTACGTCTCCTGCACGCACCAACAGGTCAGTTTCTAATATAGTATATATATATATATATATATATATATATATATATATATATATGTGTGTGTGTATATATATATATATATATATATATATATATATATATATATATATATATATATATATATATATATATATATATATATATATATATATATATATATAATGTAAATTTGAGTATTAGTCGGTATTATCTTAACTTTTCAATTCTCAACAGAGGGAACGACAAAGGCCGGAAATCTCCCGTCAGCATTTGGGGTGCCAGCCTTAAAAACCGAGGTCAGGGTCTGTGCATTCAGGGCCAGGGCCAGGCATCAGGGCAGGGTCAGAGCCACTGGGAAGACGACGATCACTTTGGCTTTGGCCTCACCTTAGATGGTCCTCCGTCGATAATCTCAGGCATCCGTCACCACACAAGCGACTTATCCCGATCTTCAGACACCGGTCGGACAATGGACCTGTCGCGCCACCCGTATACCATCAGCCTCGACCGCACGAAGGAGCTGGTGGCAAGAGAGCCCAGGGAGAACACAACCAACAGAGACACCCACGTCAGGGACTACACGAGAGACCCACTCAAGGAGATCAAGGATAATCCCAGAGACCCATTAGGACACAGAGACTTGCGGGATTCTACGAGACGACCAAAACTAGAAGTTATGGGATGGGCCAAGCCGCGCCTTCTTAATGATGACCTCTCTCTTCCTAACGTCCCTGGAGGTGAGCTGTTAAACAATGTTGTTTGACTTTTGGCTTAGTAGTTAGGTAGAGTCTCTCTCTCTCTCTCTCTCTCTCTCTCTCTCCCTCACTCTGGTGATTACTGAACGGAGGAGCGAGCTGAATGACCAACACACATTTAGCTATTCAAATTATATAATAATACTAGTAATTATAATAATAATGACAGTAATAACTATAATAATAAAAGTTGAATGTGATAATTTACAAACTGTGAATATTTTCACACACAAGCATCATCAAACAGAATTCTAACACCAAACATAAGTCTAACACCAACCAAAAATCTAACACCAAAAACAAGTCTGACACCAAACAAAAATCTAACACCAAACACTTGGACAGTTTCCTCGGCTGTAAACACCGGGAGCAGCAGCAGTCCTAAGAAGAATGGAAGTGAAGGTGTGGGTCACGTCAGGTCACGCCGTGCTGCTGGGGTCACCATGCCGAGCCTGGGGAACCTACACCGGAGCTCCGCCAACTCGGTGAGTAGCTGATACCTTAATTAGGTAAGTATACCTACGTAGGTAAAAACCATCTTTATTCCTGGCGCTAAATGACCCACCCAGGTTTATAGCTTAAGGTTATGAATTAATAATAATAGTAATAATGTCACGAAAACAGTTTGAAAAGTGTTGAAACGGCCGACGTTATATATATATATATATATATATATATATATATATATATATATATATATATATATATATATATATATATATATATATATATATATATATATATCACATTCAACAAACGAGATTTAGAGAATTTTTTTATATTTTCAGATCGAATCCAGTTCGCCTTCTCCGCTCGCCAATTTGCCGTACGTCTGACAATGTCGCCCTAATCTTGGAAAAGCTCGCCCTTTGCGTGACCAAGGTACATCGTTTGTAGATAAACTCCCACCATGTGTAAACAGATTTGTTCCACTTGTGGATAAGTACGTTCCCGGCGTGGATAAGTATGTCCCATGTGTGGATAGGTATGTTCCTTACGTGGATAAGTATATTCCATCTGTGGACAAGTTAGCCTCGAGAGAGGAAAAGTTATCCCAGCGGGTGGATAAGCTTGCCAGAGGTGTAGATAAAGTCACTCAATACAAATAGCATGTTCGCCTTATATGTAGACAAGCTGATCATACGTACTGTAGAGCTCACCCCCATGTGTAAACAAGCTGGTCCTACACTCTCTAGATGTCCCCCTCATGTGTCGACAAGCTGGTCCTACACTCTCTAGATGTCCCCCTCATGTGTCGACAAGCTGGTCCTACACTCTCTAGATGTCCCCCTCGTGTGTAGGTAAACTGAGCCTACGCCAGGAAGAACTTCCCAAATGTGTATACAAGCTGGTCCTATGCTCTGTAGAGCTCGCCCTATGCGTATGCAGGCCAGACCTACACTCGGAAAAGCTCATCCCGTGCGTAAAGACACTCTTAATTGTGTAAGAAGAATCCTGTATTAATTGGGCATCTTCGTGTGTGTTATTTTTGCCCGCTTGTTGTCATTACTGTATTTCCTATTTTGTGTCAACTTATCACTCGTCACAGTATTTTTTTCCCCTCACTACATGTTAACAAGAAGAAAAATTATAGATATATGACTATTTTTTATAATAATTCCTGCAAAGTGCCTGCAAGTCACAAGGAAAAAGATGCGGTAGTGATGTGTCTAATCGATATATCCACAGGAACATACGAAAATAATAATTTTCTCTGGTATACTTCGGGTCATAGCACGAGTGTCATTATTTTAGTGTTACAAGATATGTTTGGGTCTGAATGGAATCACAGGCATAGTCCCAGGTAAACTTGAATCATTGTTTCAGTGTTCTGTAAGGTCTGTTCTTCTACCTACATCATAAAGTTTGATCCGTTGTTTGTTATATTGGTATGTTCTGCCTACAAGATTAACCTCAGGCATCAGTCCATATACATGAGAAAGTATGGAGCTCTAGTGACTGTTAAAATAATCTTTTCATTACTACCATGCATTTTGAAGTCACTTCACTGTAAACCATTTCTAAATCTGCTGGTGACCAAGTGTACATTCTAAGTAAAATATTATAATATACTCTACGAAGATGACTAAAACGCATGGACGATGTTCAGTAATGCAAATTTACAGTGAATGATTATATAATCTTTTAAACAGTGAGCCCAAGAATAAATCAAATCCACTGGGTATGGATCTGCCTGTAAAATATATTTATATGAATTTCGAAAACTGAGGAAGGGCCAGGGGAGATTAATTATCCCTGGCACAGTGGATAATTAATTTCACAGCACTGTTTACTAGAGTCCATGTCTCTGATTTGCTAAAGTACCTTGAAGAGGAACTAGAAAATCTCTCCATGCCATCAGAAAAGTATTATAATACAAATCAAAATTTTTTTTTGATGTATATTTGATGACTGTAGTCATTATATATTACAGTTGTTGCTCAAGCTGGTAATGTCGGTTTCTATTCGCACAAAATTGTTATAAATTTCTTCTGCCTTGATCTGCTCAACCTGGCATGGCAGCAGTAATGCATAATCAAAGTTTTCCTTTCTCAGGAAAAACCAAAGAATACTTTGAACGTCTAAGATAATTTATTCACAACAAAACATTAAAATAAATAATATGTTAATTCAGCCTTTTTACTCAAATGTCTGATCTCAGTTATGAGGATGAATAATAAACACAGGTACTGAACAGGTTATTATTGTGACAATGTTGCGCTCTGTGTAGAGCTTTTTCATCAGTGACTTGGCAAAGTTACGTAGAGCAAAACAATATTCCAATAAATTCTTGTTATGTACCCGTGTTTTTTATTACTTTTGTATTTAGTATGAAGATAGGAGTTTTTTATTATTATTATTATTATTATTATTATTATTATTATTATTATTATTATTATTATTATTATTATTATTATTATTATTATTATTATTATAAAAAAGAAGCTCTAAACTAGAAGTTTTTGAGGTATGATCAGACACCTAAGAATACGTATGTAAATTCATCTGAAAGTTGTGTCAATATGAATTTCATCGATGAACGCGAAATTACTTTGTTATTTGTTTGAAGTAAGTGCCCCTAAAGTCTAATCAATAGCCAAAGGCTGACAAAAAAATTCTTCAGAATTATAATATTCTTTGCTGAACGCAAATTTGAGTTGTGTTGTATTGTATCGTGAAATGTTAAACCCATGTGGATTATTCAGCAGTGGAGGATCGATTCTATGTTCTCTGCTCAAGTTCTGGTCTTTGACCAGTCAATGTTGGTTAAGATATTCATGTGTACAACTGGCCAATATTTTGTGTGAAATATACGGCAATTTTTCAGGTCATTTTGCTAGGCCCGAAATTTTGACAGATCTTTTCTCTGACCTTCGTAGAGAACTGTGTATATTTGTGACGGTTCCAATTTTTAATACTATTTTGAGCAAGAACATCGAGCCTCTGCTAAACACATGTCATTGGAACTTTCTCAAACTTTTGAGGGAGATCATTAACCAACACAATGAGAGACCTCCATGGTGTAAAGTCCTTTATATCAAAGAAGAAGCTTTTATTTCCACAATATTTCCCTCTCTAGAGGCTTTACAAAGTACAAGGATTACACAAAATCGTGAGATAACGTGAGCTATTAAAATTATTGATGGTAGACAGAAAAGACAAGTTGATGACAAAAACAGAAGTGCATCACTTGGGTATCATCAATGCTGACACATTTTGTCTCCACAATAGGCTTTTTCAGTCGAATATAACAAATATAACACAACCTGAGGGACAGATCGCTTCAAAACTATTGCTTCTACTATATTTTCTATTGTCTCTAGTGTTATATTCGCTTGAGTAATAGTAATAAAATAAAAATTGATGAATTGATTAAATAATCTTTATTTCATTACTACACTTCCTGCCTCTATTTGACTGAAGCCTACTGTGTGGGCGAAACGTTTCATCAATAAAGATACCCAACTATTGCATGTGTCTTAATCTTCAGCTATTTAGGACATTGCCGTAACGATTATTATTATTATTATTAGTCAGGGAGAATTAAATATGTAAGAATCATACATTAGTACTTGGGGAATGGAAAGGGACTAGGTTTTTCCATGAGGAAGTGTAAGGTGGCTTTAGTTCAGCATCATCATCTGGAGGAGAGCATCTCAGCCTCATCATCTCGAGGAGAGCATCTCAGCTTCCTCCTTGATGGGTGCGTATGCGGTGCTCTTCATCCTACAGTGAAGTACTCAGAAACCTTATTTTTATCACTTCTTGTAACTGTTTGATAATAATTTGGTAACTTCCCAGTAATCTTATGAATCCTTACTGGTAATATTCTACATTTCAATTTCTGGCACTATATAGATAATTACTTTTTTCCTTCTATTTGCGGCAATTTGTTGGTAATTTTTTTTTTCCTTCAGCATCCTAATAATTTGCTATATTTGACTTCCGAATATCGAACTGTTGACGAAGATAACTCGAAATGAACGACTTATAAATGAACACAAGAATGGACGCTGGCTCGACCCCAGGTTCATGCAAATTACAAAATGAGTTATTACAGCACTGGGACTAGTATATGCATGAACTACGATGAAAATCCCGTCCATCCTTTCGCATTATTCCGATAGCACCATATTGATAATTTCAAGGTAACGTGAAAGTTAGGGGGGAAGAGGTTTAGAAACAGCATAGTGGCGTGTGCTGCCCAATCAGCAATATAGGAAAAAAAATGTTAACAGAGCTGTTGAAGCTCTCTTGATCTGAGAAATTAAGTTGTGCTCCCTTTCCTAAAATCAAACCTGTTTTCTTCTAAATTGCCTAGACTCTTTATGACCCTTAAGGACTTAGATCTTCTCCATGAATGTAATAATAATAACAGTAACACCAACTTGGACCTGGGATTTTCATCTGGACACATTTGCAGTATTTGCCTATTTTATTTAGGCTACGTTTCGTCCTCCTGAAGCTCTATCAAGGCTCCAAAAAGGACAAAACAGTGTGTGTGTGTGAAATTTAGTAGATATTTCGGTTGAATGGAGCCATTATCAAGCGGTGAGTGATAAAATGAATTATCTATATTATCACCACAGGAAAGTCAATGAAGCTGGGTCCAGGTCCTCAATATTAGTCTGGATTCAGGTGGCACTAAGATGGTCCTCAAATATCTTTCACCCGAACCATAGACCGGGATTCCATGAAAGTTGGCTGCGCCAGCCATCATCGCACAGCTCTACTGTGAGCCACGGTAAACTATGTTGTATTATGTATAGAAAATATACCTCATTTCTTCTTATACGCAAAAGTATTCAATGTCAAAGTATGACTGAATAAGTGAGACTCATCTCATACATACTGATGCCGTGAAGTACAAAATTTGTAAGTGCATTTGAAGTGTTTTGTGTGGTCAAAAACGTCTCTTGTATGCGGCAACACGTCGCTCCGTCCCTTGTATGCGGCCACACGTCGCTCCGTCCCTTGTATGCGGCCACACGTCGCTCCGTCCCTTGTATGCGGCCACACGTCGCTCCGTCCCTTGTATGCGGCAACACGTCGCTCCGTCCTAGAATGCATCAATACGTCGCTCCGTCCCTTGTCTTGTTTTCCAGTCATCAAGCTTCTTGTTGCAAATTGACACGTATTGCAAGTTCAATGTTATTGTAACTCATCTGAGCTACCATATTGCATGAGTTAATGTACTGCGGAAGCTACAGTACCTCACATAGTTTCCTGTACCATGCATATGCTCCTTCACATGACTATCTCACATAGGTTTACTGTACCTTACAGGGCTCCTAAAACCCACATAACCTGTTGTACATCACTTGGTTTAACGATTTACTCCAAGTTCCATGTGTCACTATGTTCAGTGTGTCATTTACATGTGTCACTATGTTCAGTGTGTCATTTACATGTGTCATCGTCACTCTTTCACTGAGAATTTCCTGTGTCAAATTTGCACTTGTCAAAAATGGTTAGTTAAACTACCGAAATCCGACCATAACATATGAAAAGCTATAAACAATGAAAGGTAAAGTGTTTATATTCAAGAAAAGGTATATGTATTCATATATATATATATATATATATATATATATATATATATATATATATATATATATATATATATATATATGCTCTGAGAGATTATTTTAATTTTTATTTTAGGGACTGACTGTCAGTATTGGTGAATTACATCCTTAATTAAAGATCCCAGTATAGTCGTGAGGTTCATAACTTACAACCCTGACAAACCTTGTCTACAACTAGGAAAATAAAGGCAGTGAAGCGGTTGTTTGTAAAGCTAAAATTAAAAAGAAATTACGCCAGAGCCACTTGGTTAAATTGGTTAGTGATTCTGGGTTGATAAAATCTTGGTTGGTGATTATACAATTTGCTTAGAGAATCAGAAAAGGTATACAGTGCATGTAGTACAGACACAAAATTGCTGTTATGGAAAACTTTAGTTAGACAATGAGTCGAGTACACTAAGCTTTTCTATTTACTTGAAAAAGACGACTGTGAGTTCGGAAAGTTGTCTAAATAAATCCGAGTCAATTCTATGTGAAGTCTGCTGATCTCTAATTTATGTCTTTACTACACGCAAACTGTCGAAATTCATGTATCTTTACTTTTTATAAAGTATTGCCCACAACTGTATACCTGAAACTCATGTTCAATATTATGAAACATTTCGCTCACCAGGAGCCTTTTTCAGACCAGTGAGCGAAACTTAACCCCATCAAAATTTCCAAACATTGTACATGTCTGCAATTAATACAACCCACCTAATGAGTGTAGGTGCCACAGGATCACCTTCATTAGTACCAGTGCCAGCTCTGCATAACAATTAGACCCATTAGCTTCATTGGATTGACACTGTGTGTTTACGTTAAAAAAATATATTGTATTCTTTTCTACAACGCATGTGTGACAGCTTTCAGTTATCTATGGTGACATCTATATCATGTGATAACACAATAAAAAATATGTTCATATGGTAAACTGATGTTTTCCTTTCTCCATTGTCTCCTATTCCATAACTTTTTATTTTTTTGGCAACAAGAGGAAATGTGATCCTGGTTACTGCTGTAAACTCTTATTATTATTAAAACTATGTCTGTTATTATTATTATTATTATTATTATAATTATAATTATGATTATAGACATTATTGTTAGTATTATAATTATTATGATTATCGACATTTTTATTATTATTATTATTATTTTTTTTTATTAACACATCGGCCGATTCCCACCAAGGCAGGGTGGCCCGAAAAAGAAAAACTTTCATCATCATTCACTCCATCACTGTCTTGCCAGAAGGGTGCTTTACACTACAGTTATAAAACTGCAACATTTACACCCCTCCTTCAGAGTGCCGGCAATGTACTTCCCATCTCCAGAACTCAAGTCCGGCCTGCCGGTTTCCCTGAATCCCTTCATAAATGTTACTTTGCTCACACTCCAACAGCACGTCAAGTATTAAAAACCATATGCCTCCATTCACTCCTATCAAATACGCTCACACATGCTTGCTGGAAATCCAAGCCCTCGCACACAAAACTTCCTTTACCCCTCCCTCCAACCTTTCCTAGGCCGACCCCTACCCCGCCTTCCCTCCACTACAGATTTAAACACTCTCGAAGTCACTCTGTCTCGTTCCATTCTCTCTACATGTCCAAACCACCTCAACAACCCCTCCTAAACTCTCTGGACAATCGTTTTGGTAATCCCGCACCTCCTCCTAATTTCCAAACTCCGAATTCTCTGCATTATATTCACACCACACATTGACCTCAGACATGACATCTCCACTGCCTCCAGCCTTCTCCTCGTTGTAACATTCATCACCCATGCTTCACACCCATATAAGAGCGTTGGTATAACTATACTCTCATACATTCCCCTCTTTACTTCCATGGACAAGGTTCTTTGTCTCCACAGACTCCGAAGTGCTCCACTTACCCTTTTCCCCTCATCAATTCTATGATTCACCTCATCCTTCATAGACCCATCCGCCGACATGTCCACTCCCAAATATCTGAATACATTCACCTCCTCCATACTCTCTCCCTCCAATCTGATATCCAATCTTTCGTCACCTATTCTTTTTGTTATCCTCATCACCTTACTCTTTCCTATATTCACTTTCAATTTTCTTCTTTACACACCCTACCAAATTCATCCACCAACCTCTGCAGCTTCTCTTCAGAATCTCCCAAAAGCACAGTGTCATCAGCAAAAAGCCACTGTGACAACTCCCACTTTGTATTTGCTTCTTTATCTTTTAGCCCAACACCTCTTGCCAAGACCCTCGCATTCACTTCTCTTACAACCCCATCTATAAATATATTGAACAACCACGGTGACATCACACATCCTTGTCTAAGGCCCACTTTTACTGGGAAATAGTCCCCTTCCCTCCTACACACTCTAACCTGAGCCTCACTATCCTCATAAAAACTCTTCACTGCTTTCAGTAACCTTCCTCCTATTCCATACACCTGCAACATCTGCCACATTGCCCCCCTATCTACCCTATCATACGCCTTTTCCAAATCCATAAATGCCACAAAAACATCTTTACCCTTATCCAAATACTGTTCACCTATATGTTTCACTGTAAACACTTGGTCTACACACCCCCTACCTTTCCTAAAGCCCCTTGTTCATCTGCTATCCTGCTTTCTGTTTTACTCTTAATTCTTTCAATAATAACTCTACCATACACTTTACCAGGTACACTCAACAGACTTATTCCCCTATAATTTTGCACTCTCTTTTGTCCCCTTTGCCTTTATACAAAGGAACAATACACGCTCTCTGCCAATCCCTAGGTACCTTACCCTCTTCCATACATTTATTAAATAATAGCACCAACCACTCCAAAATTATATCCCCACCTGCTTTTAACATTTCTATCTTTATCCCATCAATCCCAGCTGCCTTACCCCTTTCATTCTACCCACTGCCTCACGAACTTCCCTACACCCACAACTGGCTCTTCCACACTCCTACAAGATGTTATTCCTCCTTGCCCTACACACGAAATCACAGCTTCCCTGTCTTCATCAACATTTAACAAATCCTCAAAATATTCTCTCCATCTTCCCGATACCTCTAACTCTCCATTTAATAACTCTCCTCTCCTATTTTTAACTGTCAAATCCATTTGTTCTCTAGGCTTCCTCAACTTATTAATCTCATTCCAAAACTTTTTCTTATTTTCAACAAAATTTGCTGATAACATCTCACCCACTCTCTCATCTGCTCTCTTTTACATTGCTTCACCACTCTTTTAACCTCTCTTTTCTCTCCATATACTCTTCCCTCCTTGCATCACTTCTACTTTGTAAAAACCTCTCATATGCTAACTTTTCTCCTTACTACTCTCTTTACATCATCATTCCACCAATCGCTCCTCTTCCCTCCCGCACCCACTCGCCTGTAACCACAAACTTCTGCTGAACACTCTAACACTACATTTTTAAATCTACCCCATACATTTTCGACCCCATTGCCTACACTCTCACTAGCCCATCTATCCTCCAATAGTTGTTTATATCTTACCCTAACTGCCTCCTCTTTTAGTTTATAAACCTTCACCTCTCTTTTACTTACTGATTCTATTTTCCTTGTATCCCATCTACCTTTTACTCCCACTGTAGCTATAACTAAAAAGTGATCTGATATATCTGTAGCCCCTCTATAAACATGTACATCCTGAAGTCTACTCAACAGTCTTTTATCTATCAATACATAGTCCAACAAACTACTGTCATTACGCCCTACATCATATCTTGTATACTTATTTATCCTCTTTTTCTTAAAATATGTATTACCTATAACTAAACCCCTTTCTATACAAAGTTCAATCAAAGGGCTCCCATTATCATTTACACCTGGCACCCCAAACTTACCTACTACACCCTCTCTGCATGTTTCTCCCACTTTAGCATTTAGGTCCCCTACCACAATTACTCTCTCATTTGGTTCAAAAGTTCCTATACATTCGCTTAACATCTCCCAAAATCTCTCTCTCTCCTCTACACTCCTCTCTTCTCCAGGTGCATACACGCTTATTATGACCCACTTTTCGCATCCGACCCTTATTTTAATCCACATAATCCTTGAATTTACACATTTATATTCCCTCTTTTCCTTCCATAACTGATCCTTCAACATTATTGCTACCCCTTCCTTAGCTCTAACTCTCTCAGATACTCCTGACTTAATCCCATTTATTTCTCCCCACTGAAACTCGCCTACCCCTTCAGCTTTGTTTCGCTTAGGGCCAGGACATCCAACTTCTTTTCATTCATAACATCGGCAATCATCTCTTTCTTATCATCCGCACTACATCCACGCACATTCAGACAACCCAATTTTATAAAGTTTTTCTTCTTCTCGTTTTTAGTAGATTTGTACAGGAGAAGGGGTTACTAGCCCATTGCTCCCGGCATCTTAGTCGCCTCATACGACACGCATGGCTTACGGAGGAAAGATTCTTTTCCAATTCCCCATGGACAATAGAGAAAATAAAAGGAACAAGAGCTATTAAGAAAAAGAAGAAAAACCTAGATGTGTGTATGTATATATATGCATGTGTATGCCAGTGTAGTGTGACCTAAAGTGTAAGTAGAAGTAGCTAGATATACCTGTTATCCAGCGTGTTTATGAGACAGAAAAAAGACACCAGCAATCCTACCATCATGTAAAACAGTTTCAGGTTTCTGTTTCACAGTCACCTGGCAGGACGGTAGTACCTCCCTGGGTGGTTGCTGTCTACCAACCTACTACCTACTACATTATTAAATTCCTGGGGAAGCAATCAGTTTGAATCCAAGGAAAGGGAGAAAAACTTCAATTCCTTGTCTTAAGAGCCATTTACAAACGTCAACGCTACTCTGTTCCATTAAAGAAACAACTTAAAAGGCCAGAGAGAGAGATTGTGAACTATTCTTTTTTACATTGTAAGAATTTAAATTAATAATTACATCCCTAGCTACATGACCTGACTCACGAAATCGTAATGACACGATTGCAAACAAACCATACCGTGGCTTACGCGACGGTCTGGAGTTTTGAGACTCTCTGACCGCGGGTTCGAACCCCACCCGTGGTATGGTTTACATGACCTGGTTGTTTCTTCAACACAATTACTGTTTCCAGCAGAGGTAGGGCAACCAACGGAAAAAGATAAAACATCTTCATCGTCATTCATTATTCAACCACTGTCTTGCTAGAAGAGCTGGCAAGACAGTGTTCGTAAAGGCTGGTAATCAGACGAGAGTAGAATGAAATTAGTTCTGAGCTTACCACCGCATCATGAAACATGTCTAGTTCCGCTATGTACGTACATGATGTTTGTAGAATTGTATGGTCCAGTGGTTAGAGCGTCTTGAATTTTGACTTGTTTCCCGACAAGGCGGGCTTATATATGCAGAACAACCACTGAAGAAATAGCGAAATTCCAAGAGCTTTCGTGACTTCTCACATTATCAAGGAACTATAAAAATAAAAAGTTAACAGGGAGGCATATAAAGGCAACACTACACCTCACTGCCACCCCCAACAACACTACACCTCGCTGCCACCCCCAACAACACTACACCTCGCTGCCACCCCCAACAACACTACACCTCGCTGCCACCTCCAACAACACTACACCTCGCTGCCACCCCCAACAACACCTGACTTTTTATGATGATGTAAGTAGGTAGTCAATGATCCGTGAAACACACCTTATATTCTACCAAAAAAATAAGCTGTGTTTCACGGGTCACTGACTACCTACATCATCATAAAAAGTCAGGTGTTGTTGTGGGTGGCAGAGAGTTGTAGTCTCATCCTTATATGCCTTCCTGTTAACCTTTTATTTTTATAGTTATTTGATAATGTGAGAAGTCACGAAAGCGTTTGGAATTTCGCTATTTTTTTTCACAGTGGTCGTTCTGTATATTGTGATATCACCTGTTTACTGTGACCTTATTGCATATATATATATATATATATATATATATATATATAGGATGGGGTCCACCTCTGGTGTCAATTGTGGGACCCATTGCCTCGGAGAAGTGGATAAAAAGACTTCAAGGAAGAATATTTAGATTTCTTTCTGAAGCCATTTGAATATTCCACTTCCCCTACCACCCCATCTTTTTTTTTTTTTTATACAAACTTTATTTCAAGACAAAATACAAAATACAATGGGGAGTAAAACAACATAGATAACAACTCAGAGCTACATGTCAAATACTTCGTCCAACTCCCCGGCAGTGGGCCGCGTGCCCAGAATACTGCAGGCATTTCCCCTCTGGATCGCAACACTGAGTCTCTGAAAGAGGAAGCTGGTCGCCCTGTGGTCCTTGGTTTCTATGATGAGTTTTCCACCCAGCTCCTTGAGAAACTTTAGAGCACACTTGCCCCATGCTCCATGGGTCTCCGACCCTATTGGGATGAAGTTATAGCAAGAGGGAAGGTCTTCATATTTGCGGGTCTTCTGGGTCTCCCTGTGGCTGGCAGCTCCACCCCTTCGGCTAAGGAGTGTGGCAGGTAGGTGTCTGCAAATGTGGCAGCACAGGTGTAGTCCCAAGCAATCTGCTTACCATCCTTCCAGGGTAGCATGGTGGCTCCATCGGGACGCTTTTGACTTCCATCAGACCTCTGCACTTGGGGTTCCTGTTGAGCTGGGCAACGGGCTGTGGCGAGGCTTCTCTTATGATGTCATTGACCTCCTCATGTCTAGCATACTTCCTTCTGATGTGTGACACACTAGACCATGAAGTCCGGATTGGTCAGCCGTCGCCCTGCCGCAAATACACCTATGTTCGGTGAGTATGGGGGCGGCTAGGCGAAGAGCAACACCAATCCGAATGGCCTGTGGGTCGAGTCGAGTCCCCAGAGAGGAATTGGGAACAGCAAGAAGGAAATCTCCTGAGTGTGGTGCCTTCACGCTATATATATATATATATATATATATATATATATATATATATATATATATATATATATATATATATATATATATATACCACGCTGGTCGTTTCCCACCGAGGCAGAATGACCCGAAAAGAAAACCTTTTTCTATCATTTAAACTATTATTGTCTTGTCAGAGGCACGCAGATACGACAATACCTATCTGCACTCTGCACGCAGAGTGCAGTCTCTGTACTTTTTCACTCCAGGACTCAAGTCCAGCTAACAAGTTTCCCTCAATCCCTTCACAAAAATATTACCTTGGTCACACTCCAACAGCTTTAAAGTCCTAAAAAAGTCCTAACACGCTTACGCATACCTGCTGTATGTCCAAGCTGTTGTTGCATGTGTGTGAAGCTCTATGCAAAAGAGTATAAAAAAAAACCAACAACTCATAACACTTTATTATTACGTAGAAATAGTTTTTATTTTGCCCTAAGGTCTAGTGACAAAATAGTTTTACTTAGTATGGCAAAAAAACTTATATGTATATATTAAGATTACAGTGACTACTAACGTCGTATTTTCTCTTAAATAAAACCCAAAGCTGAGATTCTAGTTGAAAACTCTGAAACTTTAGTGACACGACCGTGACCTATGTGGTGATCTGAGTGCAAAGATGTTCTAAGAGTGAAGTGATCTGAGTGCAAGGGTGATCTGAGTGCAAGGGCGATCTGAGTGCAAGGGTGATCTGAGTGCAAGGGCGATCTGAGTGCATGGGTGATTTGAATGTCTCAAGTCAATTTTGAAACTGGTTGCAGGCAGACACCCTTAGAATAATGGGCGTAATATAAGGGCTGGGAACCTGCTGCCTTCAGCAAGTGAACTTTTGTAACTGAGTGTGGCGACTTTTGCGATTTTTCTAGAATTGACGTAACGAGTGATTATGTCCTTACTACCACCTATGGAACTAAAAAAACGACGCTTTACTCAAAGAATTCAGGTGATATTCTACAAAAAAAAAGAGTTTTGTGCTATAGGAGCCCTACATGCTTATATTAAAACCTGTTTACTACACGAAGGTCATTAAGGCTGCATGTAACCTGTTCACCACCAGACATACAAACTTTAATTTCTTAAGCAGGGCTTTAAGGTACACTAACAGCAAATATTCAGTGGCAAACATACAAAAATTGTGAGCCTCTCACTGAGTAGCTCAGTGTATCACAAAGTTCGAGTTTATGTTAAAGAAAAATTTAGAGGTTGGAATATGGGTGTCAGCTGATAAATGGTCAAAGAAAATACGTACAAGATAAGATACTTATAGCAAGATAAGATACTTATAGCAAGATAAGATACTTATAGCAAGATAAGATACTTATAGCAAGATAAGATACTTATAGCAAGATAAGATACTTATAGCAAGATAAGATACTTATAGCAAGGTAAGATACTTATAATAAGATAAGTTACTTATAGTAAGATAAGATACTTATAGCAAGATAAGACCTTTTATCATTACAATATTTCTCATACAAAATCTTCGTCGAACAGATTTTGTAGAATAACTGACAGATACATGTAAATTATTATTTATCATGATTTTTATAGTTTTAAAGAAATAAACCAGTGTATATATATATATATATATATATATATATATATATATATATATATATATATATATATATATATATATATATATATATATATATATATATATATACTATATATACTATACTGTATTTTTGTCTGGTGATGAAAGCTTTACATGCAGCCTCGTGCAGTCAATAGGTTTCAAACCCCATTAACCGACCAACCAAATCAATTAATGACTAATATCCAAAGTAATTCAAAACGGAAAAAAAAGATAAACAAAATTTAAAGTTACTTACAATTTAGAAATTAGACTTGAACGATGTTTCCAACCCTCTTGAACAACTGTGGAGAATATTGGAAAGTCATCAACACGGATAGGTTTTCTGCGATTGGCCAGGCAGATTGTGGAGGCGTCGCTCTACTCTGGGTATCAGGGTCAAAATCTCCAGATTCATTTTTTGGAACTAACTTCTCTGTCGTGGGGAATTTTTTTTCGACTCTTTGGAAGAAGCCGGTCACTGACTCTGGTAAGGTTATACATGATCAAGTGCGGCTTACCTTAATCTAATTTTTTTTTTTTTTTGGGGGGGGACGTGTAATTTACTTATACTTTCATAACCTTAACTACACACACAAAAATGCGATTGTTGTATTGATATGAGGCTCACAGGTTAAAGGAATCTGTACGATGGGCAGGAATGGAATATTGACAAAGAAGAATTAATTGAATTGAGACTTGTGTGAGGGGCGACTGTAGTAGAATGGACGAGACGTTTTATGAGAGGATTAGGTTTGTAGGGATGACTGCAGTAAAGTTGGTGAGTCTTATATGAGAGGATGAGAATGATGCAGTTGAATGGATGTGACATAAATTAGGTAACAAAAATATACATACCAGATAATAAATGATAAATAATACTAAAGTCAGGTTTTTTGATAGGATTAAATTTGCCATGAGAATATTTGTATATACATATTTGAGTTATCTTTAGGTAAAAAGGGAATGGATGGTATGATTTACCTTTCTTTATTGGATCGTAAGTGTGTGTGTGCGCGTACGTGTGTGTGTGTGCGCGTACGTGTGTGTGTGTGCGTGAGTGTGTGCGTGCGCGCCTGTGTGTATGTGTACACACACACAGGACTATTCACTGGGGAACTCTTTAGTTATCTACTGAAGAAGGCCTCAGTGATAGGCCGAAAAATACAGCTCTAATTACTCTTTCATTGTTTTCATGTGGGTTCTTTTGTATCAATGACCACTGTTGACTGCACTGTGAATGGCTATGTATGTCTGTATATTCATAGATAACATGAATAATACATGGATCACCTTTGCTGTATAGCTTCCATCTGAATAACGAAACAAAATTATTCTCTCTACATACAGTACAAAGTTAAAGCTTCAGTGTTTTTCTGATGGAACAAGAATGAGCTTAAGCAACACTAGAATGTCTTACTCTATGCAAGGACCCATCAACCAGCTTCTCTGAAAGTGACAGAACTGAAGGAGTCTTCTTGGTGCTGTCAGATTACATAGAGGTTTCAATCCTCTCTATAGCTCATGCAAGCACCTTCAGAGACTAAGAAGATAGCCGCTTTAGCTACATCACATACGTTGTTATAATACACTGAAAAAGATCTAATTCATTATATTCATTTGCGCAAATATTTAGGCACATAGAAAATGCTTCAGTAATAAGAGAACTAACCTCTTTTTGTAAGGTTAATGTACAATACCTCAAGTAAATTGAAAACAAGCACGTATGACAATTGTTTGCAAACCTACCATCTGTTTGCACTAAGAAAATATATTTATAAATTTTCACATCTTGCACATGAAACTTTTTATTTTTAATTACAGAAGTTGTATTTTTTTGGTGCAGTTCACATACATTTACTAAACATTTGCTCAAAAATACACAAAATTGAAGAACGATTACAATTATTTGACGCTCATAGAGTTATAGGTATTGGTCATCGTCAGTAAAAATTTCACATTGTTCTTTAAATGAAGGAGAATGTACACTAAATAGTTAGAACAAAACACATAGTCAACATTAACAAGAAGGATGATGTTTGGATTGCTCGTCAGAGAATAAAAAAAACTCTGGACACTTATCCTCGTCAAATGGTGACTGGGTTTTCTTCATTCGATTCTACTCACCATTACAGTAAGACAGTTTAATACATATTTCGATATCAAACTCCACCACAAAGACACCTTATCCAAGATGGCCTCATCTTATTTTCATTATGGAATGAAGTTTTGTATATATCAACAAACCTACATATTAGTCTGAAGTAACTTGGTGTGCCTATGATTTTCTCATAAAAACTGTGGCCTTTTTAGTTTCACTACAAGGGTATTAAGTTTTGTAGTTGCAATTTACACAAATGTTCTAAGTTATTTAACTTGTTCACTCACCCAGGCAGTGCAATTACAGCAAGAACTTTATAAATTCAGAACCTGTATATACATTGCTCTGAACAAATAAAACTAGTGAAGTATTTTGTATTTTGTTTTCAGTTTCTTTTCAGCAATTCTTCTCACTTTTTATCTCTTTAATTTTCTTTACCATTAGCTCTTTTCTACAAGTTCCAGAGAATATCAAGTTAGCATTGATCCAACACACAAGTCATGGAGCCTCAAAAACTATTAATTCATTAATTAATACTAGATCCGTTTCACATTCAATAGAAGGAAACTTAATGTATAATCTATTAATCTCATTAAAGTCAGATTCCTCTTAGGATAAGATGAATATCGTATTGTCTAACAAGCACACAGACCAGCTGAGTGTACTGACGTTTCTTACAAACGAAGTCCTGAACACTGCAATTTTCTCTACAGGTATCAGCAACTGCATGACTGGTCACAGACCGGGCAGAGATTAGTGAATATACTCACGATTGAGTTCGATTACTTCTCATTATGACTCCTTCACAGGGGCTTAGCACCTCATGAAATACAGTCATAATATAAATATTGATCAGCATAATAAGTTACGCTATCTTCCTCCATAAAGATGTGAATAAAAATCATCCTATATATTCTTCAACACTAAAGATGATAAAGGAAACAGAGTAAGGAAGAGAGGGATGAAAGATAAGGAGAATCTCGGAGCAGCAGAGACGTTGTTGCCCTGTAGGTATCCGTGACTCCCATCCGCTCTCTCTCTTCCATCATTTATTGATGCTTCCTTTCCTTCTTGTCCTCCCGACGGTCCGCCACTTCTACTTCTATGTTTTTCGTTGGAGAGTTCATCATCATCATTCACTATACTGACAATCTCGTATTCGTAGGTGCTGCCATCCATGCCATGGATGATGTACTGAGGGATCTTGCTCTCGTTCATCTCTGAGTGAACGGCAATCAAGATGGTCAGATTCTTCTGGCCAATGGACATGTCCTTCCAGTTGTTTGGTTCAGTGGTGAGGGACGTGGGTTTGGTTATCGATTCTGCTGTATCTTTCGAGAGCATATCTCTCATTTTCGTTGTTGCTTCACTAGAATATATTGAGTATTCTGTGGCATATTCCGTTGTTAGTGCTACTTCGTCTGTGGCTGTTTCCTCTTCGGCGTTAATTGGCATCGAATCCACATAATTTATTGAGGAAACGATTGTTGTGGAAACTACTTCTGATGCATTGGGAGTTGATTCTATCACTGTCGCTGCTGTAGTGACATTCGGGGCGACTTTCTCAAAACTAGTGAAAGTGCTAGCTTCAATATCAGCTTCAGTTAAACTTTCTGTTTCTGTGACAGTTTCAGGCAACTGTGAGTTTTGTGATTCGGTGGTAGATAAAAGAATAACGCTGCCACTGAAGTCGACTGATGTAGCTTTCTCGGATATTATTGTATCGTTGTCTGATAGAATTTTTACTTCTGTCATTATTTCAGTGGTTGTTATTTGATCAGAGGAACTTGGATCAGTGGTAACAGCTTCTTTGAAAGACCCATCTTTTTCTTCGCTGTTTGCTGACATCCTCTCTTCATCCAGACCAGTCGGTTCCATGTCTGGAAACTGTTTGGTATTATCGGATTCTGAAAGTCCCAAATCTATAGAAGTTAAACTCACCGTTTCATCGCTTCTGTTGTAGTCTTCAGAGGATGAGGAATCATACTCAATGTCTGTGTCATTAGTGGTACCTTCGGCTGTCAGATACGGAGTCGTTGAATTAATGTCAAAGTCATCAGGTGTATCAAGCACTGACGTCGTATTGTCAGTGGCAGTCGCATTAGTCAAATTCCGGCCACTAAACAACAAATTTGATTCAAGAACATGTGATTCTAAACTGTTATCATAGTCTTCGATGCTTGAAGAATCAAGTTCATCATTATCCAAATCCAGATAAGGAGAGTTATCAATCACCACCTCAATGTTTACATCCACTCCGTCCAGCGCTGAGTCATCTCTTCCACTGTTGCTCTCTGGTAAAGTAATATTGTTGATCTCTTTCTCGTCTTCAGGTTCTCCATGCTCTCTCTCTATAATGCTACCTTCAGCTTCCTCCTGAATTTTCAAAGTATTGTTTTCTGTGGTCGGTGAAGAATTCGAAATAGAGATGTCATATATTTGAACGTCATTCTCAACCGAGTTGGTGTAATCAATTTCCTGGTCTCTGCCACTAGGCACATTTTCTGTGTCAACTGTAGGAGGAATCTCCATAGCAATGCTGTTTTTAAAGCTGTTTGTCATTATATCATCATCATACTCACGTTCTTCATCGCATCCTAACTTCCCTTCTACACATGGAGACTCTATACCATCGATTTCATTATCACTTTCATCCTCTTTAGTCAGCATATCTTCTATGCCAACTTCGTTCTCTTCGTAAATGTGTACGTGCTTGTCATCCTTTTCTGCTTGGGTAGTGACCAAGGCACATGCGTAAGGCATCTCATCATCTCCCGTCTCACAATCGTCGACACCATTACACACATACAACAAACGGATGCATTTTTCACTGGGACACCGAAATTCCTCTTCAGTGCAGTTGATTCTCTTGACAGAACTTTCACTCTGGCACTCCATGAGTTGTTTATCTTCTTTAGCGACGCGCATGTCTTTGATAGAAGTATAAGCGGTGCAAAAGGTGGCGTCTTCGTCCTCCGAGGAAGGGCAGTCGGGGACACCATCACAGAGTCGATGGTGTTCCACACATCGACCGCCTTCCAGACATCGAAGTTCTCTGGGGCCGCAGGACAGGAAGCCACACACTGCTCCTGACTCGTCCCATCTAAAAAACAAAAATGCATTTTTACCTTAACAGCGTTTCTCTAAAAAAAAAAAATAAGAATGTTTGAACAAAAACTATAAAAGTGCATTCTATTTTTTCCCAGAAAAAAAGCTACTTTCTTTAATACCGTTTTTACCTCTGTTTTGCCAATCTTTCCATGAATTAAATTGGACTCGATTAGGACCAGGGACTCTTATTTCCCCATGAATCTAGGAAACGTGAGAACTAGAGAAGAGAAAAACTACTACCCCACAATACAGGGACATAAACCGGTCAAAAGTTCCATGTATAAAGGACCCCCTAGATGACGCACCCATCCGGGCAGTGACTGACGCCGTCACAGGTGGAATTGAAGGGAACGCAAGCTCCTCCCTTGGGACACTTCACCTGCCCAGGGCTGCACTCAGGACACGCGTACTCGTCATCACCATCTGCAGGAGAACCGCTAATGATAATAGAAATATATACATATATATATTACATCATAGTAGGCAGAGTGAACACTGACTGGAAAGGTATGGTGATACTGACAGTATGTTGATAAAGACGCATATGTACAGTTCAATTCATTTAACGAGGAAACGTTTTGCTATAAATGAGCAATGTTGATACGATAAATGAACTGCAATTGCTAAATTTTGCAGGAAGACACTCTGATGCTGAGGACACCCTCCCCTCATTACCTTTCTTTAATATCTTTTAAGTGGTTTGGAGAAAATTAGATAGCACATTTTTTAAGGATTAGATATTTACGTGGTGAAAGGGTAAACCAAGGCGCTGGACATCATATGAATGTAAGTTCCACTGAGCGGGTTATCGTACGACCAAGACTGAACTTTGGGAGAAACTTTCCCATTTCTAGCGAGAGACAAAACACCAACACCAATACATACCTTTACAGTCGCGGTGACCGTCACAGCGCCAGGCTCCGGCGATACACACGTCGTCCCAGCAGCGGAACCCGTCGCAGGGAGACGCGTCGCACCCAACCTCGTCCACTCCGTCTGCGTCCACACATACCCAGAATACTTAGCAAATATTGTGTATGTGTTTGTAATAATAACTTGTATTTCGCTCTCAACTTCCTTCAAGGAGGGTGAGGGCCTTCGTGTTGCGGAAAGGCTCTTGAGTCAAGGAACTGGAGTTACCCTCCCTTTACTTGGAACAAAATTACCTCCCAATTCTCCAAGCGCTATATATTGGTTTAGCACTTCTCTTAAAATAATAAAAATATTACATGGGAAGATAAAAAAATATAGCTCCCTACTATAAACTTGTAGGCCTATACTATAACGGCTAACACATTTATTCTCGGTTACCTAAATGCCTAAGTCACTCTTAAGGCAAACCAAAATGTTTGCTTCAATGTTTTTGAAGTACACTGAAGCACTGCTGGTGACGGGCTCTTGATCAAAATAATTGGAGCTTCCCTTCGTCATCTTGGATCAAACCTGAACACCTACAATTCCCCTACGAGTTTGTCACTTCCCTATGATTATAATAACATTTACATAACAAAAACTCCATTTATCGAGGTGAAATCAGCTCACTGAGTCACTTGCCTGGACAGTCCGGAGCTCCGTCACAGATCCAGTAAGGGGAGACGCAGCGCTCCGAACCCGGACACCGAACCTGAAGACCCGAATAACACTCCGACACACCGTCCGTTGTCAGTCCGCCTCCCTCTGTGAAAAGTTCCGATAGTTTGTGAGGTTTGAAGCCTATCGGGTCATTTAGGCTGTACATTACTTCAAAAATAATCATGGAATTATCTAAATTGGGAAAAAAATGTTTTTAGACTATCCATACGAAAAATAAAAAAAAAAAACGTGTAAACAATACAGGCAAAAATGACCCCTAAAATAAAAATAACCCAAATGGAATAAAAAAAAGTGTCCACACAAAGAACGACCCATATAAAAACAGTCCACATTAAATATTAAATAATTAAATAAGAAAACAAAAAAACACAGAAATCAGAATAAACAGAAAAAAAGAGAAATAATGGAAATAAAATTCACAGGATCAGACAGGAAAACTACCTCACACAAAATGTGCAAAATATAAAGAAAAACCCAATAATATAAGTAACTAAGACAAAACAGAAACCAGCAGAGATAATAAAACACGAAAAAAATAATTCCATAGAGAAATATCCATAGAGAACAGCTCACACAAACTCAATAGTTATAATCATATCCATAATTTTTAAAGGGGTGGATGGGTAAGCCAGCGGAAGGTCAGATGACCAAAATCTCCAACTGTGAGTCATTATATGACTAGAACCCGTGTCATGAAACCTGACTACCTTTATATAACATTACCTAACAGATCACACAGGATATACCCTGAGGGGTATATCCTTAAATATATACTTTAATCCCAAATTTAGGGATTAAAGTATTCTTATCTGGTGGTGAAGCAGCCTTATTGATAACAGGTTAACTGATAGGCTTGTAACCCCATTAACCAACAAACCAAACACCTACATCCCGTAGGGAAAAATATTTACAGGGAAAACCCAACCCACAGGGGAACCAAATAAGAGAAAATATACCACAGGGAAATTTTATTAGGAAAATCAATCCAAAAAGAATATAACAACAACCATAGAAAACAAAACTGTTTTAAAAGCAACCCGTGAAGACCACAAGCAATAACCCACTAGGGAAAAATAACCCACTAGGGAAAAATAACCCACTAGGGAAAAATAACCCACTGGGGAAAAATAACCCACTGGGGAAAAATAACCCACTAGGGAAAAATAACCCACTAGGGAAAAATAACCCACTGGGGAAAAATAACCCACTGGGGAAAAATAAACCACTGGGGAAAAATAACCCACTAGGGAAAAATAACCCACGGTAGGAAAATAACCCACAGTGGGAAACACTCTCACAACACTCCACAGAGAAAACGATACCGCTAAAGAGAGAGAGAGAGAGAGAGAGAGAGAGAGAGAGAGAGAGAGAGAGAGAGAGAGAGAGAGAGAGAGAGAGAGAGAGAGAGAGAGAGACTACATGTAAAATACACCAAAAAGTAATTTAAGTTCAAGATAGGCAAAAACAAACCATTGATAAATACAGGGGCAAAAACAGAAAAAAAACAATAAAAACAAACATTCCTCAGAAAAAAAAAAAAAAGTGAAAATCTTCCAACGTCACTAAATACTTTGAATATTAGGTGCGTCGTCACTCGTTGCTAATAACCTTAACAGCACCTTAAATATTAGGTGCGTCGTCACTCGTTGCTAATAACCTTAACAGCACCTTAAATATTAGGAGCGTCGTCACTCGTTGCTAATAACCTTAACAGTACCTTGAGCAGAATAAACAATAAGTGCTATTTTAGACTTTCCATTGTATTGCTTCGATGCACAACGCAGTCGTACCACCTTACCTAGCCAATTTTTAGGTAGTTTGAAAGGGTAACTCACCAACATGGAGTGCCCCGGCGTCTAGGGAAAAGGACAAGGCAGTACCAGGTTCTTCATCAGCCAACAGTGCCTCCACAGTGGCCTTGTAAACAGTGTCCAGTTGCAGACCTCCTACTGCTGCCTCGCATCCCTGGTGCAGTGTAAGAAGAGGGTGGAGAGGAATAGGAGGAGAGGAAGCGTGGGGGAGGGTAAAAAGAAGAATAGCGAGTACAGAAGAACGGTGATTACGAAAGGGAATGATGAACGTAGAAGACAGAAAACAAAAAAGACAAAAAAGAAATAATTAGGAAGAAAAAATTCCACAAAATATAGATCGAGATGAAAGAGAATAATAGGAGAGGAAAGATTAGGAGGAGGAGAAGGAGGAGGAGGAGGAGGAGAAGGAGAAGGCGGTAAGGGTTTCTGCATTATTATAACAAGACGATCAAGTGTGTTATTATGGCAGTAACGTGTACATGTTTTATATATGACACAGAAATATTCTAATATAAAAAATATGCATGCAAAGCAAAATATCGTCCCACTAGAATAAATTAATAAATGTAAAAGGCGTCTAAAATATATGCGCTATTTCATATCTTCAAGGATTAAGTCACAGAGTGCTAACCAGAAGTAAACACTAGTATATTCACTTTATTCTTTATAGTATATTACATGAACCCTGAACCTGAGATATGCCTCTTAATTATCCTCCCTTTATCCTTTTTAGTCTATATCATGACCCCTGAATCTTACATATACACCAGAGCAATTTCTTAATAATTTATATATATATATATATATGTATATATATATATATATATATATATATATATATATATATATATATATATATATATATATATATATATATATATATATATATATATATATATATGTCGTGCCGATTAGGTAAAACTTGCGATTTTGGCTTAAATAGCAACGCTCACCTTGCCATATAAGACAAGTGAAAATTAGTGTATGCAATAATTTCGCCAAAATCATTCTGAACATAACGAAAAAAATATATTTCATTGTGTTTGTTTATTATTAAATTAATGTTAACGTATCTAAAATATATTTAGTTGGTTTAGGCTAAATTAAATTGCGCTTGTTGTAATAAGGTTAGGTAGGTTTTCAAAGTTTCTCTTGGTACAAAATTATAAATTCTTACGTTAGCATAAATGAAAAAAATATATCTTTAAACGTATAAGAGAAAATTTTAGAAAGGACTTAATTTTAGATGAGTTCTTGCTAATTGACCAGTTTTACCTAATCGGCACGACATATATACTATATATATATACACACACACACACTATATATATATATATATATATATATATATATATATATATATATATATATATATATATATATATATATATATATATATATATATATATATATATATATATATATATATATATATAGTGCAGGTTGAACAGAAGAGCCAAACACAAAAATAACATTATCAAAAATCCCTTGTCCAATATTATACAATTTTCCTCCCCGTCCTCCTTCAAAAACGACCAGATTTCTTAAACCAAGAAAATACTTGGATTCCCACTGTTAAGTCTCACGAGCTCTCTAAGACTCTTAGAGCTGGCTTAAGCTCTTGTGTATCAGAGAACCACATAAAACACCGCGTGGGTTTAACTGTAATTTATTACCATTTTACACGTAACACTTTGTGTATACGGTGTCACGCGTGATCGAACCCGAGGCCAGCAAGTCTTTAACAACAAGAATAGTTGTAAAGAAATATACACAGAGCGTAAACCTCATGCACCTTTTCTAAGTCTGTAAGTGTCTAGAGAGATACTAAAGAAGTCCAGATCTCATGCACAAGTTGTAGATAAACGCTAGGGTACGTTTCGGCCAGTCGTGGAAGGAACGAAACGTCGTCTAGTTAACATTCCCAATTTGGTAAATTGTTAATCCTTCTTGCTGCGATATTGGAACTAATATTCTTAACTTATAACAGAGCTTTCTTTTGTATACAATAAAAATAATAATAATAATAATAATAATAATAATAATAATAATAATATTTATTATTATTTATTAACACATCGGCCGATTCCCACCAAGGCAGGGTGGCCCGAAAAAGAAAAACTTTCATCATCATTCACTCCATCACTGTCTTGCCAGAAGGGTGCTTTACACTACAGTTATAAAACTGCAATATTAACACCCTCCTTCAGAGTGCCGGCACTGTACTTCCCATCTCCAGGAATCAAGTCAGGCCTGCCGGTTTCCCTGAATCCCTTCATAAATGTTACTTTGCTCACACTCCAACAGCACGTCAAGTATTAAAAACCATTTGTCTTCATTCACTCCTATCAAATACGCTCACGCATGCTTGCTTGGAAATCCAAGCCCCTCGCACACAAAACCTCCTTTACCCCCTCCCTCCAACCTTTCCTAGGACGACCCCTACCCCGCCTTCCCTCCACTACAGATTTATACACTCTCGAAGTCATTCTGTTTCGTTCCATTCTCTCTACATGTCCGAACCACCTCAACAATCCCTCCTCAGCTCTCTGGATAATAGTTTTGGTAATCCCGCACCTCCTCCTAATTTCCAAACTCCGAATTCTCTGCATTATATTCACACCACACATTGACCTCAGACATGACATCTCCACTGCCTCCAGCCTTCTCCTCGTTGCAACATTTATCACCCATGCTTCACACCCATATAAGAGTGTTGGTATAACTATACTCTCATACATTCCCCTCTTTACTTCCATGGACAAAGTTCTTTGTCTCCACAGAGTCCGAAGTGTACCACTCACCCTTTTTCCCTCATCAATTCTATGATTCACCTCATCCTTCATAGACCCATCTGCTGACATGTCCACTCCCAAATATCTGAATACATTCACCTCCTAGATACTTTATCCCTCCAATCTGATATCCAATCTTTCGTCACCTAATCTTTTTGTTATCCTCATCACCTTACTCTTTCCTATATTCACTTTCAATTTTCTTCTTTTACATACCCTACCAAATTCATCCACCAACCTCTGCAACTTCTCTTCAGAATCTCCCAAAAGCACAGTGTCATCAGCAAAATGCAACTGTGACAACTCCCACTTTGTATTTGATTCTTTGTCTTTTAACCCCACACCTCTTGCCAAGACCCTCGCATTCACTTCTCTTACAACCCCATCCATAAATATATTGAACAACCACGGTGACACCACACATCCTTGTCTAGAGCCTCACTATCCTCATAAAAGCTCTTCACTGCTTTCAGTAACCTACCTCCTATTACATACACCTGTCTCATAAACATGTAAGATTTCAGGTATATCTTGCTACTTCTACTTACACTTAGGTCACACTACACATTCATGTACAGTACAAGCATATATATATATATACACACCCCTCTGGGTTTTCTTCTATTTTCTTACTAGTTCTTGTTCTTATTTCCTCTCCATGGGGAAGTGGAACAGAATTCTTCCTCCGTAAGCCATGCGTGTCGTAACAGGCGACTAAAATGCCGGGAGCATGGGCTAGTAACCCCTTCTCCTGTATATATTACTAAATGTAAAAGGAGAAACTTTCGTTTTTCCTTTTGGGCCACCCCGCCTCGGTGTGAAACGGCCGACGTGTTGAAAGAAAGAAAGAAAGAATAATAATAATGATAATAGTAATAATACACACACACACACACATAATATATATATATATATATATATATATATATATATATATATATATATATATATATATATATATATATATATATATATATATATATATATATATATATATATATATATGTATATGTATAATAATAATAGCTTAAAACAATATTTGTCTCTTACAGTCTAAGTTCCTGTAATAAAAACACATAAATAAATGTGTGTGTGAGAAGAGAAGACTTACATCACATCTTTCATTAACCTGAAAGCTCTAAACTCGTAGGGGTCATCCAAGGAAGAAGAGTTAAGTTGCAGTTATTTGGATCAAGAGCCTTCTATAGAGATGGGGGAAATGGACTTACATTATTTCTGCCGTTGACGAAAGTAATGACCTGAGACACCAGCTTCTTGTGGTCCCAAACCCTCAGGCGGTATCCCAGCGGCTTCACAGCTGGTTCTGGTGGATCATCGGACTCATAGGAGGGAGGTGAAAAGCCACCTGTTGGGATCTTCGGATCAGTCCTACACGTAACTGTACGTACACTTATATAAATAAATATATGCAGAACTTGTACGTAAACACACACACACACAGGGAGAGAGTGGACCTAGTAGTGACAAGCGAAGAGGCGGAACCAGAAGCTATGAATCGACCCCTGCAACCACATATAGGGGAGCACACACACACAACTAACATACACACACGCATATACAACAGCTCTTGTGTCTAATCGACATGTGCCTAGGACAAAATGGTAACTAACACACACTCAGTACGGCCACAGATATTATCACCTTAAGTATTGCAAGGTGGAACAGATCAAAATGTGTGACCCTTTTACAAGGATTTGCAACAAGTCGATGGAAAATAACTCAACCTCCAAGCAGCTGGAGGAGTACAAATGTGCTTCGAATTTACTGGATGGGAAATAGACAGGAAGCACTAAAGTAAATAGACCAGTGTCGCTGACTAGCATACAGACTACCGTAATAGCAGATTTATTAAAAAAAAGAATGACTGGACATTTTGACCTAAATATATACATCAGAAATCACCATGGGGAAGTGGAAAAGAATTCTTCCTCCGTAAGCCATGCGTGTCGAAGAATCGACTAAAATGCCGGGAGGAAGGGAGTAGTAACCTCTTCTGTGTAAATCACTAAATTTAAACAGATTTTTTTTGTTTTTCTTTTTAGTTCACCTTGCCTCGGTGGGATACGGCCAGTGTGTTAAAAAAAATCATGAGCACAAGATAAGAGATGGTAAATTTCGACTCGCGAATTTATATGAATTTAATTGACTATAAGAAAATATTTGACACGCTACAATGTAGCAAGATGTTATAAAAACTAGAAAAGAAAACAGGGGTATCACGGAAGACACTCAAGCGGCTACTGGAATACTTTGTAAAAAGCCGACAGAGGGCATGGGTGACGAGTGGGATACCCCAAATATTAGTGTTTGGACCCCTGCTCTTCCTGATAAATATAAACGACCAGAAAGAGAAAGTGAATGCTACCTATTGCTAAGAGAGTGAAATTAGCGAGGAAAATGACAAACCCAGCAGGTGAAGATAAGCTCCAAGATTATACACAGACTGTGATCAGGATGGTGGCTACTTGAATTCGATGCTCACAAGTGCAAAATATTGAAAATGAGAGAGTGAGATACCACATACATATATATAACTCATTTACGATGAGATACATCTGAGAGTCAGCATCACGCCAAACATATCAACACAGGCATATATGACATAATTATCCATCCAACTAGAACAACATATGCAAACCTATCTAACCTTAATACCGCCTTGTAGGTACCTTAATAAAGATAATTTAGAACATTATATGCTCAGGAATTTCGGTAGAGCGATGAGGGATATCACATTGCTCACACCCAGGTGATCCTCAAGTGTGAGCCTCACCTGTGATAAACGGGGAGGGTGACCAACGTATCCTGACGAAGATGGTGATTCCTGTGAGGTCTGCGACAGTGCTGGCAGGTCGTCCGTACACCGTCCTCTGACCTAGTCCCAGACCTGGTGAAGTGAAAATAATTAGGTAGCGTCTGTCTCACGATTACTGGAAGGAGAATCGAGCCTAAAACATTACTTGCGCTGAATGAAAGCAAAGGGTGACTATGTAATGGACCAAGTTGGACCGAAACGTCGTCGTAAAGCTTGTGTATTGAATACTACTACTAATGCTGCTGCTGCTACAATTACTACTACTACTACTAATAATAATAATAACAATAATAATAATATCTTTGTACATGTATATGGAAATCATACACAAAGATATTAGAAAGTTTTTCTTCAAAGAGTGGTAGAATAATTTAATATGATAGGAGAGGAGGTAGAGAGCGCAACAACTATGGGGTATATAAAAACAAACTAATTTATGATACCACAAGAATAACTCAGTTTCCATAACTACTGACAGAAAATTGCAAGCAAATAATCCTCTTCAGTTGATCTGCTGAAGAGGATCCTAAAAGGGGATCGAAATATACAGACCAATTAATCTTCTGAGTTTCTGTCTCCTCCATCTGGGTTATTAATGGGCATATGTATATATATATATATATATATATATATATATATATATATATATATATATATATATATATATATATATATATATATATATATATAAAGCAAATATCGCAAACCAAGCGATACAAGATGTAAAACAACCACGGGGGGAATAGGATGATAGCTCTAGGTCTTTCGTGTTGCAATCAACACATCACCAGGAACTTGCAAAATTGCAGAAAAGAGGAGAATGTCCAAACAGAGGACCTTCTTCACTGGAATATGTATGATGTGTGTGTGTGTGTGTGTGTGTGTGTAGACAGAAACAGGAAAACCAAGCTTACTGTATCTTTCAAAATCCAACTGATGTCTTCATCAGTAGTATGCCGTTAGTGTCTACAAGTGTTCAATACAATTTTTGTTAGAACATTACTTTTGATTAGCTATGCCTTTACCTCTGCTTTGCTGCTCTAGAAGATTTTAATTTTCAACTGACCTAACATGCAGGGTGACCTGACTTAGTGGGGAGGTACTGTAGTTAGGTCCTATTGACCTTGGAGTTTAGTGTTAGAACTACGCAAATGCACTCTAGTTTGCTTTGAGCAGCATGTTGGATGCGTAACAGCTTACCTGTGAGGAGTGTAGGAGAGGTGATAGTGAAGTTAAGGAGGTTGTAGGGCCAGTGGTGCGGCCCCACCAGTGCCACCAGACGACCAGCGTACGTAACGTTGCTGGCCAGACCCTCGAACTGAAATACAAATGAAACGTAGTTTAAAGAATACACCAACAAGCTGGAAAATATAAGTACACGGCGTTTCGGTTAATCCCTGACTATTTTGAAGCTACTTGCAACTTGTGAATCGTTGTTCAGTTTTTATTTTTAATTTAAGAGTTGGTTATGACTGGTTCAAATCTATCAGTGTGATAGACTTTTCCCACCAAATGACTCAAATTTAGTGACATTCTGCTAATTACGCTAATAAGCCACATTTTGGAGAGAATATTTTTAATATACTATTTTCGTCATCTGACCTGTCTACTTATTCTCAATCATCCTCTCTTCTTCTTCATCAACCTGTCTTCTCTTTCCCCTCACATTTTTTTCGCTCATTTGTGGCTTGATAGTGATCCATAACGAAGTGGAACGACGTCAAAAGTTCTCACTGCAATGTATGGGTTATTTGAGGTTTGTTCTAGTCATGTGACCCTTGACTCACTGCTAATGTACTTACACTCTAGATCAAGGGTCGCCAACCTGCGGCCCTTCTACGAAATGGATGCGGCCCTAACAGGAAATTATGAATTCAGTTTTATGTAGGTTCCACACTGCACAGTGTCAACAATTACAAAATATTTAAAGCAATTTTACACCAAAACCTTACCGTGGCCCTCCTTCAAATTTAGTTTTTCAAATTGACAATTTCATAGTAAGAGGATGGGGGACTACTGCAGAATATGGTACCATAAACTTCCCCCAGTTTACCTGATGGTGAAGGGTAGTGGCGTGGTACATTGTGGTGGTGGCGAAGGGGTGGTGGTGAAGAGGATGTGTGAGGGAGAGGCTGTAGGCTGTCACCGCTCCGTTGATGGAGAGAGAGAATCGGGGAGGCCACTCCATCCCCAGCGATGCGTCTGTGGGAAGGTTGAAGAGTTAAGTGCGTGAAGGATGGTAGTGTATCTGTCTGGCGATTAGCTGACACGCAGGATCGAGCTTCCAGCTGAAATGCCCGCATGGGTTTGTCTTTCTCTCTCTCTCTCTCTCTCTCTCTCTCTCTCTCTCTCTCTCTCTCTCTCTCTCTCTCTCTCTCTCTTTACATAAGGTTTTACAAGGGTAGATTAAGAATTCCAAACTATATTTACAAGCTAAGAGCTGTTACCTACATCAGCTCATTTGAAAGTCTTTTTATTGTTATGAAACATACAAATGTGGAACAGAATGAAGCTGGAGCCATCTGTGAGCCAGCAATTTCATTTGTTCAACTGACTTTATTTCGTTGATATTATGTTGTACGAACATGTTCCAGACTCGAGTCATCCTGGGAATAAATGATCTCAGATAAAATAATGTCCTGGAGAAAGGTACAGAGTGAAGTTGCTGCTTACTGCCCGTCTTGCTGTGTAGAAGCTCACTTCTCGCTGTCCTCGGAGTGGAGCCAAGTGTATTATATTGACAACAGTGGCCTTGCACAGAACAGCCACATCCCTCTGGTGTTGAAGGCTCTGCTGAAATGACAGATCTATCCAGGCTGGGTCAAGGCGAGAGATGAGTCGTCTTGCTTTGCTCTCTGTTCTGTCAAACAAGTCGCATATGAGACGGAGGGCAGGCAATCCAAGAAAGTGGAGCATACTCAAAGTGTAAGCGTACCTGTGCCTAGTACATAATCTTGCAAACTCTATTGTCGAGTAGATGCCAGATACGTTGAAGTGTTGTAAGCTTCCTGGCCACCTTGTTTGCAAGATTTACAACGTGGTTCTTCGTGGTCAGTTAGGAGTCAAATGTCACTCTAAAAATATCAACTTCGTCTCTGGTTACAACACTCTCCCATTCATTCTTACCACTGCTTCAGCATTACCATCATGATGTCTAGAGACAATCATTTGTGTTTTCTCAGGAGCAAATGTTGCCTGCCACCGTTTTACCCCAGGCTGATATAGCCGTAAGCTGGTGATTGATATAACTTAGATTAGCTGGCATTTCCTCCCTCTCACTCTCACTCTCTCTCCCTCTCTCTGTCTCTGTCTCTCTCTGTCTCTGTCTCTCTGTCTGTCTCTGTCTCTGTCTCTCTGTCTGTCTGTCTCTCTCTCTCTCTCTCTCTATCTCTCTCTCTCTCTCTCTCTCTCTCTTGCTCCTACTTTCCTACATTTACTCACTCATACTTCTGTGGTCCGCTATTAGAATTGTAAATGAGCAAAACTCGCAAACTAAACATGCAAATTCATTTTGCAAGTGTAATCATCTCAGCCATTTTCATATATTTTCTGTTGTTCAAGTTTTTACCCTCACAATCAAGTCAGCGTGGAAAACGTATATTCCGAAGTTGCTCCCGTTCTCTATTTCATGGTTTCCGTGTGTGCGTTCTTTATTCTCAATATCTTCCTCTGTGTTTTTGCTTCGTTTTATGAGCGACACTGGACAGAAAGAGGAGATACAGAGGAGACAGCAGAGATAAGGGGGGGGTGTAACTTTGACTCACCAAAGAGTAATAACACGATTTCAAACAAACCACGGCTTACACACTGGCCTTAAATTCTACTACTTACTCGCCATGGGTTCAAATCCCCACCCGTTCCGTGGTTTGAGGGGTAATTTGTTAGTCCGGAAAGTTGCTCCTGGTGAGGCTGCTAGTTAGTTGGCGACCCTCTTACTGATCAATGTGTCAATGTTAATAACGTAGATTTAGTTTTAGCTACCACTGTGAACATTAATTCATGCAAACACAAGTGTATAGAACACTGTTTACTGCTACAAGTGAACCATTTGAGATTAAAACATGAATTGGAACTCTCTATATATTGACTTATAAGAGTGATATTCTTCATGTACTAAGAGAATGTTACGATTTCCTAAATTCGTAAGTGGCCCGTGGCCTGGTGGTTAAAGCTCCCGCTTCACACGGCGAGGGTCTGGGTTCGATTCCCGGCCAGGGTAGAAACATTGAGCGTGTTTCTTTACACCGGTTGTCTATGTTCCCCATCAGTAAAATGGATACTTTGGTGTTAGTCGACTGGTGTGGGTCGCATCCTGGGACAAAACTGACGTAATTTGCCCGAAATGCTCTGCATAACAAGCGGCTTTCTATATAGTAGTATGTCATTGATGTCAGCTAGGCCTGTATACCTTGTACATGTACTTGTAGAAATAAATTTATTATTATTTTTATTAAGTTCGTTGGAGTTTTAAGGCTAACGGAAGGAATAGTGGATTGGAAGGTGATTGGCCGGTAAACAACTTCGTTTTTGCTCAATAAGCCATCCATCCTGGTTACCGGGGAAGGATGTGGGTGAAGAGATAAGGTAAAAGAGAGAAGTTTGAGAGAGTGACTCAATACCGTGGCTGGAACACGTCACTACTATCTAACAGTGAGAAGAGGATACGTTAGACGGCGTTTCGATATGGCTTGTCTATCTCTCCTCTCATTACTCCTCCAGTTTAGCATTTTCCATCTCTCTTTCCTTTTCCCTTGATTCTCCACCTCCTCTTCTTTCGTGTCACTTCTTTTCCTCCAGTTCCTACTCATCCGTATCTCTCCTCCTCCTCCTACTCCTCTTCTTCGATATCTCGATATCTCTTTTTTATCCCATCTCTTCTTATCCTCCTCCGCCTCTTCCATCTTTCTCCATCATGATCATCCACCATCTTCCACACTTCACTCATCCGCCTGAGGCGGCCATGTGGGTTTTCTATTAAATTTCACTGTTATTTCCGTGTCATAAAATTTCAAGCTGCTCTTACTCAAAAAGGATTTATATTTTCTGAGAAACAGATATATATATATAAAAATATATATATATATATATATATATATATATATATATATATATATATATATATATATATATATATATATATATATATATATATACACTTCTAATTTAAATTTGTGAGTTGTGAAACAGTCTCCTTCAATAGTCTGATTTCACCATTATCATGATTTATATAGCTGGGAGTTTTTTTCTTGTGCTAAATCTCTGTTTAGATATATGCTGAATTTGTGAATTTTCTTAATGTGTCTTAGCCAAGGAGCGGAGCGGCTATATGTATCCTTCTTGATGACGTTATCGCGCACTTTTGCAAACAATAAAACATTCTTTTCGTAATGTTTTCAAAAATATTTTATATCTTTGTAAGTTTGATAATCGATGTTTTATATAAAATTGCTGTGTTTACTACAATTTATTTTTAAGTGCTCCTGTTTCATTTGTGTTAAAATGAGGAGAATAAACAAGGAAAATTTTCATGCCAAGATTTTCTGGATATAGTCAGCAAACAAGGTGTTTAATACGATTGAAATAACGCTAGAAATACTGTATTTTCAGCACACTTTTGGCATTCTGTTTTAGAAGCTATTGGACAAACACAGAGCAACACTGTGAAGGGCACAAATTTCTGGCCAATCACTGCATTACTTCATGCTGTCCTTTTTATGTACTCCAGAGAAATGACGAAGCATCGACTGTGTAGAGTCTGACCACCAATTGTAAATGAGTCTTATTTGCGCAGTTTATGTTGAAACGTTGATTCAATAAGGACTCCCCTGCTATTAGTGTTTTTTATTTATTAATTGTAAAGGTAGTAGTAGCTGTATAGTACAACAGCTAAGGATGGAGTTGATATGACCAGTAACAAGGGAACGATTTTGGAATATATGTACTGTCTCCGGCCTGCTTGTTTACTCACTGACTCAGCTGAACTATCTAATACCGCCTATATAGTGTTGTCATCATTCTTGTATAATCCATCGTCAATAATATTTTGAAGCCAATCAGAATATGCATTCTTTAGTTATTGAATGAAAAAACAAATGAAAAAAAGAACTTAATCATGCAACTTCTGAGTGGTTTGAAGCTCAATGTGCTTGTGTATTTTCGGATATTGGTCTCTTTGGTCTTTCGGAAAGGCTTAAATTAGACTAGGCGTGTGTATGTCCTAATTGACCATTTTAATTGAATAACTCGGGATATTAGTTTACATATAATAATTTGTGAATACCTCCTATTAGTCCTTTTATATCTTTAATGTTAATAGTCAAAATCATCATCAACTTATGCCACACTTTGCACTATTCCAATCGCGTATTATGAGGCACAGGGGACTTGGGTTACAGAATACGGGGATGAAATTCTTCTGCTCACTATTTTTTTTCAGTGGGAAGCGTTAAACTTGCAGGAACCATAGAGCGTCTAGAAATGGGTCTCTGAACCAAGAGCCTCTTCTACAACCTCCCTTCTCTTCAAGAGATTCGTATTAATGTTCTAGGAACAATGTCATGAAGGTCAAGGTCTGTGGGCGAATTTTCCGTAATTGACCAGGGAAGCAAGAATATTTGGTTTATGTTTTATTCAAAAACAGTTTATACTGTTTTTGAATTTATGCTAAAATACATCTGGAGTTGTTTTTTCATTTCTAAATTCGAGGGGCCAGTAGAGAGGGAGGTAATATCGACGTTGTGCGGGAGGGAGGTAATATCGACGTTGTGCGGGAGGGAGGTAATATCGACGTTGTGCGAGAGGGAGGTAATATCGACGTTGTGCGGGAGGGAGGTAATATCGACGTTGTGCGAGAGGGAGGTAATATCGACGTTGTGCGAGAGGGAGGTAATATCGACGTTGTGCGAGAGGGAGGTAATATCGACGTTGTGCGAGAGGGAGGTAATATCGACGTTGTGCGAAGGTAACGGAAGGCTGACTGAAGGTTATGTCTCCCACGACAATGAAACCACGCATCTCCACCTCAATATCCTGCCTTAACTAGCGAACCCCCAACCATCACCCCTTGTTAACACATCGGCTGTTTCCCACCAAGGCAGAGTGACCCGAAAAAGAAAATCTTTAATCATTATTCACACCATCACTGTCTTGCCTGAGGCGTGCTTACCCTACAGTCATAAAACTGCAACATTAACACCCCTCCTTCAGGACACAAGTCCGGCCTGCCGGTTTCCCTGGATCCCTTCATAAATGTTACCTTGCTCACACTCCAACAGCACGTCAAGTCCTAAAAACCATTTGTCTCCATTCACTCCTATCAAATAAGCTCACGCATGCTTGCTGGAAGTCCAAGCCCCTCGCACACAAAACCTCCTTTACCCCCTCCCTCCAACGTTTCCTAGGCCGACCCCTACCCCGCCTTCCCTCCACTACAGATTTATGCACTCGAAGTCATTCTGTTTCGTTCCATCCTCTCTACATGTCCAAACCACCTCAACAACCCCTCCTCAGCCCTCTGGATAATACTTTTGGTATATATATATATATATATATATATATATATATATATATATATATATATATACATATATATATATATATATATATATATATATATATATATATATATATATATATATATATATATATATATATATATATATATATATATATATATAATTTCTCCAAACAAAACATAACATAAATACCTAAGTTATTTCATTTCATAAAGCGATTTCTTCCTTTATATAATATACGTGTGTAAAATATCAAGGACTTGAATATACTGAGACGTGAACATTTCCGTCTCATATTTTTGCAGAAAATTAATATCACATATGAGAAAATTGAATCATCCCTTCCTTTATTAAATGTGGAAAGTCAGGTTTTAATCAAGGAGGCCCCAGCTGTTAACTGAGCCCCCAGGAACAGCTGCAGCTCCTGGGACAGCTGCAGCTCCTGGGGAAGACAAGAATTGATGCATCGGATTCTCGGGAAATTCTTACTTTACTGAGGGAGTCTGATTAAACACGGAAAACATGAGACCTAGATATTATGAAGGTAGAATTAAGTAAAAGAAGTTCAGAAGCTCATCCTTTACCAAAATAAATTAAAATGGAGAAACATTTCTTGAAATGAACTCGTACGGAATTCCCTTCCTTAACAACCTACACTCTTATTACATACGATTAACTACCATGCTGCTGTAACAGAAGCTTTCAAGCTTCCATAGCTAACAAAGCAACAGTAGAAATCTTGATGTAGTCACAGCCCTACCGAAGTCTCCCATAAACCACATACCACGAGTACTTAGACTCTCTGACCGCGGGTTCGAACCCCACCCGTGGAATGTGGTTTGTTTGCAATCGTGTCATTACGATTTCGTGAGTCATGACGTCTCCCATCTCAGGCCTGACAGCATTAATTACCTCATATACGTAACACATCCTGTGTGATGTTATATTACAGGGAAGTATAGCCAGCTTTTGTTCGCAAAATCTAACTCTAATAGAGAATACTTTAGCCGTACACTGCGGGTGTTAGCAAGTTTGTTTAAACAAATAAAAATATTGTAGCCAGCTGGCCCAGTGGCTTACGCACTCGCCCGGAGTTTTACCACTCACTTACCATGAGTTCGACCCCCACCCGTACCGTGGTTTGTTTGTAATCGTGTTATTACGATTTCGCGTGTCAGTTAAAAATATAATATGTTTGATGCCGTTACAAACAATACATGGACACAAAAGGTATGTATAGGCTATACAGTAAGATATAAATCACAATATATATATATATATATATATATATATATATATATATATATATATATATATATATATATATATATATATATATACATACAAACACTAAATCGTAATAACAAAGCTCTTGGAGAGCGAAATGGAAAGTTATTGTCCTCGTTGCTGCTTGTCGGCTGACGATACAATCCTTCCAACACAGGATAACCCAGGAAAGCCAAGCAGTGTAACTTATATCTATCGTGCTCCTTTTCAGGTCGTTCCCCAAGATGCGAACCACAACAGTCAACTACTTCCTAAGTACCTATTTGCTGCTAGGTGACAAGGACAATGGATATCAGGAAACGCTCATACGTCCAGATTCGTCTTGGGGTCGACCCTGTCACTTTCTGTTGGGGGCCTCATGTGCTGCAACCCAGCTGTCAGACGGGAGAGTAAAAGCTTGAAGGTCTCCTTGAGAGAGATGGATCAATAGGCGTAGGCTGAGGGAGGGTTCGATTGGACTCCGGGAGGCCTAGTGAAGTCTGACTCATCACCACCAGAGCCACATGATCAGCTGGAATTGTTGTTGTTGTTGTTGTTTTACTCATTAGGAAACAAGACTAGTGCCTTTACCCATGGAAAAACTCGTATTGTCCATTTTCTGCCTTTGTTAATTTTTTCTTACGATTTATGTGGTTTAGAATGAGCTTCAGGACATTTGATTTGAGGTCACTTTATTATTATTATTATTATTATTATTATTGTTATTATTGCATGAAGCGCTAAACCCGTGGGAATTATTTTGATCACTTGACAGATGTAAAGAGAAAAGTAAAAAGCACTTGAGGAAGACTGAAAAATTTTGGTTCGGCTCTCGCGGACCTGTGTCCAGTGCGAGGCTTGGGACAGCCCTTCCTTTGTGATCCACTGGACGGGTTTTATAACATTTATTGGAACTTGTTACCCCAGTTTTCCATCCACAACCGTCCATTTGCAACAGTCAAGCCACGACAGTCTATTCACAACCTTTCATCCACAACCGTCCATCCACGCCATCCTTGAGAGACAGACTCATGTAGTGCCTAACATTTTTTTGGAGGAAACGTTTCGCCACGAATGGCGAAATATTTCTTCTAATAAATGTCCTGAGCTGTACACAAGTGTCTTTTTCCAGCTTTACATCTGGGTTTTTATTTTTACTGATTGTCCGGTGTACATAACATGTGCAATAGCAAATGTTCATGATATATATGTTGCGTAATTTTAACCCGCTCAGCGGACCTTTTGGTCATTCGACAACTTTCCGCTGAGGGTCACAACCCAGTGAAGTGTAGAAAGACAAGAGGGTGGCGGAAGGGGACAGGATAACCCACTTCCTTCTACCATACAACAGGACACACACACACACACGGTCAGTACTTCACCCGCCCTCTCCCGGTCTGGGAAGCTGTATTTGGCCCTAGCGGAAATATGCAATAATATTTAAGTTTCGTTCCGGGCTTCCCAGTTCGGTACTTTGTGGCCCTCCCACGTTCAGTACCTTGTGGCCCTCCCACGTTCAGTACCTTGTGGCCCTCCCACGTTCAGTACCTTGTGGTCCTTCCAAGTTCGGTACTTAGTGTAGATTCAATGTTGGAGAAGAGACCTTTTCCATATTTTGAACGAATATGCCAACATATATACGTATATATATACATATATATATATATATATATATATATATATATATATATATATATATATATATATATATATATATATAAGTAAATGAAGAAAACGTCAGCGTTACACGACGTTTGAGGAGCTGTATAACCCTTACGGGTTAACAGCTGTCTCGTATATTACTATAATATTAATAATTATAATAATAATAATAATAATAATAATAATAATAATAATAATAATAATAATATTAATAATAATAATATAAATAATAATGAAAGGTTATTTTAAGATTCCTTTCATAATGCGTTTGCCTGAATTTGTTAAATTACCAACATATCCCTAATCGTCTTCCAGAGGATAGTTCCTGAGAGGTTGGTCTGTGGTACTTACAGCAGAGTGCATGCAGCTTCCACCAACAGCCTGACTGACTAGACCATCAACCAGGAGGACTGGTGACGAAATATTTCCAGTGATACTAATTAAATCGCAGGCAATAGAGAACTGTCAGAAGCAAAATGAGTCGGCTGGGAGACCGAGGTAAAAATAAGTGGGCAATCTCTGAGCAGAATTACTCGCAATATTACCATGTAATATTCTTCAGTTCGTGAAATAATTTCTACGTCGCAGAGAACATAATTCCGATCGCACGACAGTTGTACGCAGTCTGTTTCTGAACGCATCATCGTTCAAAACCTGATTCTGAATGCACGAACACAGTACGCAACATGATTCTGAACGCGAGAATGTTGTACTGAACCTAATATATATATATAAATTAAACAAATATCTAGGTTCTTTCTCCCAGCAAGAGACAATCAGAGTGCTTGGAGTCGTACTGCGGACTTAACCCAGTAAACTTTGGCCAAAGTTTGAAGATCACAATTAGGCTGGAGCCTGGTGCAAAGTTTCTAAGTTTAATCTTGGGGTTAATTAGTCGAGGGTGGAGCCAACACAGCCGCAGTGAGTCCGTGAGGCAGAAAAGTTGGGCTAAATCACAGTTTTTAGTACGTCTATGCAATGGTGAATGTTATGTTATTATTTGATTTTCCTTATGGCTGACGTAAAATGTGTATATTGGAGAGAGAGAGACATACACAGACAGACAGAGACAGAGAAATGCGTTAGTTGTGAACTAAATCCAATATTTACAAAGTATTTTCTTTAAATTTTAAAGAACTATTTTGTGCTTGTGATTTACAATGTGTGTTGGTGTGTTCTCCAGTGTTCTGTTCTCTCTGGTGGTTAAATATTTGTATTGCATCTCCTTCTGTGTATCAGTGAATCTCCTTGCACTTTGAACAAACTTCTTGTTTGATTCAAATTTGATTAGAATCTTTAAAGATTTGATTAAGTTCACCTCGTAGCTTCCTTTTCTCAGGGAAAAATAAGCTCAGGGAACTTCTGCTTATGCTCAAGATGTTTACCTCATCAAAGTTTAGGAGAAAACTCATACTACCTCCTACCTGCTTGTGAGACGTTCACCTCAGCCACAGTCAGTTACTACCTGCTTGTAAAACGTCCACCTTAGACACAGTCAAAAGGAACTTTCAGTCAGTTTCTTATAAGACGTTAACCTCAGACACAGTCAAAAGGAACTTTCAGTCAGTTTCTTATAAGACGTTAACCTCAGACACAGTCAAAAGGAACTTTCAGTCAGTTTCTTATAAGAAGTTAACCTCAGACACAGTCAAAAGGAACTTTCAGTCAGTTGCTTGTAAGACGTTGACCTCAGACACAGTCAAAAGGAACTTTCAGTCAGTTTCTTATAAGACGTTAACCTCAGACACAGTCAAAAGGAACTTTCATTCAGTTTCTTATAAGACGTTAACCTCAGACACAGTCAAAAGGAACTTTCCATCAGCTGCCCGTAAGACGTTGACCTCAGACACAGTCAAAAGCCGGGAGCCACGTTAAAGCCGAACGCGTGATATGAAATGCCAGATTTATTAACCAGTTCATCTTACGAGACCAGATCTCACGTTCAACAAGGAGAGCATCTTCACTCAGATTTTTTCAGCTGATGTTGACATTCCATCATAACATCTGAATACGAAAATAAGACGGACAAGACACAGGTCTGAAAAAAAAGAAGAAGAAAGAAGTATCATGCAGAACAAGGTTTTATTTCCACCACTTTTCGCTCATAGTTGATCTGCCTCGAATACCAATTAAATCTCGTGTGTATATTATATTTTGTCTTCATAGATATACCTGTCGGCATTACGCCTCTACAGTCAAAGAAATTGTATAATACATTGACAATAACTGGATAAACATATGGAATAGCAACTAGCATTCATTATCAGTGTATTTTTTAACAGGCAACAATGTAATTAATGGAAGCAAGGGAAGCTTTGTGACAAAACACCCAAATATTACGAATCCCCTTAATTGTTGCGATTATCTATTATTGGGAATAACATCGATTATTGGGTATACCATAGATTATGGGGAATACCATGGATTATTGGAACTGCCATGGATTATTGGGAATTTCATCGATTATTGGGTATACTATCGATTATGGGGAATCCCATTGATTATTGGGAATACCATCGATTATTGGGAATTCCATTCATTTCTGCGTATAATCTCCATATCTGAGTAGATCCTGTGTGTGTAAATCAAAATAATTTATTTCAAGCTTATATACCAACCAAGGTTCATTAATAACAGAACAATTTAGAACGAAGGTTCAATAAGCACACTTACCATTGTCGAGGTTCTCTTTTATACATCTAAGGTCACTGAAGATTGTGAAAAGAAAAAAATGTCTCAAGTTTAAGTAGAGACCTTGTGCAAGTCATCGAGCATTCATGAGTCTTCAGAGGCTAAAGTAAAAAATATATTGGATATAGCAGCATACTTCGCTGAGTACTGATGTAAAGACAGGTGCAGAACAAGTATTTTTTTTGTGTGTGTGACATTGTCTCCTTAAGGGACAAAAATTAGAAGTTTGAACTTTGTTATTTACGACACTGTGAAACAGACTTTACCTGTCTGATAATTATACTTATACTTGTTACTTATACTTGTTATAAATGCACGTATTCTCTTAGCCTTTGTGCGCACACTTAGGCACTGTTGTCTTGGCTTCGGGTTTCTGATTTTCGTGGTTCCTTAGTCATGATAATTTCAAGTGAGGAAGTCCTGTGATATGGCGCAATGATACCGATTCCTTCTCTTTTTTTTAAGTAGTGATTTTCTACCTTATCTTTATTTATAGTTGGAAAGAAATCTTCTTAAATCATTGTTGTGTTCATATAAGCAATGCTTCTTCCTGGGAAAAAAAATAGCGTATGAAACATTGTAGAACATGACTTTTTTTTTTGCCTCGGTAAAATATTGCATGAAGGCAGAGCGAATCTCATTACCACTGTTCGTCAAGGAGACGTTGAGAAAAATAAGAATTTGAGCTCGTTTGGCTGTTGTTGCTTTTCTAAGTTTGACAACAAAACTCAGGAACTCATCTGACAACTTAAATCTCATGGTACTCCAACTGTCATGTTCTAGCATTTCAAACTTTCAGTAATACTTTGTCTCGGCCTTCCCTAAATCCCCTAACTCCCCACTTGTCCCCCAGCTCTCCCTAATTACATCCCTAACACAGCCCCCCAAGAACATTATCATGCTCTTAGAGACTCCCAAGAAAAAGTCTGGATGAGAGAGAATAGTTTTTGTCTCGCTATTAGGAAGATCCAGCCTCTAACTCTCCTTGCCCTTGAATAACAATAATAATAGATATTCATTCATACATTCTCATTTTATTCATTCATTATTATTTTATTATACAGACCTAGGTGTCCCGTAGGTAGATCGCTGGCGCATTCAGCTCACCCTGAGGTCCTGAGTTCGAATCTCCGGTACGGCTGGAAAACATTAGGGACGTGTTTTCATAAGACACCTGCTGTACATGTTCACCCATCAGTATAAAATGGGTACCTGGGTGTTAGTCAACTGTTGTGGGTCGCATCCTGGGACAAAACTGACCTAATTTGCGGGAAAAGCTCAGCATAACAAGGGTCTTTCTATATAGTAGTATGTCATTGATGTCAGCTATGCCTGTATACCTTGTACATGTACTTGTAGTAAATAAAGACATTATTATTATAGCTGACATCAGTGTCGTACTATATAGAAAGTCCCTTGTTATGCAGAGCATTTCGGGATAATTAGGTTAATTTTGTCCCCAGGATGCGACCCACACCAGTCGGCTAACACCCAGGTGCCTACTTACTGCTAGGTGAATATGGACAGCAGGTGTCTTAAGGAAACACCCGCACCGGGGGATCGAACCACTGACCTCAGTGTGTGAGATGTGTGTGCTACCAACCGAGCTACGGAAGGGTAGATCTAGTTCCTTGCAGCAAGAGCCCCTTACTGGCTTCCCTTGAGCAAGACAGCAATCGTAAGGCTCATTCCAAGTGTCGGCATTGTCTAAACTCCATTCTTCGCCGGCACAAACTTAATAAAGCTTCTATTGTAAAGTAACTTTAATTCAGTTGCGCTTACAAAGGTCTCTATCGAAGCCTCGTTAATGATATGCATTAGGAACGCGAGTAAGCAGGACACGACTTTACTAGACGGAGAAATTGCAGTGGAGTGGAGGCAGCCGAGCAGGGTTGGCCGTGGGCAGGGGTGGGTAATGTCTGGGTAGGGGTGGGTAAACAGTGGGCAGGGGTGGGTGAGCAGTGGGCAGAAAAGGGAAATAGTAGTAAACAGTAGGCTGTAGGTAGTAAACAGTAGGCTGGAAGTAAGCAATGGGCGGAAGAGAGTAAACAAATGGCAGAAGACAGACACTGGGCAGAGGGCAAACAGAAGGCAGAAAAGAAAAAAACAGTGGGCGAGAGAAGGTACATAGAGCAGAAAGAAGTGAGAGTAAACAAAGGGCAGAAGAAGGCAGATACCGATCAGGAAAGGGTAAACAGAAGGCAAGAAAGGGAAACCGGTGTACGAGAGAAGGTACATAGAGCAGAAAGAGGTAGACAAGAGAAAGAAAGATGTAATATATGCAGAGATCCTGCATATATTACAATGTATATACAGTACGTAAATATACTCAGATACACAGTCTAAAACTCTGACTAAGAAACACTAACAAGCGGAAAAGAAAAAAAAAAACACTCACATGAAGATAAAATAACAGGCATAACAATTAAGAAATAAACATTAAATAAACAATATCAAAAGACCGACTTAAAATTACTTCAAGTCCTTACGGGTACCCGGGTAATTATAAAAAACCTATGAGGCGAAAAAGGCTGAAGTCTAGAGAAAAGTAAAAACGTTTTCCACAAGTCACAGAGAGAGGTCAGGAGCACCTGAAAGCAGGTGGCTACGAGGTGTCTTATTCTTAGTTTAAAGAGAATCGCTTAATTGTGACTATTCGTATTGATTAAGCAGAGCCAAACACTCATGTCAAGTTGAACTCCGTATAACGCGTTGCTCGTCAGTAGTGTCTACCGGTCCCACCCACTTCCCAAGGACATATCGTTGTACGTTGTTCGTGAAGTCACTGCTAAGCATAAGTCCTATATTGAGCGAGATCAGTAAAGAAATCGTTACTTCAGCATCCGCCCGTTTATTGCCTGGGATCCATACATGTTCCGTACACCAACAGGACTCCACGTCCTTGTATCAACAGTAGATAGGATACTGAAGGGAGGAGAGAGAAATAGATCTTGAAGAGGAAAGGTTCGCAGTGCCGAAAAGGAGGGAAATTAGATAAGGAAGGGAAGCAGGTGTAAGACAGGAAAGGCAGCGAACAAAGAGTGGAAGGAAAGAAATAGGGAAAACCAGGGTGTGGGAGATAGGGTGGAGAAAGCCCTGTACAGCATCCCTGAAACGGAATTTGAACACCTGGACTATTGCATTTCTGCCTCCGCTAATCCTATTACCAGCCGTCAGGGCCGCAGAGAGGGCCGAGGCAGTTGGAATTACACCGATTATCTGGTTCGGGAAGAGCTAGAAGAGGGATTACTATGATGTCTGGAAGTGCTGAGTAGGGACCAACTAGAGAGTTACTAGGAAACATTGCTTTCTATATTCTTTCTATATCCGTTTCTATATCCTAGTACCACATTCAGTGGTACTAGGATATAGAAACGGATTTTTGGCCTGGAGATCACCATAAGATGGAACGGGGATCAAAAACTTAATTTTGGGAGGAAAGGAACCGGGAACCTGAGTACTAGAAGTCAGGAAAAGGATTGTAGCCGACAGAAGACCAGAAAAAGAGCGTCTTTGGGACGGGAAAGTGTTTTAGTCAAGGGAAAATCAGAAAGCGTAGTGTATGCTGAATGCTAATGGCTGGCCAAAATACTGAGACGTCTAATGATTCATTTAGAGCGAAAGTGGACACAAAGAGCAGCGAAATTTCTGAATCGTTATTTAAGAATAAGTGGCAAAAAAAGAGCGTCATTTAACCCTCACATAATCAAATACTATTGTCATTCCCGTCTCTTTCTTACTGTCTATGTTAAATTTAGCTCAACGCAAGGAAAACACTTTGTACAGTCAGTGGCCTAGGCGGTTGTGGGACTGATGGGTGTTGGCGTGTACGACTCCACTTACAACGTCAACACTGGTGGAAATTGCTGCTGTTGGCGGACCGTCGGGGTATTGATGGTCGCTATATTGAAAGCAGGAAAACATGTATAGCTGGCAGAAGGATCATTCGTATTGGATCCTTTGATGAAAAAATATGCATACGCCATTATGATAATAACACATGTATACGCCAGCATGATGATACCTGCATGTACTCACGTGATAATAACATCTCCAGACACACATGTTGATAACACCTGCAGACACCCACATGATACTAACACCTTCAAAACACCCAAAACGTCTTAGAAGATCGCGAAAACTCCCGGCACAGTGACTATGTTGCGCGATATTGTCTTGGGAAGTGACATAAGAGGATCGATAATTGTTATTAACTACGGAAATAAAAGGATCAGTTGACAGAATTAAGAGAATAGACCTATGCCTAAATTTATTGAATCGATTGATTACAGACAGAATTAAGATAATCAAATTACGATGATACGGCAGTAAACAATTACTGTAAACAACAGATGTCTTAATCTCCATTACTGTAAACAACATGTTTTAGTTTCTATTACTGTAAACAACAGATGTCTTAATCTACGTTATTGTAAACAACAGATGTCTTAATCCACATTACTGTAAACAATAGATGCCTTATATACATTATTATAAACAACAGATGTTTTAATATACATTAAAACATCATTTTTTTCTCGTTCTTTCTCAGTTCTCTCCTCTCAAGTAAAAGACTAAAGAAGGCATTAAATGATGGTAAAAGATCAACATTTCTGCCCTTTCGACTCAGGTGACCTCTTCAGATTTTGAAATAATTTCGAATAATTCTTTTCAATGCTTATTGCCAAGATGCTGAAAATGTCAGTCTTGAGAAACTTAAAAAAAACAAAACACAAGAGTTTATGACGACGTTTCGGTCCGACTTGGGCCGAAACGTGTATTGCTCCAGTCACTGTACTGTGTTTATTTATTCTTGAAAAACTTATATTTTTTGAGACTTTATAGTTGAGTCTTAAAGATTTAGCTATTAATAAAGAGTAATAAAGTTGAACTGCTAGTTTTGCTTGTCGCGCTGTAGCTCTTGGGCCCTATCTCGCGCGCCCCAACATAGAGAGAACCTGAAGCTGTAACTGTACGTAATTGTTGAATTTACCATAATGGAGGACTATAAACATGACTTTTAAAGAAAACAGAATTATGGACAAGAGTCCCAGCAGAGCACACACCAGGCACAGCAACACCAGCACTACACACACCAGGCACAGCAACACCAGCACTACACACACCAGGCACAGCAACACCAGCACTACACACACCAGGCACAGCAACAAGAGCACTACACACACCAGGCACAGCAACACCAGCACTACACACACCAGGCACAGCAACACCAGCACTACACACACCAGGCACAGCAACACCAGCACTACACACACCAGGCACAGCAACAAGAGCACTACACACACCAGGCACAGCAACACCAGCACTACACACACCAGGCCAGCAACACCAGCACTACACACACCAGGCACAGCAACACCAGTGCTACACACACCAGGCACAGCAACACCAGCACTACACACACCAGGCACAGCAACACCAGCACTACACACACCAGGCACAGCAACACCAGCACTACACACACCATGCACAGCAACACCAGCACTACACACACCAGGCACAACAACACCACTACACACCAGGCACAGCAACACCAGCACTACACATACCAGGCACAGCAACACCAGCACTACACACCAGGCACAACACCAGCACTACACACACCAGGCACAGCAACACCAGCACTACACACACCAGGCACAGCAACACCAGCACTACACACACCAGGGCACAGCAACACCAGCACTACACACCAGGCACAGCAACACCAGCACTACACACACCAGGCACAGCAACACCAGCACTACACACACCAGGCACAGCAACACCAGCACTACACACACCAGGCACAGCAACACCAGCACTACACACACCAGGCACAACAACACCAGCACTACACACACCAGGCACAACAACACCACTACACACCAGGCACAGCAACACCAGCACTACACACACCAGGCACAACAACACCAGCACTACACACACCAGGCACAGCAACACCAGCACTACACACACCAGGCACAACAACACCACTACACACCAGGCACAGCAACACCAGCACTACACACACCAGGCACAGCAACACCAGCACTACACACACTAGGGCACAGCAACACCAGCACTACACACACCAGGCACAGCAACACCAGCACTACACACACCAGGCACAACAACACCACTACACACAAGGCACAGCAACACCAGTTACTACACACCAGGCACAGCAACACCAGCACTACACACACCAGGCACAGCAACACCAGCACTACACACACCAGGCACAACAACACCACTACACACCAGGCACAGCAACACCAGCACTACACACACCAGGCACAGCAACACCAGCAATACACACACCAGGCACAGCAACACCAGCACTACACACACCAGGCACAGCAACACCAGCACTACACACACCAGTCACAACAACACCACTACACACCAGGCACAGCAACACCAGCACTACACACACTAGGCACAGCAACACCAGCACTACACACACCAGGCACAGCAACACCAGCACTACACACACCAGGCACAACAACACCACTACACACCAGGCACAGCAACACCAGCACTACACACACCAGGCACAACAACACCAGCACTACACACACCAGGCACAGCAACACCAGCACTACACACACCAGGCACAGCAACACCAGCACTACACACACCAGGCACAGCAACACCAGCACTACACACACCAGGCACAGCAACACCAGCACTACACACACTAGGCACAGCAACACCAGCTCTACACACACCAGGCACAGCAACACCAGCACTACACACACCAGGCACAACAACACCACTACACACCAGGCACAGCAACACCAGCACTACACACACCAGGCACAACAACACCAACACTACACACACCAGGCACAGCAACACCAGCACTACACACACCAGGCACAGCAACACCAGCACTACACACACCAGGCACAGCAACACCAGCACTACACACACCAGGCACAGCAACACCAGCACTACACACACCAGGCACAGCAACACCAGCACTACACACCAGGCACAGCAACACCAGCACTACACACACCAGGCACAGCAACACCAGCACTACACACACCAGGCACAGCAACACCAGCACTACACACACCAGGCACAGCAACACCAGCACTACACACACCAGGCACAACAACACCACTACACACCAGGCACAGCAACACCAGCACTACACACACCAGGCACAACAACACCAGCACTACACACACCAGGCACAACAACACCAGCACTACACACACCAGGCACAACAACACCAGCACTACACACACCAGGCACAGCAACACCAGCACTACACACACCAGGCACAACAACACCACTACACACCAGGCACAGCAACACCAGCACTACACACACCAGGCACAGCAACACCAGCACTACACACACCAGGCACAGCAACACCAGCACTACACACACCAGGCACAACAACACCACTACACACCAGGCACAGCAACACCAGCACTACACACACCAGGCACAGCAACACCAGCACTACACACACCAGGCACTGCAACACCAGCACTACACACACCAGGCACAGCAACACCAGCACTACACACACCAGGCACAGCAACACCAGCACTACACACACCAGGCACAACAACACCACTACACACCAGGCACAGCAACACCAGCACTACACACACAGGCACAGCAACACCAGCACTACACACACCAGGCACTGCAACACCAGCACTACACACACCAGGCACAGCAACACCAGCACTACACACACCAGGCACAGCAACACCAGCACTACACACCAGGCACAGCAACACCAGCACTACACACACCAGGCACAGCAACACCAGCACTACACACACCAGGCACAGCAACACCAGCACTACACACACCAGGCACAGCAACACCAGCACTACACACACCAGGCACAACAACACCACTACACACCAGGCACAGCAACACCAGACTACACACACCAGGCACAACAACACCAGCACTACACACACCAGGCACAACAACACCAGCACTACACACACCAGGCATAACAACACCAGCACTACACACACCAGGCACAGCAACACCAGCACTACACACACCAGGCACAACAACACCACTACACACCAGGCACAGCAACACCAGCACTACACACACCAGGCACAGCAACACCAGCACTACACACACCAGGCACAGCAACACCAGCACTACACACACCAGGCACAACAACACCACTACACACCAGGCACAGCAACACCAGCACTACACACACCAGGCACAGCAACACCAGCACTACACACACCAGGCACTGCAACACCAGCACTACACACACCAGGCACAGCAACACCAGCACTACACACACCAGGCACAGCAACACCAGCACTACACACACCAGGCACAGCAACACCAGCACTACACACACCAGACACAGCAACACCAGGCACAGCAACACCACCACTACATACACCAGGCGGAACTGTGCCATCAATACGCAGACGAGGCGCAGCAGTGCCAGCACAGACAATCCCAGAGAACGTGCTGCTGTATTTTCAATTTGGGAGGAGCAGGTCTGCGGGAAAGCTCACCTCAGACTAGACTTGATTGTGAGCGCTGGGGGGAAAAGCACGGATGTATTCCTCACAATCTTTACTCTTATTGTATAAATATTTTATCTTATTGTATCTTACTGTATCTTTTTACATTATATTGTATCTTACTGTATCGTATTGCTTCTTGTTTTCTCTTCCTTTTACATGATTGCATCAAGCTGATTCAGTATTATTTATACGTAGGTTCGTAATTAAAGAATAAATAGTGTTACTTATTAAGTGCAATAACAAAAGTCATAATTTATTGGCTGGAATATTTTATACGAGGTTATAGTCCGTCTTGGACTATTGTCAGATCGCAGGAGAGGCAGAAAAGTGCAGAAACAGAAGACTGATGTGGTGAACTGGTGAGAAGACAGCCAAGTAAAGGTCAGGGGAATGCCAAGGTCAGATTACGTGGCTAAGGTCAGGCAGGGACGGGGGTAAGCCATAGTAAGGTCAAGTCTCGCTTGTTGTGAAAATTTGAGCGTTTGCCAATGTAGTGTGAAATGTATCAATAGAAACATAGCACGGACTAAGGGCCGATTCAACAACCTGGCGTCTGAAGGCTAGAAGTAGGACAGATAGGTCGGACAGAGAACCAGCTAACAGGATGACTATGGTCTCTAAGATGACAAGAGCCTTGTTAATGCATGCAAGGCGAACAGTTTTCCTGTGTATTTTTAATGGATACGGCGAGAGTTGAAATAGACAAAGGAAGAACTGGTAGCGTGAGGACAAAAAACATAACCCAGACTGGTGCGGAGTATATTAACAAAAATACTGCTTTTCCTCTTAATGCTTTGCTAACTCTATACTTAAAATGGTAACCTCCTATTTGTATGATAGAATGTGACGAGAAATAGACATCCTGTGTGTTGGGTGTATTAGATAAATATAGTCAGTCCTTATTCTAACCCTGTTTAATATCATTTAGAACAGGGTAGCCACACAAAATGATGCAAACAATTTTGATAGCAAACAAAAGTACGTTCATTGGGGGATGAAGTCGTGGTGGAGAGGATTAAATTTTATATATATATATATATATATATATATATATATATATATATATATATATATATATATAATCTCTGGAGCTCCATCCCAGTTAGCTTTTTGTAGTATCTCGAAGAAGACATTACTTGGATTATTAACCCCTGATGGTTAGCCATCCAGGATGACCAAAGGAAATCATTGTGACTTATTTCTCTTGGGATCCTGTAGTTTTCTTCCCAAAGATGTGACCCTTAACTGTCCAATATCACCCGTACATGACTTTCAAGTGTCAACTAAAACCCGTACGTGGCCCTCATCTGTCTAATAACACTGTACGTGGCCCTCAACTGTCAATTAATACCAGTTTGTGGCCCTCAAATGTCAATTAGCACACTTAATTGGCCCTCAACTTTCAACACGCGTACCTATTTACCACTAGGTAGCCAGGGGACACAAGTATTAGGAGACTTGCCCTTTCGTTTCCCTCCACCGCGTACACAAGACTAAACTCGGGTCATGTGGTCGTGCGCCCAGCTTGCTATCACTGAGCTGAATTTCGCATCACTTAGCTACAATGTAACTAAGTGGAGCGGAATCTCAGCGAGGACCATCAGTGTATTTGAAGTCGGCAAAGACTAAGAAGCATTTAAGTGCTGAGGGCGAGAGGTAATTTGTTGAAGTTTTCTAAGAGTGACGAAGAGAAAAAGTTAAGGAGTATTTGTTTTGCCTCAGGGATGTTCCAGCAAGATGTTCAACTCGAGAAAATCAACGGAGGAAAAGTTTACCTCCTTTCCTCTTTACACTGAGAGTAGAAGAGTGAAAAGACCGGAGCCAAAAGCACAGATGCCAACGTTCGATGCTCAGACGATACCATGATGCAAAGAAGAACGTGTTAGGCAGACCACGTAATGAATAGACCAGCAATGGATATAAACACATGATACAATACACAGATCAATGCGTGATGCATAGACCTACATATGATACATTATCGTAGACCACCACGTGATACACTGACAGATATGTGACAGAGACAAGCACGGAGACACAAACCAACACTAATACACAGACCAATACTAACACACAGACCAATACTAACACACAGACCAATACTAACACACAGACCAACACTAACACACAGACCAACACGTACTATTGGGATTAAATCTTCAAACCATCATAATTGCATTTAAAAAAAATAACGACAGTATCAATGCAGACTAACATAAAAAGCCTTACTTGACTGACAGATAAACACGGGGATATAATAACTCAATGTTAATAACAAAATAATAAAAAAAAAAATCCAAAACTGTTAAAATAAAATTTGAAGTCTGTTTCTAGGTGTAATAAAATACGCGAATAAGACACGGAAGAGGTGTAATAAATACGCAAATAAGACACGGAAGAGAGAAACGAAGCCTTAGAGCAAGATGACAGCTTTCGTCTTGCGGCTCTGGAACTCTTAGGGAAAACAGCTTATATCTGGTGTCGCGATTCTGAAGAATATTCGAATTTTTTCCCCCTCTGGTGAGTATGGAGGCGAGGTTTAATAAGTTTCCTTTACGACTGCAAGAAGTCTTGTGTTATCTCAGCTACAGTGATAAGACGATTTATGATAACTCAACCTCTGGATGTAACTGTAATAACTCTGTAACTATTGTAATATGTAGTGTTTAGTCAGTTACAATAACTAGACCGTGGGATATCTCAGCAACAACGGCCAGACGTAGGTGATATAACAACGATGATGATAAGATGTTGCATAGATGAGTAAGATATATGTGCAATAATTGGATATCATTATTGTTCAGATGGCTCTGCAATATAGATATCCAACTGTTGCACATGTCTCACGAAATTGCAATAACACAATTGCAAACAAACCCATGCCGTGGTTTACTGCTCATGTGTTTTACTCATCAACCTGTCGATACAATATACCATTAAAACAATTAAACACTGTATAACAACTCATCTGCAATAATAAGAGACTGTGAGATAACTTATCACCATAGCATTATATTGTGTGATAACATCACGATTGATGTTATCACATAATATAATGTTGACTTATATTTTAAGAAAGCTCTTAAATGACAGGTAATTAAAACTTTATTAGAAAATACACTGGTACAATACCAGTGGTATTTCTTGCTTCAAGTGGCCAAAGACATTCCACTAAGTTGTGCATTTCAATCAACGTTTTCTTTCAGTATGGAATGCTTTCGTCAGAGAAATTAGTGTATTATGAGAAGCCCCTTTCACATAGAATACTCTGAAGGGAATACGTATAGAATAATCTAAATTCAAGGCTAAACAAAAATGAACTTCCTAAATGTAATCAGAATGCATCATTAAAATTAATCGTTTACAGTAAACCTTCGTTTTAAGCCAAATTATTTATGTTATCAGTTACAATTGCGAACAGGATAAGAAACGTTGCCTCGGACTGTTTCTCCGTGCGTTTAATCTCTGCAGCGAAAAGCATTTAGAACAAGAAAAGAGCATTTAGAACAAGAAAAGAGCATCACAACAACACAATTAAAAAGTCTTGGCAATCGTGAATAGTCTCTACAAAAAAAGTCTGGTGCTATAGAATTAGAGAATCAAAAGGAAAAAAATACTTTGTAATCTATTACAAAATTTCTGACGATGTTTATAAATAAACATCGTTTATAAACCAAGATTATATGAAAACCTTTGTAAAGACTGTAACCAATCATACCACTTTAGCAGTCACAAGATTGTTCAGTGCACCTTTGCAGCACAGAATTCATAACCATATTCTTAACTGGGAAGCTGCTTCCGTTATATATATATATATATATATATATATATATATATATATATATATATATATATATATATATATATATATATATATATATATATATATACATAACAAATTGAGAAAGCGCAGAATACTCGAGTCTGCTGTGATTGCTTCACGATGCAATTTCAGCTTCTCACAAGGACAATGGAAATCTGATGCAATATTTACCTTTGCCCTGAAGACACTTTTTCCAATACCTGACTTATGTCATCTGACCTGACTTCTGCACATAAGCTTTCATATCATATTAACCCCGCCTTTACGGAAGTTCGCTTACTCACGGGATGAGTGGCACTGCCCAATACTTTCTTTCTGGCTGTATATATATACTCAATGGATGAGTGGCACTGCCTGACAAGATGAGCAGTACTGATTACTACTATCATTCTGGCTGGATGTTCATGGAATGAGTGGCACTGTCCAGTACTGTCGTGATAACTGTATGTGCCTTCACAGGATAACTGGCACTGTTCAATAAAACTTGCAATCACAATTCTCTACATTTTCCATTATATTCTATTTTATTTTTTCTATGAGTCTACATGTATTTTTGTTCTCAGCCTCTCTCATCTTCTCTTTCTCTCTCTCTCTCTCTCTCTCTCTTCTCTCTCTCTCTCTCTCTCTCTCTCTCTCTCTCTCTCTCTCTCTCTCTCCAACTCCTAAATTCTTTATTTTATGATAGAGGCTCTCACTAGCTGTCCTGCCGAGAGGCACTGACATCACTCTTACTGGATTGACATCATTGTTGTAGCACTAGCATCACTTGTTGCACTGACATCACTGTTGTTGCACTGACATCACTGTTGTTGCACTGACATCACTGCTGTTGCACTGACATCACTGTTGTTGCACTGACATCCCTGTTGTTGCACTGGCATCCCTGTTGTTGCACTGGTATATGTTGCACTGGCATCACTGTTGATGCATTGGCATCACTGTTGTTGCACTGACATCACTGTTGTTGCACTGACATCACTTGTTGCACTGACATCACTGTTGTTGCACTGACATCACTGTTATTGAACTAACATCACTGATGTTGCACTGACATCACTGTTGTTGCACTGACATCACAGCTGTGATCCCTATATCACTGTTGTTGCACTGACATCACTTTTGTTGCACTGACATCACTGCTGTTGCACTGACATCACTGTTGTTGGTCACGTTTCTGTGTACACCTCTCTCCGTCCACCCTGCATCCCAAACCTCCATCCTCCCTCCTTTCCCTCCCCCTCCTCCCTTACCTCTCTCTCTCCCCTCTCTCTCTCCCCTCTCTCTCTCTTCTCCCTCTCCCCTCCCACTAATGGTAATAATATCCTACTTAACAGCCCTCCTGCCCCGTGAAAGATTCCCTCGTCTCCCCTTACTCCTCACACATTCCCTCTCTCTCTCTCTCTCTCTTCTTCCTCCTCCTCTCTCTCCACATTTGACTCCTGCTTTCTCTCCCTCCCCATCTTTCTCTTTCCATCACCTTTCTCATAACCCTCTTTCTCTCCCCTGCCACATTACCCTTAGCTGAATTTTCTCCTTACTCAGGATTTCTGAGGATCTTGCCATTTAGGCTGGCTCTCTCTTTCTCTCTCTCTCTCTCTCTCTCTCTCTTTACACAGGGTTTGACAAGGTTAAGTTAAGGATCCCCTCTCTCTCTCTCTCTCTCTCTCTCTCTCTCTCTCTCTCTCTCTCTCTCTCTCTCTCTCTCTCTCTCTCTCTCCAGAAACGCTATTTGAAAACTTGTTTACCGATTTTTCCTGGTAATTAAGAAATACTTATAATGTTCTAATTGCACCAATTACTTCATCGCAACTCTTAACCCAAACTTTGTAAACACCGAAGACTATTACAGGGGCATCTAATCCCTCTAACCAACCCCCTTAATAAAACTCTCACACTTCCTCCAGAAAAAACATTAACAGTTTTAGAATGTTAAAATTATAGCACATTACAAAGTGGATTTTAAAAATTCGGTAAAACCTGCATTTTAGACAACTTAAACCTGAACTTAACGACAATGAATCTTCAATAAGCTTTATTTCTCTTTAGAAAACTTGTAATTTCGCCTGATATTTATCTGACTTATTGTTGTCTTTGTTTAATATATATATATATATATATATATATATATATATATATATATATATATATATATATATATATATATATATATATATATATATATATATATATATATTATATCACACACATACACTCTCCAGGAAGACGTAATAGAAGACGTAATAAGACGAGCGTTGGCAAGGAGCGACGTAGAGACGCTCCTTAATGATTGGGGAGACAGCTTATGGATGCAGTTAGTGTTAGTGATATGTTGGAGGTAGATCAACAGATAGACAAGGATTAGCAGAATTAGTTTGATTAGTGTGGATAGAAGGGCATAATGATAACGAGAGAGAGAGGAGGAAAATGGCTTCTTAACAAGAAATATGCGAGGAGACATATGGCGGAGATGCACTAACTGGTAATAAAAAAGAGTCTTAGCCCACTTATTAGGTGGTGTCGTAGGTGGTCTGGGTGGCTGGTGGGCTACTATGTTGGTGGCTTAAGTACGTCTGCTGTCAGGTGGGTTGATGAGGTACGCGAAGTGGATTCGAAGCTGGGATAGTTGTGGCGGAAAAGTATCTTGATAATTTTGCTAGTTACATATACTAGGTGGTAGTAGGAGAGGAGGTAAGTGGACTGATAGGAGAGTTGTGAGGTGCACATAGTGGTAGGTGGGTTAAAGTGGTTCGGTAGGGGAGTCAGAAGAGAGTTTAGTAGATGTTTCTCTAGTGTAAATGGTTCTGGTTGGCTGGTAGTGTAAATGGTTCTGGTTGGCTGGTAGTGTAAATGGTTCTGGTTGGCTGGTAGTGTAAATGATTCTGGATGGCTGGTAGTGTAAATGGTTCTGGTTGGCTGGTAGTGTAAATGGTTCTGGTTGGCTGGTAGTGTAAATGGTTCTGGCTGGCTGATAACTGAAACAATTCTTTTTGGTTGGTAATTGAAATTATTCATGTTGTCTTGTATTATAAATAGTAATTTAATTTGTAAATGGAACATTAGGTGGACAGTTAAACTATTAGTGTGAAGTAGAATCATTGTATTGGGAAACGTGAGCTCCAGCATCCATACCTAAATCTCTGACTAATTATACCAGGCCACGTAGGAATGCTTTTGAGAAGGCGTGATGACGTCTCAGGCCAGGACGTGTCTACGGGATGGATGCTGGAGCGTGCTTATTGTCCCGTGTGGGAGGCTGCTTCTGTCTGCGGCTAATGCTCTGCCGTGGAAGCTGAATAAGGAATCGTGGAGTCTAAGTAACGACGCCAATCGCTATGGCGTCTGTTGGTCACGACGCCACACATCGTGATCACTGCTATTCACGATAAGTATTTTGTAGTATTCAAAATCGATGCTAAACACAGTCTCTGTCTTACTTAGTAAACCTGAGCTTCCACGTTCGTAAAGAACTGCGCAGTTTCCAGTTTGTGTTCATTAATCACCATAATATCTATTTTTTAACGAGTGTTGAGCCGCATCTGCCTTGCTCCCTGAAGATTAGTGTTGACTTTGTGTTCGAACCGTAATGTTTGATATTCGGAGAGAATCTCACGAAACTTGAAACAGCGCATCTTTGAGCATATGAGTAAATCTTTCTTCACCTGTACACTTCAGAGACTCGACCTCATCATCTCTGAATCCTTGTATACAGCGAGACTGAAGCCTCGATTGAACAGCACCATTATGCTTATTGTCAGTCATTGCCTTGTTGCACTTTTCATATTCCTGTCTTGATCTCCTGCTGTTTGGTGGCGGGTTACATATTACTGCCACCACCACTCTGAGTCCCCAGTCTTGACTGTGTCCATTATGTAATGAATCAATTACCTCGTCCTTGTACACACATTAATTAGTTTTTATAATAATGTTACGTTAGAGCTATGAACCTTAATCGTATTTGTATTTTAATTTCATGACTTTTATAAATAAAACATTTTGTTTATTTTATGTAAATCAGCGTTTCTACTTTAGCATTGATTTTAGCATTGATGATGGGACTTGAGACTCCGAAATGTTTGGGAAAAGTGATTGTTTCAACGATTTTGGTATTTTAGTAACTCATACGTCAAAGATTCTTAAGACGGAAATTTATATATATATATATATATATATATATATATATATATATATATATATATATATATATATATATATATATATATATATATATATATATATATATATATATAATACGTATATTGTTAAAAATGCAAACTGAACCCAAGAAAACATTTAGAGTGGAAAACAAAGTTCAGTTTATCTTGCAACATGCAAAACGCAATAACGTTGCAAATCAGAGAGGAATAATGTTTGCCATTCCAAAATACTGCTATTTTCACAGGACCTCATAACCATGTGTCTTCCAGAGCACACACGAGGGGCATCAGCCTGATGTATGAAGTTCTTGTCCCAGTTTACACTGCAGTGTTCCATAATGCGACTCCTACCTAACACCCTCTGAGGGGTCTTCTTATTCCTAAAATTAAAAACTAAGTTAAAATCTACTCTTGTAATTGGTGACGATTGCTTGTCCACTTCCTCGGGTCAAATATTATCTCCTATGACCTTGTAGTGTTTCTACTGGTTTAACTCTTCCGTATTATGATAACGATAAAAATGATACGTTAGTGTGCGATCTCTGCTCAGTTTGTAGCATTTGTTTTAGTTTCTTCACTCGATCATTAATGGCAATATTTGAACTAACGTTTGTTTAGTCTCTTATCAAGTGTTTTATCAAGTAGATATCTGTGGTTTTTGCGGAGCGATGTGTTGGTTATTAAGTTACTGCTTGTGGGTATACAGAACAATTACCTTCAGTGATTCATACTCAGAGGTAAATTTTCTGAAGTTTACATTAAGAGATTCAGACTCAGAGAGTCCACAGTCAGAGGTTTACTTGCAGAGGCTTACCTTCAAAAGTTCACAATCAGAGGTACTTTGCAAGGTACCCAAATTTACACAATGAAATTTATCCACGAAAAGTCCAGAATAAATTTGGCTCAGTCTGGCAGAATGGGCTTCTCCCGGTGTCATCAAACCTTCCTGCACCGATAAATTCCATGCTAAAGTTAAGCCGCATATCCAGCTGTCTCGTTGATGAAATTAACTGTCCTTGCAAGAGACCCGGGGCCTCAGCCGACCTTCCAGCGCTGACCTTTTCTCTTGCCTTATTTATAGAGGAAAAGTTCACATTTCAGATTTCTACGAGTGTGTTTTTTGAGAAGGGAAGGAGGACTGGGGGAGCGAAAGTATTATAAAGGAGGAAGAAGGGATTGACAAAGGGAGGTTTCAGGAGGAAAGGGTATAAGAGATTATGGATAGAGAGAGGATTGAGAAAAAATAGAGTTTTTTCAAGAAAGGAGATTGGGTGAGTGAGGAACAAAGGTATGAGGGAGGGAGAAAGTTTGAGGGAGGGTTTATAGGATTTAGAAAGAGAGAGAGAGAGAGAGAGAGAGAGAGAGAGAGAGAGAGAGAGAGAGAGAGGAGAGAGAGAGAGAAAGAGAGAGAGAGAGAGAGAGAGAGAGAGAGGTGGGTTTTAAGGGGGGAGAAGGCTTGAAGATGGAAGAATGGTCTGAGGGAGGACGAGAGAAAGATTGATGGATATAAAAGTGTTAGAGGGACGAGGAGAGAATGGAGGAGAGAGAGAGAGCATCGAGAAGACAAATAACACAAGACCTTCCAATCTGCATGGACGATATCTCCTGACAGCTCAAGCTAGAGAGACACAAAGAAAGAGAAAGAGACGAGAAAACAGGAACATGGGAAAAATCAGGTGAGAGACGCAAGAGTCCCTCGATAAAACAGCAAATACAAGTGTAGCCTGGGGTCAGACAAGCACCAGCTAGTGATGTAAACCAGCAATACGTCCACTCGATATTAACAGTGTCGACACGACACATTTTTTCCAGAGGACAATAAAACAATTACTTTCGTCTCCATTAAGGTAACTTACTTTCTTATTACACGATCACTTTCCAGCGTTCTGATGAACGTTTCCAGCGTTCTGATGAACGTTGCCAGCGTTCTGATGAACGTTGCCAGTTTTCCTTATAAACATTTCCAGTGTTATTTATGAACATTTGCATAATTTTTTGAGAACGTTTCCGGTGTTCTTTATAAACGGTACCAGAGATAAAAAATCACAAATTCTCCTCAACTTCTCAAAAAACCTCTCCACACAAGCTATGTCTATCACCACAAAACCTCCAAAACACCACTAAACACCCACATCACAATCTCCCCACAACGATACCTCACCACCACCACTAAGCCTACCCACCACTTAACCTCCCCACCTCTTAACCTCCCCACCACATAACCTCCCCACCGAATAACCTGCTAACCAGCGCCCTTCTTCCAACAAACTCTCCCACACACACACTTACAAAGTAATCTCAGCGTCTTCACTCTATTTTCCCATCACTTTGCCGCCTCAGTGTGAGAGGTGGTGTAAGGTTGGTTGGCACTGCTGCCGCCATTGACTGTTACTGGGTTGGCACTGATGCCACCATTGACTGTTACTGGGTTGGCATTCCTGCCACCATTGGCTGCTACTGTGTTGGCACTGCTGCCACCATTGGCTGCTATTGTGTTGGCACTGCTGCCACAATTGACTGCTACTGTGTTGGCACTGCTGCCACCATTGGCTGCTATTGTGTTGGCACTGCTGCCACAATTGACTGCTACTGTGTTGGCACTGCTGCCACCATTGACTGCTGTGTTGGCACTGCTGCCACCATTGACTGCTACTGACGTGGACACAATTGACTGTTACTGGGTTGGCACTGATGCCACCATTGACTTACTGGGTTGGCATTCCTGCCACCATTGGCTGCTACTGTGTTGGCACTGCTGCCACCATTGGCTGCTATTGTGTTGGCACTGCTGCCACAATTGACTGCTACTGTGTTGGCACTGCTGCCACCATTGACTGCTGTGTTGGCACTGCTGCCACCATTGACTGCTACTGACGTGGACCACCGCCATCACTTGCTAGGTCCAGGTGGAGGACCACTGCCACCAACGACCAGATCCATGGATGAACTACTACAACCACTGGCCAGGTCCAGGTGGACCACTGCCAACGACGACCTGGTCCATGGATGGACCACTAAAACCACTGGCCAGGTCCAGAATGTGAACAAATGCCACCAACGACCAGGTCCATGAATGAACCACTACAACCACTGGCCAGGTCCAGGATGTGAACAAATGCCACCAACGACCAGGTCCATGAATGAACCACTACAACCACTGGCCAGGTCCAGGTGGACCAATGCCACTATGGGCCAAGTCCAGGGATAGACCAGTGCATCCGTTTTCCAGGTCCAGGTGGGCCACTGCCACCATGGACCAGGTCACGGGAGACACTGATCCAAGGGATTAGAGTTAATCCTTTCCATATAAAAATTTCGTTTTCCTAGAATATCTTATCAGAATTTTTCACATATAAAACTCGTACGTATAATCTCAGCTTATACGAGCAAATAACGTCAGTTTATTATACCAAAGATAATTCTTTATCCTCACCCATTTTTCCACGTTTTTCTAAATTCATAGAATTTTTTTTTCTTAATATCCTGTGTATTATTATTATTAATATTATTATTATTATTGTTATTATTATTATTTTTATTTTTATTTTTATTATTATTGTTGTTGTTATTTGTATCTAGACGACATACAGGAATGCATCTACTCTGATCATTTTATTTCTTAAAAATAATGTTAGAAAACCCACATAAATGATAATAGACGATACTTAAGCACTAATTTAGAGATTAAAAAAATGCCCAAAAATAAACCTTTGAAAGAACTTATACTTAATTAAAAATTTAGTGAAACGATAAGTTCTTTCAAAGGTTTACTTTTGGCCATTTTTTTAATCTCTAAATTAGTGCTTAAGTATCATCTATTATCATATATGACCCCAGGTTCATTAAAGCAGCCGTGCGGTGGGACACCCCTGCAGACTCCTCCAGTAGACCAGCTCCTCCCAAAGAGCACAAACAGTCCCACTGGAACAAACCAATCATGGAAAAAATTGCCAACACAATGCTCACCAACGCTTCAGGAAAGGACAAAGCCCGTCTCCTAGCGGTGAAGGCACAACACTCAGGAGATTTCCTGGGCACTCGACTCGACCCACAGGCCTAGCCGCCCCCATAATTACCGAACATAGGTGTATTTGCGGCAGGGCGACGGCTGATCAATTCGGACTCCATAGTCTCGTGTGTCACACATCAGAAGGGAAGTATGCTAGACATGAGGAGGTCAACGACATCATAAAGAGAAGCCTCGCCACAGCCCGTTGCCCAGCCCAACGGGAACCCCAAGTGCAGAGGTCTGATGGAAGTCAAAAGCGTCCTGATGGAGCCACTATGCTACCCTGGAAGGATGGTAAGCATATTGTTTGGGACTACACCTGTGCTGCCACAATGGCAGACACCTACTTGCCATACTCCGCAGCTGAAGGGGGTGGCGCTGCCAGCCACAGGGAGACCCAGAAGACCCGCAAATATGAAGGCCTTTCTCCTTGCTATAACTTCATCCCAATAGGGTCGGAGACCCTATTGGGTGAAAAACTCATCATAGAAACCAAGGACCACAGGGCGGCCAGCTTCCTCTTTCAGAGACTCGGTGTTGCGATCCAGAGGGAAAATGCCTGCAGCATTCTGGACACGCGGCCCACTGCCGGGGAGCTGGACGAAGTATTTGAGATGTAGCTCTGAGTTGTTATCTATGTTGTTTTACTCCCTATTGTATTCTTGTCAATTTATTTTGTTAATGTATTTTGTCTTTAAATAAAGTATATAAAAAATATAGGGGGTGGTAGGAGAAAAATTTCAAACAGCTTCAGGGAGAACCTTGAGTTTTCCCAGGACAGTTCCAGAGTATATATGTATATATATACGTATATGTACAGAAGAGCATACAGAGAAGAACTGAGAAAGACAAAGAGAGAGAGAGATAAGAAAACTTGTTATTGGGTTAAATTTAGTGAGTGAGGCTGCTTGGAATATCCCATGAGAGGAATCTTGATTATACATTACTACCGCTGCTGCGCCTACGTATGTGTTGAAGTCACGCCATCTACACGCTCCGCCAAGACTCTTATGATAGATTAGGTAAACCAAAGATAGTTAATTTTTTTTATACTTCTTTTCCGGTATTGTCCTTTCGAAGGTGAGGTGGTGCTTTGATGCTGGAGAAGGGTTCTTGATTCAGTGAATTGGCGCTAGCCTTTCCATCCTTGCAAGAATCCTGAATTACCAATAATTCCATCGTTTGATCCAGACAGGTTTAGCACTTGCCTGAATAAATTAACAACAACAGCAGCAGCATCAACAACATAAAAAACTGCAACATCGACTAAATAATTATAATAATAATACTGCTAATATTATTATTACAATTAATAATAATAATACTACTAATAATATTAGTATTATTAATTGTAATAATAATAATAAATGATGTAACTAACGCACTTTTAAAGGTAGTTAACTGTAATTCAATATTAACAGTTATTTCATTGCAGTTCAGATGTTACAGACGTTTGTTGTAACATGTTGTTTACACTCAACTAATCAAAGTATTTACAATTAACAATTTTATTAGGCAGGGATAACCACATTCCATTACTATTTTCCCCACCACTTGTTCCAAGTTTTCCCCACCACTTGTTCCAAGTTTTCCCCACCACTTGTTCCAAGTTTTCCCCACCACTTGTTCCAAGTTTTCCCCACCACTTGTTCCAAGTTTTCCCCACCACTTGTTCCAAGTTTTCCCCACCACTTGTTCCATGCTTTCCCCACCACTTGTTCAAAGTTTTCCCCACCACTTGTTCCAAGTTTTCCCCACCACTTGTTCCATGTTTTCCCGACCACTTGTTCCATGTTTTCCCGACCACTTGTTCCATGTTTTCCCCACCACTTGTTCCATGTTTTCCCCACCACTTGTTCCAAGTTTTCCCCACCACTTGTTCCAAGTTTTCCCCACCACTTGTTCCATGTTTTCCCCATCACTTGTTCCAAGTTTTCCCCACCACTTGTTCCATGTTTTCCCAACCACTTGTTCCATGTTTTCCCCACCACTTGTTCCAAGTTTTCCCCACCACTTGTTCCATGTTTTCCCCACCACTTGTTCCATGTTTTTCCCTCCACTTATTCCATGTTTTCCCCACCACTTGTTCCATGTTTTCCCCACCACTTGTTCCATGTTTTCCCCACCACTTGTTCCAAGTTTTCCCCACCACTTGTTCCATGTTTTCCCCACCACTTGTTCCATGTTTTCCCCACCACTTGTTCCATGTTTTCCCCACCACTTGTTCAAAGTTTTCCCTACCACTTGTTCCAAGTTTTCCCCACCACTTGTTCCAAGTTTTCCCCACCACTTGCTCCAAGTTTTCCCCACCACTTGTTCAAAGTTTTCCCCACCACTTGTTCCAAGTTTTCCCCACCACTTGCTCCAAGCTTTCCACAACACTTGTTCCAAGCTTTCCCCACCACTTGTTCCAAGTTTTCCCCACCACTTGTTCCAAGTTTTCCCCACCACTTGTTCCACGTTTTCCCCACCACTTGCTCCAAGCTTTCCACACCACTTGTTCCAAGGTTTCCCCACCACTTGTTCCAAGTTTTCCCCACCACTTGTTCCAAGTTTTCCCCACCACTTGTTCCACGTTTTCCCCACCACTTGCTCCAAGCTTTCCACACCACTTGTTCCAAGGTTTCCCCACCACTTGTTCCAAGTTTTCCACACCACTTGTTCCAGGTTTTCCCCACCACTTGTTCCAAGTTTTCCCCACCACTTGTTCCAAGTTTTCCCCACCACTTGTTCCAAGTTTTCCCCACCACTTGTTCCAAGTTTTCCACACCACTTGTTCCAAGCTTTCCACACCACTTGTTCCAAGCTTTACCCACCACTTATGCCAGGCTTTTCCCACCACACACCTCATTTTTCCCCTCCACTCGTCTTAACTTTTCCCTCTCTCTCTCCCATAACTTTCTTCGAAACCCAACCAAATTTTCCTTACCATTTTCCCCAGCTTTTCTAAAAAGCCACCTAATTTTCTCCCGCCACCTACTCTAACTTTCTCCCTTAGTTTTCCCACTCACTCTTAACTTTCCCGACCACCTACTCCAGCTTCCACCCCCCCACCAACCCCATTTTTTCTCACCACCTACTCAAACTTTCCCCATAACCCCACCCCAACTTTCCCCACCATCCGCCCCAACTTTTCTAGCCACTTGCAATACCTTTCTCCACAGTCTGTCCAAAAGTTTCGCCAGTCGTCTAACTTTTTATATATACTTTTAAAAATTACAACTCACCAGCTCCACCTGCTTATGTTTTCAGCATATAACATTTTTATTTCCAATCCGAGAGATTGTGTTAATTATATGTTATGCATTATATATTATGTATTTTTAATACATATTTTTATTATTATTATTAATGATATCATTGTTATTAACATCATTATTATCATTATTAGCATCATTATTATTGCTGTTATGGTATTATTATTTTTATATTACTATTATTATTATTATTATTATTATTATTATTATTATTATTATTATTATTATTATTATTCATTATTATTATATCATCATTATTATATCATTGTTATTATACATGTGAATATACAAAGCAACAATTGCGTCAACTAGAAGCATCATTGCAAACAAGTTACAATAAATGTTGATTCTCACTGCACATTTACATACTATGTATATGCTATGCATTAAATAATATATATTTTTAATCAACCAACGATCATATATGAATGTGTATTGAGAATCAACATGTATTGAACACAAATAGTCCGCACACAGGTGAAAGGTGCTTATGACGACGTTTCGCTCCAATATAAATCCGAAAATAAATCCGAGATTTATTTCCCACCTGAGCTATATTAACTTTGTTATTTTTCCAAAAAAATATTTTGCCTACAGTTACCAAATCTCAGTGAAAAAAAGTATAAGCAATAACCCAAAGAAGATTTACAAAAAAAAAAAAAGTTATTGGTCCCTAAAATATATAAAAACACTAATTATAGACAACAGTAATTATAAGACACATTATTAAGAAAAATACAAATGTTATACACATGCACAAAATAGAACGGTAACCTAAAGTGTTTGAAAAAAAAAAAAAAAGTGCAATTGTAACGAAATCAGGCAAACTATTTCCGTAGAGTTGCAAGAAAAGCTGTTACTTTATTTAAGTAAATTAAGTAATCATAATTATGCCTTGTATAGACACAGTAATATTTATTAAAATATTTCAACGAATAACGAGAATAAATAGCCTAAGGCAAATTTTCTTCCGACTGTAGTAAATATATATATATATATATATATATATATATATATATATATATATATATATATATATATATATATATATATATATATCACAAATGCAGGGATTAAATTGAATGTGTATTCATACAGAGATATACATTCCTATAAGTGTATATACAAGGCTGTTTATATACACACATTGGCCGTTTCCCACTGAGGCTAGGTGAACTGAAAGATGGAGGAAACACATTTACCATCACTCATTCAATCACTGTCCTGCTAGAAGCTTGCTGATATCAGAGCTCAGTAACTCTCCGAACTGCAACATCCCCCCCCCTTCCTTCAGAGTGCAGACACTACTTTCCTGCTCCAGGACTCAAGTCCGGCCAACCTGTTTCTCTGAATCCCTTCATAAATGTTACCTTATCGAGAGAGATATATTCGTGAAAATATACTCGAATTACCACAAAGGTGAGTACACAGCTATATCCCTATATTCATTCATATATCCCCCTCAACAATTCTTTTAAAAACAGATCTATGATTTTTTTTAAATAGTCCCCTAATAAAAAAAAATAAGAGTAGCCTACTTCAATCAGACACAAAAATAGTTTCCCCAGTGAACCAACACCGGTGATGGAGTCTGGCAGCCGCCCAACTCCCGTAGCCACATAACCAAAAGAATGCTGGCCTCAGCTGGCGTATACTCCACTAAAATATTATTAATATATTTCTTCCATGTTTCCTACATTCGTACCGTGTATTTTTTTAAAACTAAAATAAATGGTGGTAGAGGAAGAGCAGTGTATTCTCACACTACCTCACGAGACTAAAACCTGACGTCGTGTGTTAGTGAGAGTTTTTGTTGTCTTCTCCGAGGATATTGGAAGCAATTTTTTATATTTTCATGTATACACATTTCTCAAGATTGATGGACTGAACACATCGACTCCAGGCTGAAGGACTGATTACCTCATTCTCCTCATCTTTCATCGGTCCTCTCTGTACTGGACTGAAGAAGCCACCGGCTGGCGAAACGTTTCCTAAATAAAGATTGCCAAATATTGCACAAGTCTCATTCTTCAACTTATCATTTGTCTAAACAATTCCATCACATTGTGATGTAAATTGTTTAGGCAACTACACCACAGAATTTAATATAATATCATAATACTGTATATTTTATGTTATATTCGCTCGTATTTTTATTTATTTTCTCTTCGTCTGAAGTATTCGCAGCTGGAATATTTCAGGAAAGGAATAAATATATGTACAATTCTTCTTCCTTCTTAAGCAAGTGTGACTTGGACGTTCTTAGCACTGCAACAGGCCAGTAGCACTGTTGCAGTGCTCCTGGCCTGTACTTGGAGGGTGTATACCTGGAGGATCTATACATGGAGGGTGTATACCTGGAGGATCTATACCTGGCGGGTGTATACCTGGAGGGTGTATACCTGGAGGTCGTATTCATGGAGGCTGTATACCTTGAGGGTGTATACCTGGCGGGTGTATACTTAGGGGGTGTATACCTGGAGGAGCTATACCTGGAGGGTGAATACCTGGAGGGAATATACCTGGAGGATCTATACCAGGAGGGAATATACCTGGAAGATCTATACCAGGAGGGTGTATATCTGGAGGCTATATACATGGAGGGTGCATACCTGGAGTGTGCATATCTGGAGGGAATATACCTGGAGGGTATATACCTGGATGGAGTATACCTGGAGGAAGTATACCTGGAGGGTGTATACCTGGAGGGAGTATACCTGGAGGCTGAATACCTGGAGGGTGTTCCGGGGGATCAATGCCCCCGCGGGCCGGTAGATGATCATTACTTCAATAATAATGCCTTTACTTCATTATTCCTTGCCCTAGGAATTATAATGATCTTACGATCATTATTTTAACTTCCCGTATTTAAAATAGGTTTCAAAGTTCCCCTTAGCAGTACCTTGACACCTGGACTGCATTTACCTGGGTGCCGGCAGCTGCCATTTATAATATTCAGCGCTTCGCTAAATTTCCCCACGAATGTAGTAATATTGTAGATTAATATATTCACTGTTATCATTACTAAATAAACGCTTCGTACTGTAATGGGCTGCTCGTCTTCTGTATACTGAATAAGTTAACAAGCTTGGAATGGAATAAATTTCATCATATATATATATATATATATATATATATATATATATATATATATATATATATATATATATATATATATTCTTGATTAGTGGTGCACAGGTGACACGCAGCCTTAATGACCCTCATGTAGTAGATAGGCTTTAATCCTAATTAACCAACGAATTAACATAAATTAATCAATAATTTGTGCTGTGACAGATGATAGAGAGAGAGAGAGAGAGAGAGAGAGAGAGAGAGAGAGAGAGAGAGAGAGAGAGAGAGAGAGAGATGCCTGTTGTGTACCACTGGGCAGCCAGAGATGAAAGATTGACGCACCAGCTTCCCTCTTGTCAATATTTTGTTCCCAAGGGAGCTACTAATCCCAAATTGCTGAGCAGAACAACCTCTTCCGGAGGCTGAGAGAGGTGAGGAGAGGGAGAATGGGAAGAGAGAGAGAGGTGAAGACAGGGAGATTGGATAGAGAGGTGAAGAGAGGGAGGTTGGGTAGAGAGAGATGTGACGTGAGGTGAGGAAGAAAGGTGTGAAGGGAAAGAGATAAAAGACAAGTGAGGAGACTGGGAAAGCGAGAAGTAGAAGAGATTTGAGCTGAGGAAGAGAAGAGATATTAAAAGTGTTTAGAATAAAGTAGGAGAAGAGACGAAGAGAAAAGGCACAGAAGAAGAAAGAAAATATTAAAGCAGAGCAATGAAAGAGAGAATTACGTGAATGGGGCAGAAGAAAGACATAAGAGGCTAGGAGAAACAAAAGGTTAGGGATATAAAAGAAGAAAACAAGGAAGAAGAGAGACTTGAAGGAACAAGAGGACGAGGAAATGAGAACAAAGAATCGAGGGTAGAAAAAGAAGGATGATATAAGAGTAATCAAGGGAGAAAAATGATTATGGAAGAATAAAACAAACAGAAGGAAGGAGGACGATAAAGAGAAATAAAAAAGAAAAGGAGAATACGAGGAATTGAGTGGAGAGAGGAGATAAAAAAGTGAGTGCAGCTCGAAGGTGAGAAAATTGTTGATGAGAGAAAAAGAATTTCCGTAGGAAAGAGTGAAAGAAGGAGATAGCGACTGAGATAACGATGATAAATAGTGGACGGCCAGGAAATGAGAAAGAGATAGAGAGACGTAAAGAACAAGGAAAACAGGAGAAAACTAGGGAAGAGAGAGAGAGAGAGAGAGAGAGAGAGAGCAAAAAACAAAAAACACCCCAGAAGCAAGCGGGAGGACAGAGTATCAGACACTCAGGAAGGATCTTGGATCAGCTATATTGGATAAAATAGCAAAACACTAAAGGCATTTTGAGTCTGGATTACCTCTTACCCTTATATTATTCATCGACACCAGGGAATTAACCCTTAAGAAACTGCGTCTATTAGATAATTTACGAATGCTATCATATCCTCAGTCAAATTGTACCATCACATAGTTCGCTCTAACTTCTCAATGGTTATAATTATATCCTTAATTTTTAAAGGGGTGGACCGGCAAGCCAGTGGAAGGCCTCAGTCAGATGAACAAAAGCTCCAGTTGCGGGTCATCACTTGTCCTACTTCCTGACAAACCTTACCTAACCTAACCTCTAACCTCTTAATACTTAGACTATAAAAATATATTTTCACCAAATAGAAAATTGTTTTTCCCAACTCATATATAAAGTTTTTTTTTTACAGGCGATGGGATTTATTCAATGTTTTTTCCGACATTCGCCAGCAAGGACGGTAAACACATGCCAGCGAAGAGAATAAATAATTGCTAGCGAACAGGGTAAACACTCGTCAGCGAACGAGATAAACAGTTATCAGCATCCAGAAAAAAATATTCGCCAGTTATCAGAGCATACTGTCGCCAACTAAGAGGTAAACTGTCGCCAACTAAGAGGTAAACTGTCGCCAACTAAGAGGTAAACTGTCGCCAACTAAGAGGTAAACTGTCGCCAACTAAGAGGTAAACTGTCGCCAACTAAGAGGTAAACTGTCGCCAACTAAGAGGTAAACTGTCGCCAACTAAGAGGTAAACTGTCGCCAACTAAGAGGTAAACTGTCGCCAACTAAGAGGTAAACTGTCGCCAACTAAGAGGTAAACTGTCGCCAACTAAGAGGTAAACTGTCGCCAACTAAGAGGTAAACTGTCGCCAACTAAGAGGTAAACTGTCGCCAACGAAGAGGTAAACTGTCGACAACTAAGAGGTAAACTGTCGCCATCGAAGAAGTAAACTGTCGCCAACTAAGAGGTAAACTGTCGCCAACTAAGAGGTAAACTGTCGCCAACTAAGAGGTAAACTGTCGCCAACTAAGAGGTAAACTGTCGCCAACTAAGAGGTAAACTGTCGCCAACTAAGAGGTAAACTGTCGCCAACTAAGAGGTAAACTGTCGCCAACTAAGAAGTAAACTGTCGCCAACGAAGAGGTAAACTGTCACCAACGAAGAGGTAAACTGTCGCCAACTAAGAGGTAAACTGTCGCCAACTAAGAGGTAAACTGTCGCCAACGAAGAAGTAAACTGTCGCCAACTAAGAGGTAAACTGTCGCCAACTAAGAGGTAAACTGTCGCCAACTAAGAGGTAAACTGTCGCCAACTAAGAAGTAAACAGTCGCCAACGAAGAGGTAAACTGTCACCAACGAAGAGGTAAACTGTCGCCAACGAAGAGGTAAACTGTCACCAACGAAGAGGTAAACTGTCACCAACGAAGAGGTAAACTGTCACCAACGAAGAGGTAAACTGTCACCAACGAAGAGGTAAACTGTCACCAACGAAGAGGTAAACTGTCACCAACGAAGAGGTAAACAGTTGCCAGCGAACAAGGTAAACAGTTGCTAGCGATCAAGGTAAACAGTCGCCAACGAAGAGGTAAACAGTTGCTAGCAAACAAGGTAAACAGAATACAGCTAACAGGATAAACAATCGTCTAAAGAGTGTTGACATTGACGATTAGTTCTGTTTTTGCTGAGTTTGGCAATTTTATTGTTTTTTATTAACATTAATGCTAGCAATAACAGCATAAATGGTGTTGGTGAGTGTAATGGTGGTGGTGTTGGTGAGTGTAATGGTGGTTTGTTGGTGAGTGTAATGGTGGTTTGTTGGTGAGTGTAATGGTGGTGGTGTTGGTGAGTGTAATGGTGGTAGTGTCGGTGAGTGTAATGGTGGTGGTGTTGGTGAGTGTAATGGTGGCGGTGGTAGTGTTGGTGAGTGTAATGGTGGTGGTGGTGGTGAGTGTAATGGTGGTGGTGGTAGTGTTGGTGAGTGTAATGGTGGTGGTGTTGGTGAGTGTAATGGTGGCGGTGGTAGTGTTGGTGAGTGTAATGGTGGTGGTGGTGGTGAGTGTAATGGTGGTGGTGGTGGTGAGTGTAATGGTGGTGGTGGTAGTGTCGGTGAGTGTAATGGTGGTGGTGTTGGTGAGTGTAATGGTGGCGGTGGTAGTGTTGGTGAGTGTAATGGTGGTGGTGGTGGTGAGTGTAATGGTGGTGGTGGTGGTGAGTGTAATGGTAGTGGTGGTGGTGTTGGTGAGTGTAATGGTAGTGGTGGTGGTAGTCTAACTCACCTATCCTCTCCCTTTTCCTTTATTTATTTCCCTCGTGAACCATCGTCCCATAACCATAAAAATAAAAATAATACAGCTTCTGGAAAGCCGACGTTGGTTTTGAAAAGTTTTCATGGACAAATTCTGCCGGTGAGAGCATCGCAAAAATAGGATTTATTAAATAAATTTCTGTGGGATTTTTAACTGTTATCTAGTCAGCTTGAGACAGTCAACCCCAGTCGCTAAATACAACACGTTACAACTGCTAAACACAGCCTACCGAAGCCGTTAAAACAGCCTACGATAGTCATATCTATCTAGATAGGCAACCTCTCCCTCTCTCCTGATTTACTGATTTATTAGGTTTAAAAACCTGTCGACTACACGAGGGTCACTTGGTTAGGTTAGGTTTGTCAGGAAACAGGACAAGTGTTTTCTGACGCTGGTCTTAGTTATATGACGACCCGCAGCTGGAGCTTTTGGTCATCTGACCGAGGCCTTCCACTGGCTTACCGGTCAACCCCTTTAAACATTTTTTAAGGGTCACTAAAATTGCATGTCAGCTCTCCATCGCCATTCAGTACATTAATAAGGTAATAAGGTATATACGTAATAAGGTATATACGTGTTTAAAAATGATGGACCCGATTTGAAATATTTACTGACTTGAAATTGGGTCCATTATATATATACACTGAGATATACGCCCCTCTGTATATACTGCTGCTGTCATTGTGCATATATATATATATATATATATATATATATATATATATATATATATATATATATATACTCCAGAATATACATAAAATACGTCCCCTCTCCGCCCCCGTAAGTAAACAAATATAATAAATAATAATGTATAATTCTTCTGACTCGTTTTAGTATAAAGAAGAAATTAATCCAGAATCGAAAAGCTAAAAATATTTACTAAAAAAATTTTAAAATTATAACCTAAACTTATTAATCTAAAATTAATAAGTTAAAAGAAATTGTCTATAATCGATAACAAGAAATTATCTATAATCGATAACAAGAAATAACCTATAATCGATAACAAGAAATGACCTATAATCGATAACAGGAAAATATTTCTCTCCGAATTTCTTAAAGTTATTGCATTATGGTACACTTAAGGTTGCTCCTCACACGGGAATGCTTTAGAGATCTTCATTGCCAGATGTTTTGTCAACATTTTACATTTATGTTGAACATTTTTGGGTTGCAGTGTTCATTTCTTAACATCTGTGAACATTAAAATGTGTCTCAGCTCTTTGTGCATTGTGTTGAACTTTCTGAATCTCAATGATAACTTCGGTAATGGGATTAAGATGTGTTTTTTTCTTCCTGAATTCGGATGTGTGAGAGAGAGAGAGAGAGAGACAGAGACAGAGAGAGAGAGACAGAGACAGAGAGAGAGAGAGAGAGAGAGAGAGAGAGAGAGAGAGAGAGAGAGAGAGAGAGAGAGAGAGAGACAGACAGACAGAGAGAGAGAGAGACAGACAGAGACAAAGACAGATATGAATGTAGGAGGCTGGTTTGCTTCATGTGATATCGCTATTATACGATATTCTATGCCTATCAGTCATTCCATATGTGCGATATTTATTTGCATTTTCACCATTTGCGATGGGCGCTGTTCGAATTGTTTATTAAAGATTATTATTTTGTGCATTGATGTGTTGATGGCCTGATTGAATTTAGTACAGCTGTCATGGGTCTGGCAAGCATCGTCTGATTTTTTTTTATAATATAATTAAGAGTCCTGAACCTGCACTCTTCTGAAAGATGAAGAATGAGGGGAAATATAATAGAGGTATGCCTCACGAAATTGTAATGATATGATTGCAAACAAACCATGGCACGGGTGGGAATTGAACTCGCGGCTGGTGAGTCATAAAACTCCACACTCACTAGCCTCGAGTTTAAACCGTACCGTGGTTTGATAGAAGTATGCATATGGAAAACAAGCATAAATAAAAGAGATGTTATCAGGACACTGAGAATATCTAAGCAAGAAATCGAAGTAACGAATTCAGTTGAGATAAATGTAGGTTCAGAAAGTGTAGGTTAGGTTAGGTAAGGTTTGTCAGGAAACAGGACAAGTGTTTCCTGAAGCTTTTGGCACCTGACCAAAGCCTTACATTGGTTTACCAGTCCAACCTTTAAAAATTATAGTTATGGTCATATTTTGAAAGAATACAGATAAACGCTGATATAGAAATTGTTTTTCTCCTAATTCTTGAATAAATCTATTATATCAGACAATTATTGACATAATTTTTAGATGCAATAATGGTATTTAGCTTAATTTATATGGTTATGCAATATTACGAGACCGTCAATGATCGAAAAAAATAATATATAAAATGCTCTCCAACTGTGGTTATGAACCCCATAATATAATGTATATTCGTCCCACCTCTCTCCCCATTGTGGAAAATGAAAACAAAATATCTCACGTACTTGATAAACTGCTGAAATAGATTCCTGATCACCTTGTTTACATGTGATTACGAAATAAAGGAGCAAACTCATCCCTTAGAATATCTAATTTAAGAGACGTTTAGCCCAATGGAGGCCCTTTTCAATCCATTATATAGGATAGAAAAACAAGGAATGTATTGAGGGAGAATGTAAAGTAAGCTAGGAAGGAGGTAGGTCGGGTGATGGGGAGTGCTTGAGCATCACCTACTGGTGTAGTGTGTGGCAGGGTAGAATCAACTTGGCTAGCACTCTGTAATGCTGAAATTTCCTTTAGTAATAGAACCAGCTGCACGGACGAAACACCTCTCTATAAGATACCCAGGTCTTGCACAAGTGTCTTATTGATCCTTACAGTGTTGGAAGGCGCAATCAAAGCAGCCACGTTTCTGAAGATTATCCTTATCTTAGACTGTGTGAAGCAAGTGTCAACCTCACTGACCACGCCGTCATGAAAAATAAAAAAAAAACGTAGAGATACGCAAATCCCATTTAAGCAGAACCAAAGATGACATTTACCGTCAATCCAGACCCATCGTAGAGGGTCGTGGGGTTGTCTGTCTGTGCGTGTATGGTACTGACGTCTCTTGTAGCTGTTTGTCAGTTCTTCCGCCTCTACTGAAGCCTCATCCTGTAATAACAGAGAATATGTTTAAAAGGTATGAAACAGAGAGATCAGAGTAAACCATATCTGGAATGAGCTAGGTGTGAGATTAACCACATCTGGAATGAGAAAGGTGTGAGATTAACCACATCTGTAATGAGAGAGGTGTAAGATTAACCACATCTGGAATGAGCACTTTCTGGAATTACGAGGAGAAATTACAAAGTGTTCTTCTTGGAGTGACGGAAAAGCGTAAAAAAAAAACATGCCTGGAATGAGCCACGTCTGGAATGTGAAAAATCTGGATAAAGCTTGTCTGGAATTAAACAAGTGTGAGTGTATGAAACATGAAAAATATTTAGTCACAACAGCGCGGCAGAAACAATTCATAACTAACCCAACAACGTGGCAAGAATAATTCATAACTAACCCAACAACGTGGCAAGAATAATTCATAACTAACCCACAATTCTGAATTTAAATCTGGGCTACATTTTGATCCGTCCAGAACGTTTTGAATCAATCGTGACTTATTAATAGTCCAGAACGGACTCAAATATCGCCAATTTTACTTTAAAAACTTAAGGGATGGTTATTTATCAGATCTGGAGTCAGTATACACTAATCATTAAAAATAAATAACGAATGGAAAGATACGAATGATACGAGAGATTAAGAGGAAAAAACCCATGAGGAAAGTCATTTGTGGAGTAAAAGAAACTTTCTGGAGTATTTCAAAATTTAATTAATGAAGACTAAATATCCACTGAATACAAGGTATTGCAATTCTTCACCGTCCTAATTAGGAACGAAATCTTTATTATGTGTTTGTTGTCGAAGACACAAATGAACAGTGACCACAGTGGTTTCGTTATAATGGAGCAATGAGAACAACAGAACAAAAGCCACTTTTTTATAGAACAATCTTTCTCTGGGACAACGTTGTGTACAGCTATACCAGGTTATTACTGATAAAGCTTTGGGCAGGGCGGAACTATATCAGTGAAAGCAGTGGTTTCGTTACACTTAAGTGGTAATAACAATTCAGCTACAACGAAGCTGTGACAATAGTTTCGTTAAGAAATCAGTGACAACAGTTACATTTCAGTGGCACAGCAACAAAAGTTCTTTTGTTAGAGAGAAGCAATGCTTTGTTGAATGGGAGTCGACTCTTGGCTTGTGACGCCGACTCTTCACGAGTCACGAACTGACTCTTACTGACTCTTCAGATTGTGTATGGACTCTGCTTTCACTAATTAATCAACATTTGCCACCGTCTATTCCCTCACTACGACGATGTTAGTTCAAAGTGGCACTGCCGACACGAATATACACAAAGTCCCGGGGCAAAACAAATCTTTACTGGGATGACGTGGGATGTACACCACTGTACGACTGTGCGAAACGTTCTCCTTAGAGCGAAACGTTATCCCAGTAAAGGCTTCCGTGGCTAAACGTATCTTTGTCTTTGATAAAGTTATTCACTCTCAAGTTACGAAGCCTCATTATCACAGTCGTTTAAGTTACCACGTCATTACATAACTCTTAACTATCAAAGTTGAAGACCAAAGCTATGAGCGGTAAAACTAATCTAAGTTTTAGAAGATTATTAAAGATTTTCATATTCAATTACGACACTTTTAGCCATAGTGTGATCCCTTCCTTATGTGTTAGAGAGACCTATCACAATATATTTAGTTGGATTAGGCTAAATTAAATTGCGCTTGTTATAATAAAGTTAGGTAAGTTTTCTAAGGTTCTTTTGGAACAAAATTATTTTAAATGAGTTCCTGCTAATTGACTAATTTTACCTATTTGGAACGACATCATATATATTCATATACGTATATATATATATATATATATATATATATATATATATATATATATATATATATATATATATATATATTAAGAAATATACTAAATTATCATAATTTTCGATTAAAAGTGCGATAATTTACATAATTTAGCTAAAAGTTGAAGTATGGGAAAAAATGTCTTCGACTACTATGAATAATAATACTATATATTTTTATGGACATTTAATATGTGAGTTTCAGAAGTGAGCTTCCTCAGTTAGTTGAATATCAGATCCACATTTTTCACAGTGACGTTTAGAAGTAAAATCAATTGGAACTATGATCTGAAAAGCAAAATGTAATATCTTGGATGTTGATGATAGTGAAGTGTTTGTGTAGGTATGGTTAAAGCCGACGCTCCCAGCTGATGCTGAGAATGTACACAGCGAGAGGTATGTTGTTACCTGTATATGCACACACACACACACACACACCGAGAGGTATGTTGTTGCTTGTATATATATATATATATATATATATATATATATATATATATATATAAACTGGTCAATTAGCAAGAACTCATTTAAAATTAAATCCTTTCTAAAATTTTCTTTTATACGTCTAAAAATATATTTTTTTCATTTATGATAATAATGTACGAAAAGAACCTTAGAAAACTTATCTAACCTTATTAGAAAAAGCGAAATTTTATTTAGCCTAATCTAACTAAATATACTTTAAATAAGTTTACAATAATTTAATAATAAACAAACACAATGAACTATATTTTCTTCGTGTGTATGTATGTATGTGTGTGTGTATATATATATATATATATATATATATATATATATATATATATATATATATATATATATATATATATATATATATATATATATATATATATATATATATATATATATATATATATATATATATATATATATACTATATGTCGTTCCTAATAGGTAAAACTGGTCAATTAGCAATAACTCATTTAAAATTATGTCCTTTCTAAAATTTTATCTTATACGTTTAAAGATATATTTTTTTCATTTATGTTAATGTAAAAAATTTAATTTTGTACCAAGAGAAACTTTGAAAACTTACCTAACCTTATTATAACAAGCGCAATTTAATTTAGCCTAACCCAACTAAATATATTTTAGATATGTTTACAATAATAAACAAACACAATGAAATATATTTTTTCGTTAGGTTCAGAATGATTTTGCGAAATTATTGCATATACAAATTTTCGCTTGTCTTATATGGCAAGAGGAGCGTTGCTATTTAAGCCAAAATCGCAAGTGTTACCTAATCGGCACGACATATATATATATATATATATATATATATATATATATATATATATATATATATATATATATATATATATATATATATATATATTTTATATATATATATATAATATATATATATATATATATATATATATTATATATATATATATATATATATATATATATATATATATATATATATATATATATATATATATATATATATATATATATATATATATATATATATATATATATTATTGTACCCACGAACGAGTGGTATTGATCAATAACAACACTTACTAGCCAAGGATTCGAACCCATGTTGTTTTGGCCCGCCTCATGTTGAGCGAAAACCACATAACGCTCTAACCCACAGGACCACCAAATCCTACCATTTAGTGGCCCTGTGGGTTAGAGCGTCATGTGGTTTTCGCTCATCATGAATCGGGCCAAAACAACATGGGTTCGAATCCTTGGCTAGTCGCAGTGTTGTTATTGATATATATACCTCGAGGGGTGATGTTCCCTCTGTATACACCCAGATTAACTAATACACAAATAACCCGGACACGGGAGAAAGAAACTTATGGCAACGTTTCGGTCCCACTTGGACCACTTGACTAATCTCTTCCAACCATTTCTTGATGCACTTAAGGGGCACGTAAGTTCCCCCGTCTTCTAATAACATGTTTATTGTTTCACTATAATCTACCTTGTGCATAATTACTATCGCATTTGCTTTGTCTGTTTCGTAAGGTGAAGTCTATGATCTTTCCTACACCTCTACAACAACAATTGTCATCAGAGATTTGTTAAGTTATACCATGAATTAAGGAAAGATCTTAGACTTCACCTTACGAAACAGACAAAGCAAATGCGATAGTAATTATGCACAAGGTAGATTATAGTGGAAAAATGAACATGTTATTAGAAGACAGGGGAAGTTAGGTGCCACTTAACAATCCTGCTGCTTCCATCAGGTTCAACGTGTAATACAAGCTTTTCTTTTTCCGTTTATCGCCAGCCTGTGCAAAATGGCAGGTACATTCACTACTTTTCTTACCATGCTTTATCTGTCAAGGGAAGTATTTTTATTTCTCTCTTTCTCCGTTCTCCGCATTTGTGACCCTCAGTTCCTTGACTCTGAAATTTCCAGTCCTCGCAATTTGTTCTCTCCTCTTGGCTTCCCTTCCCTTCTCTTCCCTTCCTTCTTACATGCTAAACGGACTTTCTCTCCCAAACTCTCTACTCCTGTGAAATCTCCTGTTCCTTGCTTTCCCTCTATTTCCAGTCTTTAAAATCTTAACAACTCTCTCCGTTTATTACACATTAAACTTACTTTTCTCCATATTAACTCCCTTCGTAGAAATCTAGTTCGCACCTCTCCTCCTGTTACTCATCCTTCCGGAGTCTACTCCATTTCCTTTTTTTATTGGCCTCTCCAAAACTTTGGAGAAACTGGCGGCTTTCTCTCTGACAGACTTAGAGTACAAAAGAAGTGTTAGACTTGCCAACACTAACATTGATCTTTCTGTCATGTCAGAAATCACAGTCATCCTATTAACTGGGTCTCTGCCAAAACTGTCTAAACTTCTAGACTCATTTATACACAACATTCCTAAAGTGAATCTTATTCCTGGCTTTGTCTCCGTAAATACCTTCCTTTCTCATTATATTGTCATATACTCCACACTTCAGAACACTCGTGACTTGACATGATCTTTATCTCCTCCTCTCCTTACCTCTTCTCCTTTCCTATATTTTCTTTGCCTTTTCGTTCCTGCGCTTTGGTGAGTTCTGGCCTATGAGTTTTTTCCTCCCTGTATTTTTGGTCGCACCCTGGTGAACCATTAGCTCTCCTGCAGTGCTCCTTTATCTCCTCTTTTCTCTTGTCCTTAGACTACCTCCACTACTACCACCATCACCATTACTACTACTACTATTGTTACTACTACTACTACTACTATTACTACTACTACTATTATTACTATTACTACTGTTACTACTACTACCACTGTTACTACTACTACTACTATTACTACTATTACTACTACTACTACTGTTACTACTACTACCACTGTTACTACTACTACTGTTACTACTACTACTACTACTACTGTTACTACTACTACTACTACTGTTACTACTATTACTACTAGTTACTATCACTACTATTACTACTACTACTAGTTACTACTACTACTACTAGTTACTACTACTACTAGTTACTACTACTACTAGTTACTACTACTAGTTGCAACTACTGTTACTACTACTATTTCTACTACTACTGTTACTACTACTACTACTGTTACTACTATTACTATTACTACTACTACTACTACTGCTGCTACTCTTACTATTACTACTACTTCCCCGCCCCCTCTCATATACATACTGGCTCCTTCCCTTCGCGCTTGTGTGTTACTAGTAATTGGTACAAGTCGGACCGAAACGTCGTCCTAAGTTTCTCTCTCCTATGTGTTGCTTATTTGTGTATTGTTTCAGTCACGGTATTGTGCCTTTTTCTTCCTTAACCTTCACTAAGCCTAATCTAGCTTATCGTATACTTAACTGAGCTTAATCTAAGTAATCCTATGTATAAATAAGTGTATCAAGGTTATCCTGATATTAAATGAGCCTTATCTAGTCTATCCTAACTTCATTGAGCCTAATCTTGCCTATTCAAACCTCTTCTAAACTTAAATGAGCCTAATCTAGTAATTTTATCTTACCCGAAGAGACTCTAGAATATCTAAGCCTTAACGACGAGCGTATTGTAGCTTATCCTAACCTGAACTAAGCCTAATACACTCTATCCTAACCTTTACTGAGCCTAATCTCTTCTCTTCCAAGTTAAGAAACATTTGTTAGCGGTGGAGGTGAAGTCTGCTGGTGATCCCAGGAGTACTAAAGATAATGGAGTTATCAGTCATCATTCTGAGAAGCTGTTCTTTCTGAGGTAAATTTTTACCAGCCTGTCGAGGAACATTGCAAGTTTATCATTTATTGTAAAGTCATTAATAAATTATAATAGTTAAACAGTCAAGGACTATTGGTTATGATTTTTTATTTTCTCAAGGGAGTGGTAAATCCGTTGGTTCCTCAAATTATCCGGATCAGAAGCCCTCTCCTTGAAGGGGAAAACAATTCATATTTATCATTATTAATGTTAAACTTGAAGCAAAATTCCTTCATTATGTTCAGGATCATCAGTGAAAATTATTTATTCTGATGCGAAAAGCGTCACAAACTTGTATTTGCTATATTCCTTCATGTTTCGTATTACACAATACACATACAAACACACGATCAGTGAAGAGGCGGGGCCAGGAGCTATGTCTTGACCCCTGCAACCACAAAAAGGTGAGTACACACACACACAAAAATATTGTTATTTGCTTAAAACCACTCGTGTACGTATAGTATATAATATACAGTGGACCCCCGGTGTTCGTCCATTTTTCGTAACGGAATGCTGTTCAAGTGCCATTACCAACCGAATTTATTCCCTTAAGAAATAATGTAAAGTAGACTAGTCCTTTTAGACCCCCAAAACTACACTTATAAAAGCATTTAAAAAAATACACTTACATAAAAGGGCGTTTTGAGCAGGACGAACACCGGGGGTCCACTGTATATATATGTCTTGCCGATTAGGTAAAACTGATCAATTAGCAAGAACTCATCTAAAATTAAGTCCTTTCTAAAATTTTCTCTTATACGTTTAAAGATATATTTTTTCATTTATGTTAATGTAAGAATTTATAATTTTGTACCAAGAGAAACTTTGAAAACCTACCTAACCTTATTTCAACAAGCGCAATTTAATTTAGGCTAACCCAACTAAATATATTTTAGATACGTTAACATTAATTTAATAATAAACAAACACAATGAAATATATTTTTTTTGTTATGTTCAGAATGATTTTGGCGAAATTATTGCATACACAAATTTTCACTTGTCTTATATGGCAAGAGGAGCGTTGCTATTTAAGCCAAAATCGCAAGTTTTACCTAATCATAGTAGTTAGACTGTTGGGTTTAGTCCTGACTCTTTCTCTTCTCCTTCAGCTCTTCCTCTCATCGGCTATTCTTCTTCTGTCCCCACTTCCGCCACGCCCCTAGTGGGTCCTTACCTGTGAGTCTGAACTTACCTAATCGGCACGACTATATATATATATATATATATATATATATATATATATATATATATATATATATATATATATATATATATAGATAGATAGATAGATAAAACTATATAGGGGACGAAGGAGAGGGAAAAGAATGCAAGGTTTCCATTGGGTCACCCCTTGAGAGTGAGAGGGGAAACTTAAGAGAGGAGGGGCGAGGGAAGAAGAGGAAAGCGAAGGGTAGGGAGAAGAAAATAGGGAAGAGGGGGAGGAGAACTGCTTGGGAGACAAAGAGAAAAAGGAGTAAGAGAGAGAGGAAGGAACATAGTAGAGGAAGTGGAAAGAGGAGAGGGAAGAAGTCGAAAGATGAGAGTAGAGAGGAAGCGTAGAGATGAAAGGAGAACTAGAGAGAAAAAGCCAGAACAAAGTGCAAGAAAGAGGAAATAAAATGAAAGAAAGAATGCAAAAGAGAGGAGTAAAGAGAAAGACTAAGAGGAGAGATAGAGAAACGAAGAGTCAGCAGGAGAGGGCGGAGAAAGAGACAAGCCTTTCATCACCATGACAAATATTTCTGAGTCAGGTTCTGCTTCCTGGCTCAACTCTTGAATTGAAATGGAAATTGAAGGCAAGTATTGAGATAATGGCACTTTCCATATATACAAGCGCATTCATACATTCATAATCCCTACCTATCGATCTATCTATCCATCACTATACGTAAATTGAGTCGTCACATTTATGGTTTAAAAAAAAAACAAGAACTTGAGCTTACTCCTGAAATTACATTGCTAAGTACAGAACATAATACACTACACACTTTCACGAAGTTCTGGACATACAACGTATCACTAACCGGAAGATCTAATACTCAACCCGGAACGAGTAAACGATGCTTGATACAACACACACAATACAAACCACAACACAACTTGCAACACAACAAGGAACACAAACTCCCATCCACTTCTCGTACAAGGTAAGTGGTTCAATTTCACATTGTCTTGGGCCGTCATAGAGCTGACGCTGCCAAAACATACAAGCCAAACTGCTTCTCGCAAGACATTGTATAGCGTCTTAAACCTCAGAGAGAGATCTTACACATTAATGATGAATTTCCGCCCACACGCCTCGCCCACACCAGTCACAGCTGCGCCAAACACAGAATATACCACAGCTGTACCCACACCTCACAGCTGACACATTCCCTGCCCACACCTCACAGCTGACACATTCCCTGCCCACACCTCACAGCTGACACATTCCCTGCCCACACCTCACAGCTGACACATTCCCTGCCCTCACCTCACAGTTGACACATTCCCTGCCCACACCTCACAGCTGACACATTCCCTGCCCACACCTCACAGGTGACACATTCCCTGCCCACACCTCACAGCTGACACATTCAATGCCCACACCTCACAGCTGACACATTCCCTGCCCACACCTCACAGCTGACCCATTCCCTGCCCACACCTCACAGCTGACACAGTTCCTGCCCACACCTCACAGCTGACACATTCCCTGTCCACACCTCACAGCTGACACATTCCCTGCCCACACCTCACAGCTGACACATTCCCTGCCCTCACCTCACAGCTGACACATTCCCTGCCCACACCTCACAGCTGACACATTCTCTGCCCTCACCTCACAGCTGACACATTTCCTGCCCACACCTCACAGCTGACACATTCCCTGCCCTCACCTCACAGCTGACACATTCCCTGCCCACACCTCACAGCTGACACATTCCCTGCCCACACCTCACAGCTGACACATTCCCTGCCCACACCTCACAGCTGACACATTCCCTGCCCACACCTCACAGCTGACACATTCCCTGCCCACACCTCACAGGTGACACATTCCCTGCCCTCACCTCACAGCTGACTCATTCCCTGCCCACACCTCACAGCTGACACATTCCCTGCCCACACCTCACAGCTGACACATTCCCTGCCCACACCTCACAGCTGACACATTCCCTGCCTACACCTCACAGCTGACACATTCCCTGCCCACACCTCACAGCTGACACATTCCCTGCCCACACCTCACAGCTGACACATTCCCTGCCCACACCTCACAGCTGACACATTCCCTGCCCACACCTCACAGCTGACACATTCCCTGCCCACACCTCACAGCTGACACTTTCCCCTGCCCACACCTCACAGCTGACACATTCCCTGCCCACACCTCACAGCTGACACATTCCCTGCCCACACCTCACAGCTGACACATTCCCTGCCCACACCTCACAGCTGACACAGTTCCTGCCCACACCTCACAGCTGACACATTCCCTGCCCACACCTCACAGCTGACACATTCCCTGCCCACACCTCACAGCTGACACATTCCCTGCCCTCACCTCACAGCTGACACATACCCTGCCCACACCTCACAGCTGACACATTCCCTGCCCTCACCTCACAGCTGACACATTCCCTGCCCACACCTCACAGCTGACACATTCCCTGCCCTCACCTCACAGCTGACACATTCCCTGCCCACACCTCACAGCTGACACATTCCCTGCCCACACCTCACAGCTGACACATTCCCTGCCCACACCTCACAGCTGACACATTCCCTGCCCACACCTCACAGCTGACACATTCCCTGCCCACACCTCACAGCTGACACATTCCCTGCCCACACCTCACAGCTGACACAGTTCCTGCCCACACCTCACAGCTGACACATTCCCTGCCCACACCTCACAGCTGACACATTCCCTGCCCACACCTCACAGCTGACACATTCCCTGCCCTCACCTCACAGCTGACACATACCCTGCCCACACCTCACAGCTGACACATTCCCTGCCCTCACCTCACAGCTGACACATTCCTGCCCACACCTCACAGCTGACACATTCCTGCCCTCACCTCACAGCTGACACATTCCCTGCCCACACCTCACAGCTGACACATTCCCTGCCCACACCTCACAGCTGACACATTCCCTGCCCACACCTCACAGCTGACACATTCCCTGCCCACACCTCACAGCTGACACATTCCTGCCCACACCTCACAGCTGACACATTCCCTGCCCACACCTCACAGCTGACACATTCCCTGCCCACACCTCACAGCTGACACATTTCCTGCCCACACCTCACAGCTGACACATTCCCTGCCCACACCTCACAGCTGACACATTCCCTGCCCACACCTCACAGCTGACACATTCCCTGCCCACACCTCACAGCTGACACATTCCCTGCCCACACCTCACAGCTGACACATTCCCTGCCCACACATCACAGCTGACACATTCCCTGCCCACACCTCACAGCTGACACATTCCCTGCCCTCACCTCACAGCTGACACATTCCCTGCCCACACCTCACAGCTGACACATTCCCTGCCCACACCTCACAGCTGACACATTCCCTGCCCACACCTCACAGGTGACACATTCCCTGCCCTCACCTCACAGCTGACACATTCCCTGCCCACACCTCACAGCTGACACATTCCCTGCCCACACCTCACCCCTTACCACAGATGGGCCCACGGCTTAACTGCGATGTACAAGCACGTTGGAAGGAATCGCGTTTAGGGGGAAACGATCCAGGAGCTGGATGTGTCCATTGGATCTCTTGGACTATTTAAGAGTACCGTGTGTGCGCTTGTTAGTACCGTATTTTCCGGCAAATAAGGCGCACTGTTTTCACACAAGTCTTGGAAAATCAATATGCGTCTTATATGGTCAAGGTCAGGGTCAGGGGTCAGTTTTAGCAGTTGTTTACAAACATTATGTTACAACTGCTTGAAAACATCCCCTTACATGTCTAAGACGATCGTGCGTCTTATATGGCGGAATATACGGTACTTAGGGTACCATATATATTAGCAATTCCCTATTGTCTGCATATAATTTTACTAATTCTAAGGCATAGAGAATCTATTTTCCATTATTTAAAATATATATATCTGAATATCTCAATTAAAACCAATATATTTTCTCAAAAGTTAATAGATGTGTTATTTTCATATGTGAAGTAAATGGTGAAGGCTCTATCCTTCGTCTGCTAATCGCGACTGACAGCTGACCAACCAACTCTTGGTAATCACGTATTTAATTCTATCTAATAATAACAATTTTCCTGTCAAGGATAAGAAAAAAAAAAGGTTCTGGCAGCAGTAATTCGTAAAGCGAAATATTATCAATGGCAATATTTTCAGAGTGATATTTTTTTCTAGGATGAAAGGATGTGGCGTCATGTGTTTTGATGCCTGATGAGTCCAAGTGGCTTATGTCACGGGTGCTGGAGAGAAGCGCCAGTCATGCTGTTCCGGTCACTTGACGTTCGTAATGGCAGAGAAAAATATATCTGTTTAATTCCTTCCTGAGTCAATGATAACTGTGAAGCAAAGGATAATATATTTAAAATTTTAGGAGATATATTACACAGTATTAACTGAAGCATTCTGGTGATGCTTCAACAGAACTTCCCCAGGATTATATATATATATATATATATATATATATATATATATATATATATATATATATATATATATATATGTCGTGCCGATTAGGTAAAACTGGTCAATTAGCAAGAACTCATCTAAAATTAAGTCCTTTATAAAATTTTCTCTTATACGTTTAAAGATATATTTTTTTCATTTATGTTAATGTAAGAATTTATAATTTTGTACCTAAAGAAACTTTGAAAACCTACCTAACCTTATTACAACAAGCGCAATTTAATTTAGCCTAACCCAACTAAATATATTTTAGATACGTTAACATTAATTTAATAATAAACAAACACAATGAAATATATTTTTTTCGTTATGTTCAGAATGATTTTGGCAAAATTATTGCATACACAAATTTGCACTTGTCTTATATGGCAAGGTGAGCGTTGCTATTTAAGCCAAAATCGCAAGTTTTACCTAATCGGCACGACATATATATATATATATATATATATATATATATATATATATATATATATATATATATATATATATAACAACACTGCGACTAGCCAAGGAGTCGAACCCATGCTGCTTTGGCGCGCCTCATGGTGAGCGAGAACTCATGACGCTCTAATCCACGGGACCAGACAATCCTCAAGGATGATGCACCCAGCCAAGCTAGGTGTTGTACTCGTCATCCGAGGACATACGGTGGTGAGCATGCTTCTGATCTAATTAAATTCTACTCCTTGTTTGGTGTACTAGCCTAACGAGCAGTATTTTAATTATTGTACATACGATCAAGTGGTATTGATCAATAACAACACTGCGACAAGCCAAGGAGTCGAACCCATATGACGGGTACAACACCTAGCTTGGCTGGGTGCATCATTCTTGAGGATTGTGTTGTCCCGTGGACTAGAGCGTTATATATACATATATATGTCGTGCCGAATAGGTAAAACTGGTCAATTACCAAGAACTCATTTAAAATTAAGTCCTTTCTAAAATTTTCTCATATACGTTTAAAGATATATTTTTTTCATTTATGTTAATGTAAAAATTAAAAAGTTTGTACCAAAAGAACCTTAGAAAATTTACCTAACCTTATTATATCAAGCGCAATTTTATTTAGCTTAATCTAACTAAATATATTTTAGATAAGTTTACAATAATTTAATAATAAACACAATGAAATTTGTTTTTTCCGTTAAGTCCAGAATGATTTTTACGAAATTATTTCATACACAAATTTTCGCGCTTATATATATATATATATATATATATATATATATATATATATATATATATATATATATATATATATATATATATATATATATAAACACTGCAATTAGCCGAGAACTCGAACACGTGTCATTTTGGACAGCCTCATGGTGAGCGAAAATCACATGACGCTCTAATCCACAGGACCACCCAATCCTACAAAGATCACACACCCAGCAGAGCTATGTGTTTTACCGTCATCTTATTACATACGATGGTGTGAGTGCCTCAGAGCTAATTTCATTCTACTCCCCATTTGGTGTACTAGCATCCACAAGCAGTATATATAATATTGCAACCACGATCAAGTGGTATTTAATCAATAACGACACTGCGACTAGCTGATGACTCGAACCCGTGTCACTTTGGTCCGCCTCATGGTGAGCGAAAATCACACGACGCTCTAATCAACAGGACCACCCAATCCTACAAAGATCACACACCCAGTAGAGCTACGTGTTTTACCGTGATCCGAGGACATATGATAGTTCATTCTACTCCCGTTTGGTATATATTTATATATATATATATATATATATATATATATATATATATATATATATATATATATATATATATATATATATATATATATATATATATATATTCATACATACATATATATTTAGATGATTCCCCCAGACCAGCTTCAGAAGATCTATAGATATCGTAATCTATACAAGAGTAAGGCTCACCAGACCAACCTCACACGATCTATGGATGTCGGTGCCTACAAAGGAAAACTGAAGATGAAGATGGATGTGCCACTGTCACCAGCCGACAGGTAGTGACAACATCAGTTTCTCCTGTCACTATCGTTGTCATGGTCACTGTCACTACTACTGTCCATATTGCCTTCGTCAAGAAACTGTTCATGGACAAGTTTCACTATTAAATTTGTTTTTTTTATAAATACTCCCCCCCCCAAAAAAAAAAAAAAAATTCTACACATAAAACAAAGTTAGCTGTGTTTTAAGTAGATCTGTTTGGTTAATATTTATGTTTGGTTAATATTTATGTTTGGTCAATATTTATGTTTGGTCAAAATTTATGTTTGGTGAATATTTTGGTCTCATGTAACATTCTTGGTCAATATTTATATTTGGTCAATACATAAATATTATGTTTGGTCAATACATGAAGCTTCTAGTAATCTAAAATTGCAGCAAAATTAAAGAAGGACGCCAAACAGGGGCCCGAAGAAACGACAACAAATTACTCTCCAATTAAGTTTCCAATTCGTACGATTCGTACGTGATGAAGTTAGTTTTTAGCTCACATCTAAACACAACATGTATCTTTTTGACGAGTAAGACACATATGCAGCAGTTGGGTATCTTTATTCTTGAAGCATTTCGCCCAATGTAGGTTTCTTTAGTTAAGTATTTCATTATATTTTTATTTAAGCTATCTTAGCCTCTAATATACCACTAATTATATCAATAAATCAGCCGATTTTGCCATAAATTTACCGGTTTTGTCAGTAAATCAGGGAATCTTTTCAATAAATCGCCTGTCTGGATTCATAAATTGTCAGTAAATTATTAAATTGTGCAAAATGGGCAACCGGTTTTATTAGGTCAACAAACTGTGGCAATAAATCGCTCGATTATTGCAATAAACCTCACGGATTGTCTTAATAAATTATTTTTTTTCTATAACTACCCCATTCTTTCACTAAATCACCAGATTTATGTTAAAAACTCATTAATTTTGTCAGAAAACTATTTTGGATCAATAAACTACCATTTTGGATCAATAAACGTCCATTTTCGATCAATAACTACCATTTTGGAAACAAACTACCATTTTGGATTAATAAACTATCATTTTGGATCAATAAACTATCATTTTGGATCAATAAACTACCATTTTGGATCAATAAACTATCATTTTAAATGAAGAAACTACCATTTTGGATCAAGAAACTATCATTTTGGATCAACAAACTACCAACTTTTGTCAATATACTTTCCAATTCTCCCCAAAATCTTAAAAATCTTAGCAAACATCGTAAGTAAATTTCCAGTGTTTAAATTTACTATATTCTTATTTATGATAAATGGACCCTCTTAAAATCGATCTCATGTGCAGAAAGGCAAACAAGATCGGGTTTGCTATAATTATACATATTTATATGAAACGCTACACTAGTGTCGGCCTTTGAGCGCTAGGTGTGGTGGAAGGCTCGATCCTCCGTCCTGTAAACGCGAGGAGAAAGGGTGGAAGATAAACTGTGAAGAAAATGATCTTGTAACTGAGGTTTTGGGAGGTTCGTTGCCTCGCTAGAAGAGGAACATGACGAAGGTGGGAACGAATGAGGTGGTAAGACGATTCGTACATACATACATGCACATATATACATACATACATACAAATACGTACATACATTCATTCATACGTACGTACATACATACTACATACATACGTAGACAGGTAGATAGATGATAGATTAAACTGAGGTATAGGCACAAAGATAAACGAAGGATATTAAGAAATAAAAAAATAAAAAAATAAGTAACATTAGAAGGAAACGATAGATAGATAGAAAGAAAGAAAGAAAGAAAGAAAGAGAGAGAGAGAGAGAGAGAGAGAGAGAGAGAGAGAGAGAGAGAGAGAGAGAGAGAGAGCAACTGATAGCCTCAATTAGGTTGTGGGGATGCAGATAATCCCCCGAACACAGAATTTACTGATCTGAACGTCAATGATGCTGCTGCAGCAGGTTTTTGCCGCTGTTCTTGCTATTCCTTACACTGAGGCTGAGAATTATGTCCAGTTCTCGAGATTCCTTGCGTCTTAATACATAACAGCCACATAAAAACACATATAATCCATGCACTCACCCACACATTCACACACGCGCATTCACAAAAGTACTTTCACGTACACAAAGATTTACATATACACGCATACATGCGGTTACTCAATTCTACGTGCAGTCACAGGCAATAAAATAAACAAAGGCTCTTCCTCTAACTTCTCACTGTATTACGCACCAAATTATTTCTTATAAATTTACAATTATATCGATGATTTTTTATTGTGTATTTAGATCTTGCGCTCAAGAACTTCGCTCAAAAAGTAAATATTAAACTCATTAAAACTTAGATTAACCCAGGGCCAATCTAAGTTTATATTGAGCAAGTGAGTGAAGACTGGCATATATACAAAGTTACGGACGCAGGTATGTTGCATATAGCTACTAGAGGTGTTAATGTGTATAATGTGTACAAGTCTAGAAGTAATGTGCACTTGTGTGGTATCAGTAGCAAAGAATCTATATCGCTTTAATAGTGTTTTTATAGTTACTAAAACTCGTAAGTAAATAGTGACCAGGTGTGGTGTGGTCGTGACGAACAGGTGTGGTGTGGTCGTGACGAACAGGTGTAGTGTGGTCGTGACGAACAGGTGTGGTGTGGTCTTGACAACAGATCTGGTGTGGTCGTGACGAACAGGTCTGGTGTGGTCGTGACGAACAGGTCTGGTGTGGTCGTGACGAACAGGTCTGGTGTGGTCGTGACGAACAGGTGTGGTGTGGTCGTGACAAACAGGTGTGGTGTGGTCTTGACAACAGGTCTGGTGTGGTCGTGACGAACAACCCTGGTGTGGTCGTGACAACAGGTCTGGTGTGGTCGTGACAACAGGTCTTGTGTGGTCTTGACAACAGGACTGGTGAGGTCGTGACGACTATGTGGCGAATCTCTGATACACATTGCCTTTCTTATTCTCATGCTGTTTACAACGAACGTTAGTTTTTACTGAAGAGATTTGCACGCGTGTGAATGTATACTTGTCCTCCACATGTGATTCACTGAACTATTTCTGCCGGGAAACGAACTATGTTCGAGTAACCTGAAAAGTTACACCACTCAGCAGCTTGTGGAAAAAAAAGGCCACCCGAATATAAGGTTACAGTTGGCTACAGGACTCTGTGGGGTAGTTATCCTGGTTCCTTAAAGGTCACCCCTCGCATCATGCCTTGGTGACGCTTAGAGAGCATGACTATTATTATTATTATTATTAATAGTAGTAGTAGTAGTAGCAGTATCAGTAGTGTAGTAGCAGTTTTATTATTATTATTGTTGCTGTTTTTGTTATTGTAGTTGTTGGTGTTATTATTATCATTCTTCAGTACACCATGAAAGGAGACACCTAAAATGGTTGTCTCTTTTTTCTTTCTTATTTTGCCCTCCAAGGTTTCTGGGCGACAACCTGAGTAACGGCGCTTCTGATCGGGATGAAACTTTCAATGCTGGTATAATTTAATTTTAAGATTGGTTTTAGTCAGTGTAGATTCCAAGTGTGCAATTTTTGCTAAAATATAAATAGGGCAGTTGTGGTAGTGCTACCACTTGAGTTTCAAGTTTGTGACTCGAGTACCACTTACTGCAGACATTAACAAACCTTACCTTACCTAACCTAACCTAACCTAACCTAACCTAACCTACCCTAACTCAGACCGACAGGGAAGTCTTGATTAAAATCTCCTCGCTCTTTCCAATTCTCCCTTTTTCAGGAATATTTATTGTGTGGAAATTTATTTTTTTCAACAATAATATAAAGCTCTCTGTTACAGAATCATTTGGTTAAAAAATCTTTAGAGCGAGACTTCCACCGTTGTTTGTCATGATGGTAAACTAGACCGAGACTTCCAACGTTGTTTGTCATGATGGTAAACTAGACCGAGACTTCCACCGTTGTTTGTCATGATGGTAAACTAGACCGATACTTCCACCGTTGTTTGTCATGATGGTAAACTAGACCGAGACTTCCAACGTTGTTTGTCATGATGGTAAACTAGACCGAGACTTCCAACGTTGTTTGTCATGATGGTAAACTAGACCGAGACTTCCAACGTTGTTTGTCATGATGGTAAACTAGACCGAGACTTCCAACGTTGTTTGTCATGATGGTAAACTAGACCGTTACTTCCACCGTTGTTTGTCATGATGGTAAACTAGACCGATACTTCCACCGTTGTTTGTCATGATGGTAAACTAGACCGAGACTTCCAACGTTGTTTGTCATGATGGTAAACTAGACCGAGACTTCCAACGTTGTTTGTCATGATGGTAACAGACCGAGACTTCCAACGTTGTTTGTCATGATGGTAAACTAGACCGAGACTTCCACGTTGTTTGTCATGATGGTAAACTAGACCGAGACTTCCACACGTTGTTTGTCATGATGGTAAACTAGACCGAGACTTCCAACGTTGTTTGTCATGATGGTAAACTAGACCGAGACTTCCAACGTTGTTTGTCATGATGGTAAACTAGACCGAGACTTCCAACGTTGTTTGTCATGATGGTAAACTAGACCGAGACTTCCAACGTTGTTTGTCATGATGGTAAACTAGACCGAGACTTCCACCGTTGTTTGTCATGATGGTAAACTAGACCGAGACTTCCAACGTTGTTTGTCATGATGGTAAACTAGACCGAGACTTCCAACGTTGTTTGTCATGATGGTAAACTAGACCGAGACTTCCAACGTTGTTTGTCATGATGGTAAACTAGACCGAGACTTCCACCGTTGTTTGTCATGATGGTAAACTAGACCGATACTTCCACCGTTGTTTGTCATGATGGTAAACTAGACCGATACTTCCACCGTTGTTTGTCATGATGGTAAACTAGACCGAGACTTCCACCGTTGTTTGTCATGATGGTAAATTAAAGTGAGACTTCAACGTTGTTTATTATACAAATAAAAGCATTTCAGTTATAAATACTACATAAATAAAAAACTCGATCGGTGTAGGCCATTTAGTTTCCGCCTCAAAACTGATAAAGGATAAGGACAAAATTTCTAAAATATCAGAGAAAAGCATGACAATAACAGCAGCATCTCAACAAATATATGAGATGAAAGATGAACACGTAATATAAACACAGCAACCCATCAAACTCTAACCTGAGGTCTGGGAGCAGCTCTGGCGAGGAGATGAATCAGCAGCACCAGCTGAACCGCTATTATTGATGAGTTAGGCATCGTGGAGCTGCAGGATCGAGAGAAGCAGGAGCAGAAGCAGCAGCTATGAGAACAGGAGTAGCAGTATGATCAGCAGGTTTGGCAGCAGAAGTGAAAAAGTAATGTTGAGGTTTAGGGTGGTGTGTGTGGTGGAGGGTTCAATGGGGCATCTCGTCTCCCCACTGATGCTGACAGTACGGATGTTGACAGTAGGGATGCTGATACGCTCGCCGGCCTACGCTCTGGCTGGATCATCTTTCACAGCGCCCTACACTTACGCCTCGGCTGTTGTCCTTCCAAGTTCAGCTTGCCAATTATTTCAATAATTACTTTCTTCTATGTTTTCTTCGTGATTCTGTAATCATTAGTTACGCATGTTTTAAGTATCTAGAGAAATTAAAGCAATTTTCGTATGGAAAAGTTGTATTAAACATTGACGTGGTGGGCATGGCACTACTGAGAGAGACACGGTGTGGCAAAACACACGGGAAGAGAGCCACACTATGTGGCACCAAGACACAGACACTAAGGAGAGCGTGTTGCCGCTACCAGCACTGGGAGGTGTGTGTGTGTGTGTCTGTTAGGAAGGCGTGTGCTCCCTCCCTCCCTCCTCTCTCTCTCTCTCTGTCCCTCTCTCTCTCTGTCCCTCTCTCTCTCTGTCCCTCTCTCACTCTGTCCCTCTCTCACTGTCCCTCTCTCACTCTGTCCCTCTCTCACTCTATCCATCTCTCACTCTATCCATCTCTCACTCTATCCATCTCTCACTCTATCCATCTCTCACTCTATCCATCTCTCACTCTATCCATCTCTCACTCTATCCATCTCTCACTCTATCCATCTCTCACTCTATCCATCTCTCACTCTATCCATCTCTCACTCTATCCATCTCTCACTCTATCCATCTCTCACTCTATCCATCTCTCACTCTATCCCTCTCTCACTATGTCCCTCTCTCACTCTGTCCATCTCTCACTCTATCCATCTCTCACTCTATCCATCTCTCACTCTATCCATCTCTCACTCTATCCATCTCTCACTCTATCCATCTCTCACTCTCTCCATCTCCCAACCCATCAAGCGGTGCCAACCCTAACACTCCCTCTCCCCAGTCTCTCTTCCTCTTTGTTACTCTCTCCTACTTTCCTCGCAAATTTCTCTTCTTATCCCAGATTTCTCCTAGCACGAATTTTATGAACATTATATCATCAGACTAGACTGTCTCAATGAATTTATTCTCTCTCCGATACTTCGCTTGCTCTCTCAGCCTCTTTGATGATGCATTCTCAGCTTCATACACCATCATACTTATTCTTCCTGCCAGAACTCACACCCTTAACTTTACATTTCAAAGAAATTATCATTCATTAAAATGAGAGTCCAGTAGATTATATTATAATCGTAAATAATAATCACGATACATGAAATTAATGTATTATAAAGCGTTAAACCCATGTGGGTCATTCAGCGCAAGACGTGGTGGAGGCTTGATCCTCAGTCTGTTGATCGCGAAGTCCAAGAGATACGTTTGTGTTGGTCCTCCTGCCACGCCTTATACAGAAATTCCTGCCAACTTTTTTCTCAGTTATCAAGCAGAAACACTAATGGAAACACGTATAGATGCGTTTAGACATATGTTAACACATTCACAAGTGTAGAGACTTATACACATGTGCAGGAAACACCTTTATACACTGCAGAACGTACAATGAACTTTAGACACTCGTAAATGCGTTTAGAAGCATGTACACACGTTTAGCTACGTCTAGGTATATTTAGATGCATTTAAAAAAAATATTTAGTCACCTGTGGGCAAACTACGAAGTCTCAGCTTTGTTTATCTAGATTCTAGGCGATATCTAACCTTCAAGTGTTGGGCTCATATGCTACGAGGACATCCAGCCTCTATATGTTGTACTCACATACTGTGGAGACATCCAGCCTTTACATGTTGTACTCACATATGTAAACATCCAGCATTTACATGTGATCACATGTGATGTAAACATCCGACCCTTACGTGTTGTGCTCGCGTGTTATGAGGACATCTTATTGAAAATCAATACCTGAGTGAAATGCTGCTACTGAAGATGTTTGGTATTCGCAACGTTTGTAAACACGTTTGTCAGCCTCCAGGATCCTACAGCAACTCCAGAACCAAGAATGCGAAGTTGACTTCCCCTCTCTTCGTGCCTTCCCAAAATTTCACAGGAATATAGATTGTGATGCTGTAGAATAAGACATATGTGTAACTCTTTGAGTTGCTTTATTACGGGGACTTTTCGCCAGCCAGTGGCTTTATTAGTCCAATACAGCGACTTTTTACAAGAGATATTGAAAAACGTGAAGTAATTTAAGGTGATTATTCCCTTAGCCTTTTAAGTAGTGTTTGGGGCATGAGCCTGGAGGAATCTAAAAAAAAATCCATAATGAAAGTGCAAAAGTGTTGCTCGTGTGTCTTATTCATCTAGTTGCCGCTTTTATACACAGTTAATAAAAAAATGATGTAGAATTTTGTAAAAAAAAAAAAAAAAACACCTGGAAAGAGAAACACGGAAATAATAGTTTCCTTTAATAAATTCCAAGAGACTCACTTTTAAGCAAGTCTGCTGAAGAGGACCTCAGCTAGACATCAAAATATACACACTATCCTAATTTTTCTGTGTTTCGGTCCCCGATTTTTCAAAACATCGACAGGTGTTCATTACACATATTGTTATTCATTCTTTACAAAGTACACATTTAAAGCGAGATCTCCAGACAACAACCCGAGACATAACAGGGGAATCCTGGATAACTTGGAATACTGAATAGTAGAAGAATCATCGATGGTGGAGAGTGCAAGAATTGTGAATAATTTAGGTCGTAACCATGAAACACAATGAACCGCCCGAGTCTCATTCGTGGTGCGAGAATTGGTTTTAAAATATGTTTCTTGTGATGACCCTCTCAAGGGAATAAGTATCCCTAATATACCTGATATGCCTATATATAGCCATTGTAAATCATCTACTGTCGTAAATCCAGTAGACGAAGCAAAGTACAAAAAGCATTTTATTATGTATATGAAGGGGAGAAGAAATCTACATTAAAGTGCTACATTTGCTATTAATAAAGGGAGATCTACGGGAGTGTTTCCACTGAAAATTAAGATACATACTACAGCAGTCTGCCACGGGTTTAAAAAGTTTGTGTTGGCCAAAAATCTCTCGAGACAGTAAAGCTGCAGAAGGAGGTTGAAATAGAAAGTCTGGCAGCATTGTCTGGCCTCCAAATGCATTCTCAGACATTTCTGCCCTCCCTGGCCCGCTCTCCAGGGTTCATTCGCCTGGGTTCGTTATCGCTGGGTTCGCTCTCCTGCTCTCGTTATCCACGGCTCGCTCCCTAGCGTTGGTTCCCTTCCTTATATTCCTTTCCTCTCATGTATTGCCATTTTTTCTTTCCCCTTATCTTACTTTTCTATCGTCCCTCCCTTACCTCTCTTACAAGCTCCCTCTTAATTTTAATCACTCTGTCTAGCTGTAGTTCGTATCTTCATATGTACTGCACTTGTCATTCACACGTATTCATTCTCATTTCCTCGTCACGCCTAAGGTGTGCATTACAGTAAAGAAACTCACGAAATCGTAATAACACGACTGTAAAAAAAAAAAACACGGAACGGGTGGGGTTTGAACTCATGGCTAGTGAGTTGCCCTGAGTTCAAACCATACCAGTTCCGAGGTTACTAATGAAACTCTGTATTATATATAAATATATATATATATATATATAATATAAATATATATATATATATATATATATATATATATATATATATATATATATATATATATATATATATATATATATATATATATATATATATATATCACACACACACAGATATATTCCTTCCAGGGCATATTCACTGAAAAGTGTAGTTACACATAATAAGCGAATTTATATGGAACTATTTGAACATGTATACATAGATGAAGTAAGTAACAGGAATAGGACACTTAATGAACAATAAAAATAAGGTAAAAATATATATTAAAATAAAGTTGGGTATGTAAGGATTGGACAAAAACAGTGTAAGTTTATAGTTGGGGAATGGGTAATGGGGTGGGAGGTTGTGGTTGTGATAGACATTGTAACCAAAAATGACCAATGTTTTTAGTGGTAATTAGAGACTGTAATTTTCTTAAGAGGGCATTTCCGTATTGCAGTGTGAAGAAACTGACTATATAAAATGTCTAATAATAATAATAAGAGTGATATTTCCTTAATGATTTTAGCCCAATATAATATACAGCTCATCGGAGTCAGCTCAAGACTCCGATGAGCTGCGGGTGCACGATAAACTACTAATTAAAAGCCTTAAAATTCACACCTGTGTATCAAGGCTGTGTTGCATTGTTGCTCACGTCTTGATATGCAACCCGTCTTTCTAAAGCAATGTTCTCACGGATGATTTTTAAGCAAATTTCTCGGTATATGTTATTTAGGTTAAGTTAGGCAAGGTTAGTTTAGGTTAGATTGTCGTCTATAGGCAAAATATAATGAGTTTTAATTTAACATAACGCTATAATGCGTAAATTAGGAGAGAGGAGCTTACGACGAAGTTTCGGTCCGACTTGGACCATTTACAAAGTCACACCGTCTGACTTTGTAAATGGTCCAAGTCGGAGCGAAACGTAGTCGCCTCTTCCTCCAATGTGCGGGTTATTTGTGTATTGTTCCAGTCACGGTATTGTGCCTTTTTCTTCATCATATACCAGAGTTATCATCCCGGCTTCACAGTCACACATTTGACGTTCTTAGCAAAGGTGGCATCCTAACGTTCATTAAGAGTATGAGCTATGATAGGAGCTCTGAGTGAGCTCAGAGCTCACTCCTTGGTGTGGGATTTCAGAGCTTTTTAGGGATTAGCCACAGTAGTTGAGCAAATTACTCAATGGGAGTCCAAACTGAACAGAGAGCACTCTCAAACAAGACTGATTAGGAAATAAACCCAGGATCGGATTAGGAGTTTTTTGGATGCCAGGACAAGCAACTTGTTGGTGAAGGCACCAGGACAAGCAACTTGTGTGGGGGAAGCACCAGAACAAGCAACTTGTGAGGGAAGGCACTAACAAGCAGCTTGTGGGGAGAGGCCAAAGCCACTAAACCTTCACTCTCAAATTACATATTATTATTATAATATCGTGACACTCAGCTTTGTCTGTCTTCCCTGCAGAAAATATAAACTTATATGAAAGAAAAAAACATGTTTCTTTCCAAAACATAATGTACCGTTCCCAAATTGCCCTTCCAAAACCCTGCCGTGTTGGGAAAGGTCCCATTTGCTTGGAGGTCCTGGGACTCGCACCCCTTCTTTAATCCAGCAGTGTCATAGTACAATGGGATGAGAATACAGAGAAGTTCTAGTTGATAAAGAGACTCAAGGTGAAATGAAAACTTTATTAAGGCTCAATCAAGTTTCCAGTTGCTGCTCGTGTGTCTTCAGCAACTAATCCATCGCTGCTGAGCTGAAACTCGAAGCTAGTCAGCTAGTCACCGGACGCGATCAATGCCAACTCAGGAAAGCACCAAACATTGAGGCAGGAAGCCTTGTGATCTCGTATTGTACCCTCTCTAAACCAGACAGCAGGTGGCTCTCAGAGGAAGAGAGATAAGGTCACTCAGTGCCATTACAGAGGCACTCTTTATATATTTTGCACCAAGGGACGAGTTCATTTAGCAGTGAAAATTATATTGTGATTGAACGTACCGCCAGAGACTTGTTAGCGAAGATAAACGAGTCTTTGACATTTTCTCTTTAAAACATTTGTAGATATTCAAGTTAATTCATTATTGTTGATGACTTTGGTCAAATATGTTATAAATTATTATTATTATTATTATTATTATTATTATTATTATTATTATTATTATTATTATTATTATTATTATTATTATTATGAAAAGCATTAACTCAGAAAGGATCACTCAGCGTTACGTAAGAATATCAAGAGTTATTTTGAGGCCTGGTCATGGCCCGGGCCGCGGGGGCGTTGACCCCAAGGAACACCCTCCGGTATGAGGGACATGAACACACAATATTATAGATCAATGAACCTACTTATATTACATCATTAAACAACTGTGTGATTATCCCCATCTCAGCTATAACGACTTGGATCACCAGGTATGATATTCCTTTGGGATCCCAAACAACCTGAATCAGCGAAAGGGCCAAATTGAAAACCTGAATTTAAAGAAGGACCACATTTTGTATTTTTTTATGATTAATAAACATAATATGTTGTAATTGTTGACACTGTGCAGTGCGGAACCTACATAAAAGTGAATTCATAATTTCACGTGAGGGCCCCATCCATTTCCTAGAAGGGCCACATGCGACCCTCGAGCTGCAGGTTGGGGACCCCTGGCGAATGGTATTAAACGGCTCATAGATGACAACAATGGTTAGCCAGGCAATATAAGCCCTTGACTAGCGCGCGGGAGCCATCAGTCAATGGTGACAGGTGCATCAATGGGTTAAATTGTGGCGCTGGGCCACTCCAGCGATTTTTAATGAATTTTACAATATCATAAAAAAATAAAATGATAGTAATCGCTTTCCTTTAAATTACAGGCGCCTTACTGTTATATACTTGTGTGTACATGAAGCTCTGTATAGCGTGTGTTTTGATGTCATTATTGTTCATTAAAACATCCCCGCTAGGAAAAAAAACACGGTACGGGTGTGGGTTAGAACCCATGGCAAGTGAGTTGTAAAACTCCAGGACAGTGCGTTAACCACTGGACCAGCTGGCTATAGTAAGATTCATCCAACTTGGTATATTTATACACCATAGGGAAGTTACTGCTACTTCTCTATAACTCCTTCTCTGTGATAGTTCTGAAGTAATATTTTTTCCACTCCTGTTTAAAAACTCTGTTACGTCTCTTAACTTCGTCCCATTTGATGCTTGAAGATCTTGGATTTTCATTCAAAACACTGGCAATATTTTTTCTTAACATCTTTGCCACGACCACAAGACCAGCTTCAAAAATGTTTATTTTTATCGTTTTATAATTACGTTACTAGTTTTATGCTCCGACATTTTTGACGAAATTACGCATTTGCTACGACGCATGACACCAAAGACGCAGAATAAGCTTTTATTGGGACAGTATTTCGGTCTGTGGTGAGTTTTATCAAGTCTTGACTTAATGAAGCTCTACGCAGAGAATAAAACTTAACACAAAATACACAAACTTTGTGAAAAAAGATTTGTGATTTGCACCAGCCACGTTTTAGCGACTTGCATTTTTCTCAGCTAGAACTTATTCCACCATGAAATTATTCTGCAACTTACTGTTTTGTCTCCATTTTCATCACTGTAGTTACCCGTGACCCACGAGCTGCATTAAAAAGGGGAATGGATTCTAACCCATCTTCTCAGGAAGACAGAATTCTAACCCATCTTCAGGAAAACAGAATTCTAACCCATCTTCTCAGGAAAACAGAATTCTAACCCATCTTCTCAGGAAATCAGAATTCTAACCCATCTTCTCAGGAAAACAGAATTCTAACCCATCTTCTCAGGAAAACAGAATCACAGAATACGGACCTTTAAGAATTAAATACCCATTGAAAGATAAGTGTACAATGAATGTAAACAATAGTGTGGAAGATCTACACCTGTTATCTTGCCCCTGAAGATCTACACCTGTCATCTTGCCCCTGAAGATCTACACCTGTTATCTTGCCCCTGAAGATCTACACCTGTTATCTTGCCCCTGAAGATCTACACCTGTTATCTTGCCCCTGAAGATCTACACCTGTTATCTTGCCCCTGAAGATCTACACCTGTTATCTTGCCCCTGAAGATCTACACCTGTTATCTTGCCCCTGAAGATCTACACCTGTCATCTTGCCCCTTGAAAACAAGAGAAAATATCACCAATCCTCTGAGAATGCGACAGATTCACCAACTATTCATTTGACAAACATATGACAGGATGATAATAGCTCTTTGCATGGTTGTTCTCTATTAAAGCTATGCTCAAATTAAAAAATATACAGAATATGTGCCTAGATTTCTACATCTTTCTCTTTAATACTTAATTTATATCTGAGTTTTGTACACACCTTTCTTTCCCTTCATGCATTTATTCCGTCACTTTATTCCTCTTTGTTATTCCTTCTTTCCTTCTTGCCCCCTGACCCTTCTGCTCCCTGACCCTTCTCTAAGCTCCTTAATTCCCCGATCTCTCTCTCTCTATTTCTCTCTTTCTTTTTCTCTCTCTTTCTTTCTCTCTATCTCTTTCTCTCTCTCTCTCTCTCTGTCTGTATCCATCCGTTTCTCCATCCGTCCGTCTATCTGATCGTTCGTTTCCCATCCATCTTTCCCTCCCTCCCTCCCTCCCTCCCTCCATCACTACACAAGGTTTAGCACTAACAACCAGTTAGTGCTGGTATTCTAATTGAATTCGTCACTTCCCTCTTGGTGGGCCGTCACTGGCAATTACCTTCGACCCTCCCTAATCCCTCTTCTCTCACCCCCTTCCGTAGGGGCGTCCCATAGCTCGGTTGGTAGCGCACTCAGCTCACACATTGAATGACCGTGGTTCGATACCCGATACGAGTGGAAACACTGGGCGTGTTTCCTTAAGCCATCTGCTGACCATGTTCACCTAGCAGCTAAGTATGTAGCTGGGTTTTAGCCGACTGGTGTGGGTGGCATCCCGGGAACAAAATTAACCTAAGTTGCCCGAAATGCTCTGCATAACCAGGGTCTTTCTGTATGTCACTGATGTCAACCAGGTCTGTATAAGTTGCATCATGGACTTGTAGAAATAAAGATTATTATCATTATTATATTTTATTTCCACCAGTGGCATACCCAATAGTCTGATCGGTCAGAAACCGGGATCACGATTAACGGAAGGAGGACCAAGTCTTCACTACTCATTCCATTGAATGTCCCAAACGGTATGATAGAGTGTATCCTGGATGTTAGGTCATGGGAGCGTGTTGCGGATTTTTGCCTCCATGGTTGTGCGTATCGCGGGATGTTTTTGTCCTCATGGTGCGTATGGCGTAGAATTGCGTATGAACAAGAGTACAAGCATAGCTGGCCTTCCCCCGACTTCCAGCGGAGATGAAGAATTATTGGTAATGATTTGTGGTGCTGTACTCTACACTCCCACTCCCGTGAACACACACGCTCACCCACCCACTTGATCACCCACACCCTACCACTTCCACCCACTCTTCCACTTCCACCCACCCAAACACTTCCGACCTGCCCACCCACTCTGGCACTCAGCCAGGATGAACTGGCTATTCAACATATGTTAATCCCTGTAAGAGCACAGAACAACGGATGTAAGATTACCGGGTATTTTCCCACCTGGGTTGAAGGTATTACTTGTGAAACTTGTAAATAAAGTTGAGAACGTGATTAGTTCCGATACACTATGAAAATAAGATCAACTCGAAGTGCGTATTTAGCAGTTAGTTTTCAGAGTACGTGAGAGAGAGAGAGAGAGAGAGAGAGAGAGAGAGAGAGAGAGAGAGAGAGAGAGAGAGAGAGAGAGAGAGAGAGAGAGAGAGAGAGAGAGAGAGAGAGAGAGAGAGAGAGAGGGAGGGAGGGAGAGAGACAAAGATAGAGAGTTTATTTAAAAAGCCGGAATTATGATGACAGAGGCTGTAGAGCAAGCTTTATATTGGAAGGTGGTTCCGTTTTATGAAGATAGTTGTAATTCTTAACGAAAGTATAATTACTGGTGAAGCATATGTGAAATATATTTAATTATAAACTGGAGGCTGAATTTTCCTTAAGAAGATTCAAATCGCTGTTCCTTTGACGGGAATCGCGAGCTTCAATACCAGGCTCTTTGTAGCTCTACGTAGAGCTTCAATACCAGGCTCTTTGTAGCTCTACGTAGAGCTTCAATACCAGGCTCTTTGTAGCTCTACGTAGAGCTTCAATACCAGGCTCTTTGTAGCTCTACGTAGAGCTTCAATACCAGGCTTTTGTAGCTCTACGTAGAGCTTCAATACCAGGCTCTTTGTAGCTCTAAGTAGAGCTTCAATACCAGGCTCTTTGTAGCTCTACGTAGAGCTTCAATACCAGGCTCTTTGTAGCTCTACGTAGAGCTTCAATACCAGGCTCTTTGTAGCTCTACGTAGCTTCAGTACCAGGCTCTTTGTAGCTCTACGTAGAGCTTCAATACCAGGCTCTTTGTAGCTCTAAGTAGAGCTTCAATACCAGGCTCTTTGTAGCTCTACGTAGAGCTTCAATACCAGGCTCTTTGTAGCTCTACGTAGAGCTTCAATACCAGGCTCTTTGTAGCTCTACGTAGAGCTTCAATACCAGGCTCTTTGTAGCTCTACGTAGAGCTTCAATACCAGGCTTTTTGTTGCTCTACGTAGAGATTCAATACCAGGCTCTTTGTAGCTCTACGTAGAGCTTCAATACCAGGCTCTTTGTAGCTCTACGTAGAGCTTCAATACCAGGCTCTTTGTAGCTCTACGTAGAGCTTCAATACCAGGCTCTTTGTAGCTCTACGTAGCTTCAGTACCAGGCTCTTTGTAGCTCTACGTAGAGCTTCAATACCAGGCTCTTTGTAGCTCTAAGTATAGCTTCAATACCAGGCTCTTTGTAGCTCTACGTAGAGCTTCAATACCAGGCTCTTTGTAGCTCTACGTAGAGCTTCAATACCAGGCTCTTTGTAGCTCTACGTAGAGCTTCAATACCAGGCTCTTTGTAGCTCTACGTAGAGCTTCAATACCAGGCTCTTTGTAGCTCTACGTAGAGCTTCAATACCAGGCTCTTTGTAGCTCTAAGTAGAGCTTCAATACCAGGCTCTTTGTAGCTCTACGTAGAGCTTCAATACCAGGCTCTTTGTAGCTCTACGTAGAGCTTCAATACCAGGCTCTTTGTAGCTCTACGTAGAGCTTCAATACCAGGCTCTTTGTAGCTCTACGTGAAGCTTCATCATTGAGCAAAACGTTGTCCCAATAAAAGCTTGTTCTGTACCGTGTGTCTGTCGTCATACCTGGCAGCAATACACGTTTCATCCATGGCAGGGCTAGTTTGGGCCCATCAAACTAGATGTTCCATCATTGCCTGTTTCCCTACTAGTCATTTCTTAAGTTTGTGGATAAAAAGTTTGATTATATGACCGATATCCAGGTTTAAAAACATTAGACGATGGGAATATTGACTATTTTGGACTGCTTTGTGATCAAATGTTGTGTCCCATTGAAAAAGACTACCTATCGGGGAATTTTTATCTGTGCTTTCTTTCTCCTTACTCTCACCAGATATTTCCTCTCTCATCCCCTCTCACACCATATACTACTACGTTCCTCTCTCTCTAACACCAGATACTATTTTCCTTCCTTCGTTCCTCCCTTCCGTCCTCTTTCACACCAGATAAGAGGAAAAAAACAATGACTTAGATGTCGTAAGGCATCTGGATCCCTTACGACAGTAAGAGTGTCTTGCCACTACTCAAGGATTACCCTGAACAAAAAAGTGTTGGTGTTGAATTCCCTCGAACAAGGAGGTCTTGGTCTTGGATTCCCCTTGAACGATGTGGTGGAGGTAGTGCCAGATTATCCTGATCCTCCTAAAACTCCAAACTTCTTTGTGGAGCAAAGGTACAGAGCACAATGGTTTCCATTACACCCGAGGAGATCATCAAGCGGTAAAGTACCAGACTTTGCCAATGATGGTCTTAATAGGTAAAAAGATGATCACTTGGAGAAAAGGCGGACTGCGGACAGTAATAAGGAAAACACAGAGATACAGAGCGAGTTTTAACTGCGACAACGTAGAGCTTTTTCAAGTTAAACCTGGAGAAAGATCTACACAGAGCGAAACTTAAATATGATTTACGTTTAAATATGGTTCACATTTAAAAAAGTTTTCCTTCTTTTCTCTTAGCTCTTCTGTCTCTGGTATTGATGAATACTCAGTTGAATATTACATAGTTCCCGTTTCTAGTAATGTTAGCAGGCGTCTCCATCTGCGACGTCGACTTTTACCTCCGCCTCTCCTCTCCACCACCAGCACTAGTGACTAGTACTGGTGACTAGTGCTGGTGACTAGTGCTGGTGACTAGTGCTGGTGACTAGTGCTGGTGACTAGTGCTGGTAACTAGTGCTGTTGGTGGTTAAAAGTCACACCAGCTCCAAGGCCCAGTGAACCCTTCATATTTTTCGTATTAAGGTATATTTAATGTTAGTGTGTTTTTCCAGTAAGAATGATACTCCTGGTTGGAAGACAAACGATCATGAATTAGAGAACTGTAATACAAAGACGGTTAAAGAAGAGGCAGCGTCAAGTAGATCAAATTTCGCTCTATGATGAGCGATAATATTCAGAGATCACGTTCAAGGAACACAACAATATCATTATCACAGCTGAAAGGAAAATCATAGGTTAGATAATTGGAACTTTCCAAATAAGGGATGCCAAGCCATTGATGGCACTCTTCAAGTCATTCGTTCTCTCTAAATTGGAATATTGCTGTGTTTTAACGGTCCCCTTCAAGGCAGGCGAAACTGCAGAACTAGAAAATATTCAGAGAACCTTCACAGCTCATATAAACACAGTCAAGTACCTAAATAACTGAGAGTGCTTGAAATTCCTTGAACTGTTCTCCATAGAACATAGGTGAGAAAGATATGTGATAATATACACCCGAAAAATTCTAGAGGGACTGGTCCCAACTCTACATACTGAAATTACTTCTCTTGAACACAAGAAGCTTGGCAGAAGGTGCAAGATACCTCCAATGAAAAGGAGGGGAACGATGGGCAAACTAAGAGAGAGAGAGAGAGAGAGAGAGAGAGAGAGAGAGAGAGAACTAATTGTCACTTCTGTCAATCACTGGCAAGATCCTTGAGACAATAATCTCAAGACAAATGACAGTTTTTTGACTACCACTCACTACTTTGTGACCGTCAATATGGCTTCAGGAAAGGTTTACTCTGCTGCTGATCTGTTGTTAAACCTCTCCACTAAATGGCACCAGTCACTGGATAAATCCAAAGTCAGCTGTGTGGTAGCACTGGACATTGCTGGTGTTCTCGACCGAGTGTGGCACCAGGGCCTCTTGGCAAAACTGCAAGCACTATGAATTGCAGGCTCTACGCTATGTCTCCTCAGTGATTACCATCATGCTAGATCTCAATGGAACAGAATCAGCAAGACATCCTATTGGAGCAAGTGTTCCACAAGGAAGTGTGCTGGGACCATTGTTATGGAATGTCTATTTCAATGACCTTCTTCATTTCATCCCAGAATCCCATGCATATGCAGAGGACTGTACTCATCCAAGAGAAGAAATGCCAGCTGCTATAAGCTACATCAATCACCAGCTAAGAGCTATATCAGCTTGGGGAAACCGATAGCAGGTAACATTTGCACCTGAGAAAACACAAATGATGATGGTCTCTAGGCACCATGATGGTAATGCCGGAGCAGTAGTAAGTATGAATGGGAGAGTGTTGGTACCTGGGGAAGACATTGACATTCTTGGGGTGAAATTTGACTCCAAACTGACCATGAAGAACCACTTTGTAAATCTTGCAAACAAGGCAGCCAGGAAGCTTACAGCACTTCAACGTATCTCGCATCTGCTTGACAGTAGGGGTTGCAAGATTCTGTATGAGGCACAAGTACACTCACACCTTGAGTATGATCCACGTTCTTGGTTTACCTACCCCCCATCCCCCAATCTCTCATCTGCGACTGTTTGACAGAGTAGAGAACATAGCAAGACGTCTCATCTCTCGCCTGGATCCATCCTGGATAGATCTGTCATTTCAGCAGAGCCTTCAACACAAGAGGGATGTGGGTGGCCTTTATGTTATGTACAAGGCCAACATTGTCAAAGTACCACACTTGGCTCCAGGACAGCGAGAAGCAAGCTTCTATACCACAAGACGGGCAGAAAGCAGCAACTTCACTCTGGCTGTAACCTTCTCCAGAACATCACTTCATCTGAGATCATTTATCCCCAGGATGACTCGAGTCTGGAACACATTCGTACAGCATTTTGATGTCAACGAGATAAAGTCAGTTGATCAAATGAAAATGCTGGCCCACAGGTGGCTCCAACTTCATCCTGTTCCCTACTTGTATGTTTCATAACAATAAAAATGCTTTCAAATGAGCTGATGTAGGTAACAGCTCTTAACTTGTCAATAAAGTTAGGAATCCTTAACTTGTAAATAGCTTGTCAATAAAGCTAGGGATCCCCTAACCTTGTCAAACCCTGTGTAAAAAAAAAGTATAGGAACCACGACTCTTCAACTTTCTTCCTTTATGCATAAGAAATTACCAACAGACCCCTGGCTGGCATGAAAAGGGAAGACGACAAATTCTTCAAATCAGTTCCTGACCACCTAGGCTGTGGTGCATACATCAGACTGGGTGGGGTACCAGCAGCCTGATCGATCTGTCCAGGAACCAGATCTGATTTAGAACCGAGCAGTGGGGCGGTGACCCCCGGGAACAACTACAAGTAACCTATAGGTAATAATGAGAATAATAAGACACAATGCACAAATTCACAATTAACCCAAAAATCAGAAATCATGAAAGGTCAACATTTCGTTGTGTTGTGGATGGTCAGAGAAGTATAACTATATATGAAACCATAAATGAAAATGTGGCTTCCAAAAAACTGTAATTTTCATGTGTGGGTGGTAGACAAGTTTGTGGATAGTCTTTTCATTCTATTCTCTTTTAAATTACGATTACTAAGTCGCGAGTGTGCAAGAATTAGGACTGAAATCAAAAGTAAACGATTCTATACCTTATTATACACAGAACAAAACCATTACCTAATTATTTAAAGAAAGAGAAATAGGAATGCTGTAAGACATGTTGAAGAATAAGAATTCCCTGAGCGCTGCTGAGGCACAGGACTGCTGAAAGACAAAGCGGAAGAAACAAGCGTCCAAAAAATGCTACTGCCCTTTATCGTCATGTGAAGAAGAGAAAGAGAATGAGATTCCCCCGGCCAGAGAGAGAGAGAATCCCAGCTGTGCGGGGCAAGTCATCATCATCTGCTCCACCAGGAAGAGTTCATCATTGTTCTGCCAACATGCGGGTTCATCACTAAAACGACCAGGAGGAAGTGTAGTCCTGGGGCAACCTGGGAGGTATAGTTTGATTATCTTTGAAAGCCGTGGTAGAAGAAGATGGAGGTTTATAACAATTAGCAGCTCAGAAGGGTTATTAAGCCAGGATAATATAAAAAAGTCCATCAATGTGGTTTATTTCTCTTTGGATCCCTTTGATAATGCTAATGATGAACTTTATTTCTACAAAGAATGTTTACAATTTATTCGGTAAAGGTGATATTGACATACTTTACTGAATGCCCCTGGTGATGCGAAGCACAACAGTCAACTAAGTATCTATTTTCTATTTGGTAAAAAGAGCATCAAGTGTTAGGAAACCTACTCACACGTTTGGCCCCAGAAATGAACTCGCGTTCTTTCAGTGTTGAATCGAAGGCGATACCACTGCGCTACGAAGAACCACGTTAAATGAGACGCGGCCAAATTATCTCACGGTAACAGCAATACCATTTTAAATAATAAAATTGCCAAATTGGCCCCCGCTCACTCCAATAGGAATCCCAACCTTCTTGCAATTAGGATACAACAATGCTGAAGCTGTATCACGTGATTGAACGAATAGCAAAACTAGGAATGGTCAATATAACATTGCCCAGAGGCACCTGCACATATCATTAGTTGTATGAACCATTCCTTAGACATAATACATCAGCTTCGAAAATTTTAAGCCGATCGGATGAGGCGTTCTCAAGTTATAAACAAAAACCTTGGTATAATAAAAACAAATTGACCACCACCATGAGATACCCTCTCCGGGAATATCGTACTTCATGTGACCTGGATTCAGATGGCTTATTGCAGACAATAGTTAAGAAAAGAGAGACTTTGCAGAACAAATTTTTATTGCGACAACGTTTCGCTTTGTGTAGAGCTTCAATGCAGAGCGAAATGTTTTCCCAATGAAAACATGTTCTGCAACATGTGTCTTATCTTCAATACTGCTCGCATGTTGTTATTGATCTGCCTTACGTGTACTCAGTTGTGAGTGAGGAAGGTCAAGTCTCGGTTCATTACGGACTCTAGCACTAGCCATTCTATCTTTTCCTTAAATTCTTGAGCCCTTTCATACCTACTCTTGAAACTGTGTCCAAATTATAGAACTGTACGCTAAACCTGTAGGAGTTTGAATCCATGTTTTCAGGGATTATGTCCCGCCCATGGTTTTAACCTTCATCCAACTGGTCTTAATGCCTCCTATCACTATTTACCCTGTGAAATCTTCCAAGTATCTTGTACATCTTTCTTGGCTATTCGCTCTTTTACGCTCATTATTGTCGGTTTCTTAAGTCTCTCCATTTCGCTCCGGCGCTAGTCTTTGTAGCGAACTTTTAGATGTGTTCGAATTAGTGAAAATGGCGCTGGCTTTGACATATCGTGTATTAAGACTCAATGAATTTCTGCCGAGTTTTTTTGTGAAAACTATTGTAAGATTAGCTTACCTCGCATAAGCTGCCGATGTTATTCAGATTATGTCTCTTTGGCGATTGTTCGGAGTAATGTTCACTCTGAGAACTTTCTCTTTACACGATATTTATAGTTTCTGACTTCACTGTCTGTACTCCGTCTCTGGTTTCCTCTATATTCAACATGCATGACATTGTACTTATAAACATTGAACTTCAGCAGATACCTATGGATCTGTGGGTGCATAGGTATGAGTACCCATAGAAGCGTGTGCGTTGGCTTGCGCATTCGTAGATATGTGCGCATATATCTACGCATATATTGCGTAGACATATATATATACGCAATATATACGCATATATTGCGCATATATTGTCTACGAATGAACGTGGGTTTCCCTGTACGTCCGTGGACGTACAGGTTTACCTAGGCGAGTTAAGAGACAACATCAGTCTCCCTTCGGGAAGCATCCACAGGGCAAAAACCGGTCTTTCCTTCATTTTTTTTTTTACCAAGGATTACGAACTCTTAAGCAATATGGCAGAGGAAATGAAGCTATATGAGAACCCTATCATCGTGACTGATAGTGTCAGGTGAAGGTGTTTACGGTCCATTACTCACTACGCAACACTTGTTATCGCCAGTGTTTCCTTATATCCAAATACATTTACATTATCCTTAAAAAATTTCTCTCATTATTTGGTTTTGTGTTTTTAATTAATTATTTAGGTATTCAGTTATGTAGTAAATTCTTTAATGCTGTACTCGCCTACTTGTGGTTGCGGGGAGGCGAGTCTCGGCTCTTGGCCCCTATGTATGAGCTAGTTTTCTGTCTAAAATAGGTTGAGTCTCGTGTTCTGATTTTTAATAGATTAGTTCTTCTTATTTTTCATATATATATATATATATATATATATATATATATATATATATATATATATATATATATATATATATATATATATATATACATATATATATATATATATATATATATATATATATATATATATATATATATATATATATATATATATATATATATATATACATATATATATATATATATATATATATATATATATATATATATATATATATATATATATATATATATATATATATATATATATATATATATATATATATATATATATATATATATATATATAGAGAGAGAGAGAGAGAGAGATGAGAGAGAGTGTGTTAGTTACCATTTTGTCCTAGGCACATGTCAATTAGACACTAGGCCTGTTGCATATATGTGTGTGTGTGTGTATGTGTATGTAAGGAAACACTTCGAAATGTTTCTGCCCCACCGGGAATTGAACCCGGCCTCTCCGTGCGTGAAGCAAGAGCTTTACCCACTAGGCCACCGGGGGCGTGTGTGTGTGTGTGTGTGTGTGTGTACTCACCTATTTGTGGTTGCAAGGGTCGATTCATAGCTCCTGGCCCCGCCTCTTCACTGATTGCTACTAGGTCCTCTCTCTCCCTGCTCCATGAGCTTTATCAAACCTCGTTTTAAAACTATGTATGGTTCCTGCCTCCACTACGTCACTTTCTAGGCTATTCCACTTACTGACAACTCTATGACTGAAGAAATATTTCCTAACATCTCTTTGACTCATAGGAGTCTTTAACCTCCAATTGTGACCCCTTGTTTCTGTGTCCCCTCTCTGAAACATCTTGTCTCTGTCCACCTTATCTATTCCTCGCAGTATTTTAGATGTCGTTATCATGTCTCCCCTAACCCTCCTGTCCTCTAGTGTCGTCAGGCCGATTTTCCTTAACCTTTCTTCTTAGGACAATCCCCTTAGCTCTGGGACTAGTCTTGTTGCAAACCTTTGCACTTTCTCTAGTTTCTTGACGTGCTTGACCAGGTGTGGGTTCCAAACTGGTGCTGCATACTCCAGTATGGGCCTGACGTATATGGTGTACAGAGTCTTGAAAGATTCCTTAGTGAGGTATTGGAACGCTATTCTTAGGTTTGCCAGCCGCCCGTATGCTGCAGCAGTTATCTGATTGATGTGTGCCTCAGGAGATGTGCTCGGTATTATACTCACTCCAAGATCTTTTTCCTTGAGTGAGGTTTGAAGTCTTTGGCCACCTAGACTATACTCTGTCTGCGGTCTTCTTTGCCCTTCCCCGATCTTCATGACTTTACATTTGGCAGGGTTAAATTCAAGGAGCCAGTTACTGGACCAGGCTTGTAGCCTGTTCAGGTCTCTTTGTAGTCCTGCCTGATCCTCGACTGATTTAATTCTTCTCATTAACTTCACATCATCTGCAAACAGGGACACTTCTGAGTCTATCCCTTCCGTTATGTCATTCACATATACCAAAAACAGTACCGGTCCCAGGACTGAACTTTGTGGAAACCCAGTGGTCACAGGCGCCCACGCTGACACCTCGTCACGTACCATGACTCGTTGTTGCCTCCCTGTCAGATATTCTCTGATCCATTGCAGTGCCTTTCCTGTTACATGTGCCTGATTCTCTAGCTTTTGCATTAACCTCTTGTGAGGAACTGTGTCGTACTCACCTAGTTGTGGTTGCAGGGGTCGAGTCACAGCTCCTGGCCCCGTGTGTGTGTGTGTGTGTGTGTGTGTGCTCTGGGTCATTGTCAAGAAGTGATAAATAATATTTTTAGAACTAAAGGAGTGCGGCCTCCTTTAAAAGACTGACGAATCAGTGACTTAAGGAATGACGGAACTGTGTTATCTTCTAACCTCGAGACTCTTTCAATCTCTACAGAACTACGTGTCTCGAGGTCTTCAAGTCACTACCTGACCAGCCGGGCTGTGGTTCGTACGTTAGTTTGCATGCTGCCAGCAGAAACAGCCTGGTTGATCAGACCCTGATTCACCACCAGGCCTGGTCTCAGACCAGGCCGCGGAGGTGTTGACCCCCGAAACCCTCACCAGGTATACTCCCGGTAAGTTTGTGGATCTTAAAGGCTTCCTCTATCTAACGAAAAGGCTGTACCAACGCTGTCACCTATGCAATTACTATGAACACAGAGGCATTTATTTTGATCGATCAACGCACACATTCGTCACAGCGCTGCCTCGTCCCACCCCCCGCCACATCCCCAGCGCAGTCTAAACAACCAACCTCAATGATTTCCTCTCCAACACGACATAATGACCACGCTAGTAAGCGCTGTCGTCCAATTGTGAGCCGTGGCTCTGAGAGGCTGGTCGCTGCCCGCCCACCTGCTGGCTGCCTGGCACTGGAGGCTAATAAGGAAGGTCCCTATTAATGGTGCTCGTTGGAGGAGGTGGTGTGTCTGTGTTTCTAGGTACTCCCACCTATACCACCTTCTGTGCTCTCTCACAAGTACATCATGTATACTCATCTGGAATACTTACCTCACAGTGTAGACTGCGTTCACTGTGTCACGGAATGAACAGGCCAATGGAACAGATAAAACAGTCCAGTAAGCCAAGGTCAACACAGACGAAAGAAACCAAATAAAACATGACTTTATAAATGCACATATCCATGCATGCTCAGAGTCATGCAGGCCAGCACGTACGTTCACACTACTGCAAATCCACATGGAGGCACGCAAGAATGCAGGACTGAAAGTGTGTGCGTATATATATGTATAATATATATATATATATATATATATATATATATATATATATATATATATATATATATATATATATATATATATATATATATATATACTGTGGAACCCCGGTTAACGAACACCCCGGAAATCGTGCAATTATGTACGTATAATATTGTAAGTGCTTGTGGAAGTGTATTTTTGGGGGTCTGAAATAGACTAACCTAAATTACCTTTTTTCTTAAGGAAGTAAATTCCTTCGGTAATGGCACTTGAGCAGGCTTCTGCAATGAATTTTTTTCGTTAACCGGGGTTCCACTGTATATATAAACACATCGGCCGTTTTTAACCAAGGCAGGGTAACCCGAAAAAGAAGAAAAACTTTCATCATCATTCAGTCACTGTCTTGCAAGAGGCATGCCTACACTAGAGTTTAAAAAATGCAACATATCAACACAGGCACTGTACTTTTCACCTCCACGACTCAAGTCCGGCTACCCGGTTTCCCTAAATCCCTTCATTAATGTTACTTTGCTCACTCCAACAGCATGTCAGGTCATAAAACCCATTCGTCTCCACTCCTAACACGCTCACGCACGCTTACTGGAAGTCCAAGCCCCCACGCACACAAAACCTCTTTTAACCCCTGTCTCCAGCCTATCCTAGGAGGATCCCTACCCCGCCTTCCTTCCACTACAGATTTATATTTCCTCCAAGTCATTCTATTTTGTTCCATCCTCTCTAAATGTCCGAACCACCTCAAGAACCCTTTTTCAGCCCTCTGGATAATACTTTTAGAAACCCCGCACCTCCTTCTTAGCTAAGGATTCTCTGCATTATATTCACACCGTACATTGCCCTCAGACACTATATCTCCACTGCCTTCTTGTTGCAACATTCACCACCCATGCTTCACACCCACTATACTCTCATACATTCCCCTCTTTGCTTCCATGGATAACGTTCTTTGTCTCCACAGAATCCTCAGTGCTCCACTTAATTTTTTTCCCCTCATCAGTTCTGTGATTCACCTCGTCTTTCATAGACCCATCTGCTGAATAACTCATAACTCTCACTTCAGATATTTTGAAGTGAGAATTATGAGTTCATAAATCCTAGGAAAATGAATTTATTGGTTAAAAACGAATGAGGGGAGTCATTAGACAGGGAGGAGCGGGTACTGGGATAATAGAGAAATATTTTGAGGATTTATTAAATGTTGATGAGAAAAGGGAGGCAATGATTTCATGAAGTGGGCAGGAAGAAACGACATCTAGAAGGACTAAATTTGGGCCACATGTGAGTGTGGAGGACATGCAGGATGCAGTGGGTAGAATGAAAGGGGGTAAAGCAGCTAGCTTAATTTGGATCAAGACAGAAATATTGAAAACAGGTGGAGATAAAGCTTGGAGAAGTTAGTCAAATACACAAGTAACCAGCATATAGGAGAGGAGGAGCTTACGACGAAGTTAGTCTTTGTTTACAATATGCTGGAAACGGGGGAGGGTCCTAGGGATTGGCAGAAAGCATGCACAGACTTTGTGTATTATGAAATAGTAGATAAAAGAGAGTGAGAATGATAGGGTAATAAGCTTGTTTAGTATACCAGGTAAAGTGTATGGTAGAGTTACTACCGAAAACATTAAGAATAGGATTGTAGGACTGCTCAGGAAGAAGGAGGTTTTAGGAGGAGTATGAGATGTGTAGACCAAGTGTCTACATTGAAGCCCGTAAGTAAACCATATGTAGACAAAGATGAAAAAAAAAAACATTTTGTTGTATTTATGGATCTACAGAAGGCAAATGATAGAAGTGCATAAATGTGGATAGTGAGGTTCAGGATAAGTAATGTAGGGAAAAGGGGGATTATTTTTTAGTAGACGTAGACGTTAGACAGGGATGTGTGAGGTTACCATGGATGTTTAACATATATAGATAAGGTTGTGAAGGAAGGGAGCACTAGGGTGATGGGAAGAGATGTGGGATTAATAGGTAATGCTAATTCTTTTGGGAAATTCTGAAGAGAAGTTGAAAAGGTTGGTGGAGGAATTTAGTATGGTATGTAAAAAAAAGTTAACTATAAGTAAATACAGGTAGTGAGTGTAACAAAAAAGTTAGGCACCGAAAGACTGAATATCAGATTGGAGGGAGGGAGTATGGACGAAGTTAATGTACTCACCTAGTTGTGGTTGCAGGGGTCGAGACTAGGAGAGTGTATAAATCTGGAATGGAGCAAGTATTTTTTTTTAATTTGAATAGGTGTCGTCCCAGGAAAGATTGGAATGATGGAGTAAGTTTATTCAGGTACACACAAATACGTACAGTTACCAGTCGACTGGTGTGGGTCATATCCTGGAACACTGACCTAATTTGCCCGAAATACTCAGCATAACAAGGGGCTTTCTATGTAGTAGTATGCCATTGATGTCAGCTAGGCCTGAATACCATGTACATGTACTTGTAGTAAATAAAGATATTCTTACATTATTATTATTAATGTGTGAATGTTTGCTTGTGTCAATCTTTACCTAAGTTAGGGATGCTTAGAGATTGGTTTTCTTTAAAGAGAGCACAATAGTATGTTTTCTTTGTTCAAAATGACGCGGAAACTCTTCTAAATATGTAATACCAGAGCTGCTTCGTTAGAAAAGAAAAAAATAGTTTCTCTTCATGAAATCTAAATGTTTTATAAATATTTTTTATAAATTTAGACAATGGTTACATCAGGTACATAGTTGCTAATGGTATACTTCGAGTATACTCAAGACAACCCGAAAAACTAAGCAGTGAAATAAGTGACTGTGAAATAAGTGACTTTCTTGGGTTATCCTAGGTTCTCTACACATATTTTTTATTTCATTGCAGGTTACATGGGTATCGGAAGTTACAATGTAAATTGAGTGCAAGGAGAGCCACTGACATGCCATGGCATGTATGTATGATAATCTATGTAACTGTATTTGTGTATACCTGAGAAGCCATACTCTTTGGCACGAAAAAAATAAACTAAAAAGGATAAATACGTACTTTTAATGTCCAGTGTAATGGGGAACCCATCACTTCTGTTAAAACCCAATTATTATGGTATGCCCTGAAAATTAACAAAATAGAATTTTATTTGCTGAGGTTACCAAATGCTTCGATCCACTAAGCTTAGTGTCACCCCTTACAATAAGAGGGAAATTGGTAATACAAGAAGCATGGAAGCTTAAATGTAATTGAGATGAAGCCCTTCCTAAAAATGTGGAGGCTCTTCTCAAGACGGCTACCCGGGCATTACTCCTCAGATTCAGTTTTATTTTAATGACCTCTTCCCTGGGGTCAAATAAAAAGCCGAGACGACCAACAGTCAACCTTCCACACCAGTCTCACCAACACTGTTCTCTTGCCATCTACACAATCCCCTTCCCCACTCAGTTGGAAGCACTCGCTCGCTTCTTCAAGTAGTTTGGTAGTTTGTGACTACCATTAATACTTCATATTTATATTATATTAATACTTTACATAGTGGACCCTCGGTTTTCGTGCACCTCCAAACTCGAACAATTATGTAAGTGTATTTTCGTAAGTGCTTTTGTAAATGTATTTTTGGGGGGTCTGAAATGACTAATCTAATTTACATTTGTCCTTATGGGAACAAATTCGTTTGGTAACGGCACTCAAACAGCATTCTGGAAAGAATTTTCAACGAAAATCGAGGGTCCATTGTACATTACTAATCATTGGAAAATTATAGCAAATTTTTCACAATTTCAGTGAAATATCTAAGAATTCCCTTTAACCCAAGCGTGTCAAGAGAATTGATAGTGAACAATGAAGTAAAAAAAAAAATGAATGCTAGGCTAAAGTTTCTCAATAGACAGACACAGTTTCTACCTACTGAGGCTCGCTGGACCCTATGTCTAGCTCTTATACAACGTCACATAGAATATTCTTGTTCTTCATGGTACTCTGCTTTAACAACAAAAACGAGAGACAGATTACAAATCACCCAGAAGAAAATAGCTCGATCGCTAGCGCACTCAGCTAACACAATGAGGAGATCGAATCCCCGGTACGGCTGGAAAACATTAGGACGTGTTTCCTTAAGACACCTCCTGTCCATGTTCACCCATCAGTATAAAATGGACACCTGGGTGTTAGTCGACTGGTGTGAGTCGCATCCTGGGACAAAACTGACCTAATTTGCCCGAAATGCTCAGCATAACAAGCGGCTTTCTATATAGTAGTATGTCATTGATGTCAGCTAGGCCTGTATACCATGTACATGTACTTGTAGAAATGAAGATATTATTGTTATTATTATTATTATTATTATTATTATTATTATTATTATTATTATTATTATTATTATTATTATTATCCTGGACCTGGGTCCAAGAGAGCATGTAGGCCAGGACGAATTACAACAACTGGATATGTTAAATGTTGAAGACAGAATTAAGCAACTAAAGTTAAATCATGTTTATAAAATTGTTCACAAGCGGTGTCCAGAATACTATCTTGCTGCGAAGTTTGTCATGGGAAAGCGAACGCAAATTTGTAGTACCCACAGTAGGCGGTCAGACCTCAAACACCTTTTACTTTACAGCAATAAAGGAGCGGTTGAAGTGGCAAAGGAAAGACCAAAACCAAGACGTTCAACATGATTTTGGAAAGTTTGACAGAAGAGAGGTTAGTAACACGGTCAGTAAGGGAGAGTTTAGGTATAAAGGAGTGGAACGGATTGCCTGAACATGTCAAAGCCAGTCTTTGAATGAGCCATTTCAGGAAGTAAGCCGAAAGGTACCTAACGAATGAAGCTACAGAAAGGGAGGAGAGTGATTTCTTGTATAGTTAACACTGGTGTACCTATTATTGTAAGCTCACACACTGATGTCCGGAGTTCGAATCTCCTCCGGTACGGCTGGAAAACATTAGGGACGTGTTTCCATATGACACCTGTTGTCCCTGTTCACCCATCAGTGTAAAATGGGTACCTGGGTGTTAGTGGACAGGTGTGGGTCGCATCCTGGGACAAAACTGACCTAATTTGCCCGAAATGCTCAGCATAACAAGGGGCTTTCTATATAGTAGTATGTCATTGATGCGTGTATACTATGTCATGTACTTGTAGTAAATAAAGATATTATTATTATGATTATTATTTAATGTTAATGTAAATAATGTAGTTCGCTCTACTCCTATTGTACCTCTTTCTGCTCTAACTGATTTTCACACAGTTGAGTTACTTAGATATTTTAATTTTTAAGGTTATAATCATGAATAATTTCTACTGTATCTTACAACTAGGCATTAAATAATAAGATATTACAAGGACTCCAATGCAAATAAATAACTTCGTCTGACTTTTTTGGTTATCCTAGGGAATTTACACATAATACTAAGTAGGATAACTGTAATCATCTAAATTTGTATAACTGAACTTATGTTTACCTGTACCTAAATAAACTTACCCCATTTATTTTTCCAGTTTCAGTTTACCTTTTGAGTCACATAGCATAACTTCCATGACTCACGAAATCGTAATGACACGATTGCAAACAAACCGTACCACGGGTGGGGTTCGAACCCGCGATCAGAGACTCTCTAATCGCGGATTCTAACCCCACCCGTGGTATGGTTTATAACTTCCGGTTTTCCTAAGTATAGCGACAGTTCGTTATTTATTAACTATTTACTCCATCCTGACAACACTTTGTCTCTCAATAGCCATCTTACCTCCGTATACCTCACATGTCTTCCTTCAACTTCTTCACATAGTTTACCAAACTGTCGTGATTTAAGTGGTTTACTTTTTTTATTATTAACACATCGGCCGTCTCCCACTACGGTAGAGTGGTCCGAAAAAGAAAAACTTTCATCATCATTCACTCCATCACTGTCTTGCCAGAGACGCGCTTACACTACAGTTATAAAACTGCAACATTGAAGCCATCAGCTTATTGCTGTTGTTCTTGCAAGCAACAACTCACGATGGAGAAATCAATGTGGTTATGACATTTTTGTTTTCTTCACTAATTATACAAATCCCTTCATTAAACCAATCATTATAAAAATAATTATAATATCGATAAATGTTTATGTCTACAAGTATATGTACAAGGTATGCAGGCTTAGCTGTCATCAATCATATACTACTATATAGAAAACCCTTGATATGCAGAGCATTTCGGGCAAATTAGGTCAGTTTTGTCCACAGGATGCGACCCACACCAGTCAGCTAACCACCAAGTACAAATTCCTGCACAGGATTGCCAGGACAAACCAACAGCTTCCGAGTACTTAGTACTGTTGTCGTTTCTTCAAGATCTTTACAATACAAAATAATTAGTTTACTAGTTCAGCATTACTAATGTAGAGAAAAAATATAACAACTCTTTTGTAGTAGTTAATTATACAGAAAATACTGATAAAAAAGATTGTAGTGTTTTAATTAAGACGATATAGTTAGGGAAAATTACTAACAATCCTGCAGCACCCCTGGGCATTCTCAGTGGCACACCAGTGTGCCGCGGCACCCTGTTTGAGAAATACTGCATCTATAGACATGCACAGTGTTTACCTTCTCGGTCATACAAGACCCTATAACTAGCTCTTACACGGCGTCGTGTAGAATATTCTTGTTCTTCATGGTACTCTGCCTTAATAATAAAAAAAAAAACTACAAATTACCCAAAATAAGATGAGATTCATCCTGGACCTGGGTCGAACATGTAGGCCAAAATTAATTTCGAGAACAAGAAACACTTTAAGTAGAAAACTGAACGAAGCTGAAAGTCATATAAAGAAAACACCTAACAATGAGTATCAGATACTCTCCTTGCACATATCTGCAAATATTAAACACGTAAGGCAGTATTGCGCTTGTTAGTGAACAGGAATTTAGGCACCCAGACCTCAGACATATTCTGTTAGACAGCTATATAGGACTGAAAGGTGTTAAGAAACAATTCTTTCGTAATTTTAACCCGGGGAAGGGGGGGATGGTAAGCCACCAAGGATAACCAAGAGAAGTCAGTGCGTCATCGAGGACTGTCTGTCTTATTTCCATTGTGGTTCTTTATTCTTGTCCCCCCAGGATGCCACCCATAACAGTGAACTAACACCCAGATACCTATTTACTGCTAGGTGAACGGGGACTGCAAGTGCAAGAAAACATGCCCAACGTTTCCACCCATACTGGGGCTTGAACCATAGACACTCAGTATGTGAGGTGAGTGTGGTACCAACTTAGAAACGGGATGTGCCAACTGAGTCAGATAACATCAAGTCACATCTTCAAAATTATGTATAATGCCTCAAACACTTACTTTTTTCCATTCACTTTCCAAACACTCACTTATTTCCCTTCACCAAGATAAAAAAAAATATATAAGATAAAATAAGCCTAATTTAGGTAAACTAAAAATAATTGTACATCTAGGAGCATAAACGTATTCAGTAATTCTGGTCGATCACCATGCCCAGCCCTTCTAGGGCAGGGTAGGTGCCAAGGCTGGAGCTTGCTACCATCTGCGGCTCGCAAGACTGCCCTTCCCGTCAGCCTTCTTGGGGCGGCAAAGGTGGCAGACCAGAGAGGCCTAGCATTTATCTACCTACCTGCCTCGTGCTGGTGGGATAATGTGGCTAGGCCTGGGGCCAGTTGGTCCCACCGATAAGGGGTACCCCCTCCCATGGGAGACATAGGTCTCTGCTGCTCCCCCGACAGGGAGCCGGAGCCGGGTCGCCATCTGGTAAAGACCCGGGCCGGGAGAATTCCCGGCGAATCAACACCTCCTCCTCAGTAATTCTAGGAACACATATATGATCTGTATAACTAATGGGCTTTCTGCATGTACAACTAAAGTAAAACTAAATAGTTATAAATGACTATAATTTTTAAAGGGGTGGACTGGAAAGCCAGCGGAAGGCCTGGGTCAGATGACCAAAAGCTCCAACGACGGGTCATCAATCTTACCTAATCTAACCTGTACAACTAAATGTACATGCAGAAAGCCCATAGTTATATACAAACATTGTATCATGTTGAAATATATTATTATTATTATTATTAATCTACTATAACCAGGTACAGTCAAACAGTGTGACTTATTTCTATTTAAGTTTCAAAAGACGTAAGTAAGTATGAAAGTAAACAAGTTTATTTAGGTACAGGTACACATAAGTACAGTTACCCAAATTTAGGTGATTACAATTATCATACATAGTAATGTATGTGAAAATCACCTTTGTAATTATATAACAATAATTTTTAAAGAGGTGGACCGGTAAACCAGTAGAAGACTTCCGTCAGATGACTATAAGCTCTAGCTGTGGGTCATCATATGACTAAGACCCACGTCAGGAAACCCTTGTCCTGTTTCCTGACAAACCTTACCTAATTTTTTATTTAAAGCCTAACTGTAAGATCTAGTGTCATATAATACACTGGTGAGAAAAAAATATTTACGCAATGATTGTGGCGTATAACCAAAATGTTTTGAACGTTGCATTATACATACACTTAGCAGGATTTTAGATATCTGAAAGAAATAACAAATATCCTCAGTTTTCTGCAGTTTACCCAAAAGAGACATTTTCTTTAACGATAAAATTCCTGTTTTCTATCATAATACAAAATCCCCTTGAAATAGGTTAAAATGTTTCATTACACAAAATCATTATAAACCACAGAAAATAAACAATACCATACTTGAGCTGAAGCTGTATAATATTTTCTGTCTTACCGTTAAACTTCAAGTTCAACCTGATACATAGTATGATCGATAATGACTGACGGAGTCGTATTCCGTATTCGTTCTGTACCTGACAAAATGATACGAAAAAATGCTGAAATTGAAATCATGTACTTTGAAGAGTGTGAGTTATTGCCCATTCACTGCACTTAGCCGATTGCAGCCGCAGTTCATTTGTACACTAATATCAAGAATAATTTAGTTCGTGAAATGGATATCAAAGTACAATCTCAGTGTAAATATACACTAAAAAAAACTTATGTTAAATAAACAGAGTGGAATACACATTTTTGTGTTCAAAGATTAACACCGTTCGGTGTATATACACTGGGAGGTGTATACCCGTCGGTGTGTATACTAAGAGGCATGCGCCTCACGATGTATATACACCTAGAGGTATATGTATAAGGTTTGTCAGGAAACAGGACAAGTGTTTCCTGACTCGGGTCTTAGTCTTATGATGACCCACAATGGGAGATTTTGGTCATCTGACTGAGGCCTTCCTCTGGCTTACCGCTGCACCTCTTTAAAAATCATGGTTATGATTTATATAATCCGAGAGATGCACCTCACGGTGTATATACACTGAAAGCTGAATACTACTTAGTGTATATACATTCAGACTCGAATACTAGCCGGTCAATACAAAAAAACAATACCCTGTTGACTTTATTTTAGCTGGGCAAGTTACCTAAAGTAACTACGAACATATAATTACCGACAGTAACAAATGCTTTGTCTATGGAAACGATAAGAGGACTTTGTGTGTGTCCCGCCGTGACAGGAGAGCCGGGCAGAGCCTGCAGCTCCGGCCTCCTGGCGGTGACGATGTAGGAGAGTGTGAGGGGTGAGGGTAGTGGTGGGAGCAATCAATACCCGAGCAAGGGGAGTGTACCCCCAGGCATACTGATCACTACTGACGGAGGAACACCAGTCGCTCGCTCTTCCAGGGGGGAAAGGTGCTTTCATGACTACTGAAGGGCTCTTGATTCGAGGAAGTGAAGAGAGCCCCCTCCCCCTTCTCCCTCCCTTCCAGGGATCAGTCTTGATTACTTCACATTCCCCAGGCGCTGAGTCTCCTACGGGATGAGCAGTTTCCAGTAAATGTAATATTTTAGTTACTCTTGCTACTTTTTGTACTCATTTTTTTGTGTACATCTGTAGCTTCTAGTTTTATTTTTATATACTGTATACCCTTCCTGTGGCCAGTACTTTGTATCATTATTATACACTCCATACCCAATCTGTGGGCGGAAATAAGAATAACAAGACTACTTGCTGGGTCCCAGGACTGGTCCCCAATATTCTGTTAAGATGAATAAAAATTCAAGTAAATAGTTAGTGCTTTGAGTTACATGAACATTACAGGAAAGAATATTTTGTCATCGCCTCAAAAAAATTCGGCAATTTGTCGTAGATAATATGAGAATATCAACTTAATATTAACAACCTGGGCTGGAGTTCACACAAAAATATCGCACTTTTTGCCCAATAAAAAACTAAATATGAAACGAATATGAAGGGATTATGAACACATGTACAACTAATGTAACATTTTATTGCGGCAACGTTTCGCTCTCCAAGAGCTATTGTCAAGCCGTTAAGAACAATACAAGGACACAGAGTATATAGAGGCAACAAGGTGAGGTGAAAGATGAATATAAATACTACAATAGGCCTACTGGCTTATTGCATGGTTTAGGGCCCATTAGTTGCACACGAGTCATTCTATCTAACATTTTGTCGGTAATTCTACTAACATTATTACAATAGAATGAAGCTTGTAAGCTCAGACATAATAGCTTTCTGAAAGCTTAATGCTGAGCATGAAATATGTGCCTAGGTTTCCCAGGACGCAGTACGTCCCAGAGAAGCTTCAGCTAAAGTTGAAAACTAATCTGCAAATCTTTAGAAAACAGGTTTAATCTGACCTAATCTGCAAAGCATAAGGAGGTAGCTTAAACTTGGCTTAATCTGTTTACTTTCCGCCCTATATAAAATTCAAAATTTTAAAGATAAGGGAAAAAAATCTTTTTTCAAGCTATAAATATTTAATTGTATTCATACTAAATGCAAGTCCTTTGCAAAATCCTGAAATTACTGATAAGTTGACTAATTTTTAAACAGGCTGAAGTCTGCGGAAGACGCGCATACGAAATGGATATGAATGTAAATTACGACCGGCCGACAACACATTGCTTAACAAGCTTCTATTGCGACAATGTTCCGATCTGTTAAGAGCCTTACCGAATCAAGATGACTTGATAAAGAGCTAAACCGATCGGTGTTTAGTACCAGTGAACCTTGTCCTGTTGGCCTGGAGTTTTACGACTCACTTGCCATGGTTCAAGCCATACCCGTGTTCCGTGTTTGTGTCTTTGCTGAATGGTTATATCAGAGACTTGTGTTTATTAAAAGACAACAAGCTACAGGGGGAAGGAATAAAGAAATATAATCTTCATTAACTATGGGAAGCCTTCAAGTGCACGGCTGTGATTACTCGAGTCTCATTATGAAGACAAAGGACACAGTGCTTTGAGGCTGCAGACTGTCACTGGGCTCCCAGGTTAACACAAGCCCCAAGACAGAGCTGGACACGGCGTCGCATCATCAAGAAGTGCGTATGATTACCAACGCTAGTTTGTTTTTTAAGCGTTTATTTTAGACAGTTGAATAATCAAGATTCAAGCTGTTTCCCTACTTAATTTCGAAGGTCAGCTCTATCTAAAGTATTCTACCGTCCTTACAGATTGCCACTTGTAGCAGTAGACGCTCAGGGGACTTACCTAAAGTATTTTACCGTCCCTCCATACATTACCACCCTCCAAGATTGCCACTCATAACAGTTGACATGCAAGTTTGTATTTCGCCACTGCATTAAGGTCAAGAATATTTTAGACGATAAACTATAGAATACAGAAAATTCTCAGTGCATGTGCGCTAATAAATATAAACCTGTTTGGGTTACGTATACTTTATTTTCAATGTTTTCCTTATAGAAGGCAGTAAACCTCCAGTGTATATATACAAAGATATATAAACTTTTCAGGTTATACCTGGAGTATACCTGGAGAGGGTTTCGGGGGTCAACGCCCCCGCTGCCCGGTCTGAGACCAGGCCTCGTGGTGGATTAGGGTCTGATCAACCAGGCTGTTACCGCTGGCCGCACGCAAACTGACGTACGAACCACAGCCCGGCTTGTCTGGTACTGTATTTTCACTCTCTCTCTCTCTCTTCTCTCTCTCTCTCTCTCTCTCTCTCTCTCTCTCTCTCTCTCTCTCTCTCTCTCTCTCTCTCTCTCTCTTTCAAAAGCAATAACTCCAGATGAAAAATTCTCATGTGTCGGGTAAGGTCGAGTGTTAAAAATGGCAGTCGTTCTCTGCCCAACGATGAAATTTATTTCCCAGATGCTAAAAGTTCTGCCGTTTTGTATGCAAGTCGTCCCTCCATCAGCTGACTCCGCTCAGCCCACCTATAAGGCATTTGGTCATGGCTTTCAAGCACTGTGTGTGTGAGAGAGTGAGTGTGTCAGTGTGTGTGTGTGTACTCACCTAGTTGTGTTTGCAGGGGTCGATTCACAGCTCCTGGCCCCGCCTCTTCACTGGTCGCTACTAGGACACTCTTCCTGTTCCATTAGCTTTATCATACATCTTCTTAAAGCTATTCCACTTTCCACTATTCCACTTTCTGACAACTCTGTGACTGAAGAAATATTTCCTAATATCCCTGTGATTCATCTGAGTCTTCAACTTCCAACTGTGACCCCTTGTTGCTGTGTCCCCTCTCTGGAACATCCTGTCTCTGTCCAACTTGTTATTTCCTCTCAGTATTTTATGTCGTTATCATTTTTCCCCTATCTCTCCTGTCTTCCAGTGTCGTCAGGTCGATTTCCCTTAACCTCTCTTCGTAGGACATGCCCCTTAGCTCCAGGACAAGTCTTGTTGCAAACCTTTGCACTTTCTCTAATTTCCGTACGTGCTTGGCTAGGTGTGGGTTCCAAACTGGTGTTGCATACTCCAATATAGGCCTGACATACACAGTGTAGAGGGTCCTGAACGATTCCTTATTGAGATGTCGGAATGCTGTTCTTAGGTTTGCTAGGAGCCCATATACTGCAGCAGTTATTTAGTTAATGTGCGCCTCAGGAAATGTGCCTGGTGTTATACTCACCCCAAGATTCTTTTCCTTGAGTGTGGTTTGTAATCTCTGACCCCCTAGACTGTACTCCGTCTGCGGTCTTCTTTGCCCTCCCCCAATCTTCATGACTTTGCACTTGGTGGGGTTGAACGCCAGGAGCCAGTTTCTGGACCAGGCCTGCAGTCTGTCCAGATTCCCTTGTAGTTCTGCCTGGTCCTCGTCCAATTGAATTTTTCTCATCAATTTCACATCATCTGCAATCAGGGACTCTTCTGAGTGTATACCTTCCGTCATGTCATGTCATGTCGTGTGTATGTGTGTGTGTGTGTGTGTGTGTGTGTGTGTGTGTGTGTGTGTGTGTGTGTGTGTGTGTGTGTGTGTGTGTGAGTACGGTTCGTGTACAAATTAGAGTACAATAACACTATAATCACATCATGAGAATCAACGAAATAGTTCCCAAATGAATTTTCGTAGGTGGGTCGCCAACAGGTCACACCTTCCGGCTCCCATATCAGACAAATGACCATAGTTACCCATTTGCAGTGAACTTATACATGCAAACTTCCCACTGGAGAACAGTGAAAAATGGATCTATTAACTCAGTCCTTGAGTGAGGGAGTCTGCGCCTTGCGGAGAGACGGAGACGCAGAAAATATAAATTTTCCCGTGTGGTATCGACAGGTTGAGATAAAGCTTGAGTGAAAGTTGCCATTGACGTTAATACTCTGGAGGATCAACACCGGCGCTGCAGCAAGGCTTTACGCGCGAGTAAAAGACGTCCTCCATAAGCTTTTATTGACTGTTTCGCTCTGCATAGAGATTTATCAAGCTTTATCAAGAACTGATAAAGCTCCAAATAGAGAAAATGTCTCATAAAACATAGGTTTGCTTTGCATACATATCTTTAATTGGTTGGTTGATTAATGGGGTATAAACCCTTTCAACAACATAGGGGTCATTAAGGCTACATATAACCTGTTCACCACCAGTCAAAATCCCTAAAATATGTGTTAAAGTAAACTCTCAAACATATACACACCGAGGGACATACACACCACGGTACATACACACACACACACACACACCGAGGAACGTACACAACACGGTATATACATTCTTGTGTATAAATCTATCCCTTCAGCATCTCGCTCTTGTATCCAACACTGAACACTCCTTATTTCTGGCAAAGTATTATGTCGATAGAACACCCTGGGAACTAAGGCGAACATATTTATGATATTGCAGGTGAAGAAGAGACATGATTAACAACATGTTCTCATTTTTATCATAAGAAAGGAAGTATGGGCAACAAGGCTTTGTAAACTAGGAAACACTCTGGACAAACATCTAAATCTCTAATTTTAGACTCGTTAGTATTGTATTATCATATACTTATGGTGGTGATGGAAAGTAGCATTAGTAGTAGTAGAAGCAGTAGTAGTGGTGGTAGTAGTAGTAGTAGGTGTAATAGTCATAACTGTGGTGGTTGTAGAGAGAACTAGTTGTAGTTGTAATGATAATGGTGGTGAAATTATTAATGTGGTGGTGGTAGATAGTATTAGTGGTTATTTCACTGTTTGTGGTGTTGGTGGTGAGTTGCATTAGTAGTAGGAGTAACAATAGTAGTAGCAGTAATACTTGCAGTGGTGGTGGTGATAAGAGGCACTGGTATTATTAGTGGTAATGACTATAATGACTCGTGATAGTAGTTCTAATGAATATAGAGTGGATATATAACTCACCAGTGGTGGTGGTGGTGGTGGTGGTGGTGGTGGTGGTGATGGTGGTGGTTACAACTAACAACTGATTCATTTTTTTTTCCTTCAAAATATCTATGCTTGTTTTTTTCACACAGCGTGACTTATCTATATCCGGGACGGAAAAAAATGTTATAAGAATTTAGAATTTTTCATGAGTTTAATGTTCCGTTTCCGTGGACTGTAGGTTCAGTTTCCGTGGACTGTAGGTTCAGTTTCCGTGGACTGTAGGTTCAGTTTCCGTGGACTGTAGGTTCAGTTTCCGTGGACTGTAGGTTCAGTTTCCGTGGACTGTAGGTTCAGTTTCCGTGGACTGTAGGTTCAGTTTCCGTGGACTGTAGGTCAGTTTCCGTGGATTGTAGGTTCAGTTTCCGTGGACTGTAGGTTCAGTTTCCGTGGACTGTAGGTCAGTTTCCGTGGATTGTAGGTACAGTTTCCGTGGATTGTAGGTTCAGTTTCCATGGACTGTAGGTTCAGTTTCCGTGGATTGTAGGTTCAGTTTCCGTGGACTGTAGGTTCAGTTTCCGTGGACTGTAGGTTCAGTTTCCGTGGATTGTAGGTTCATTTTCCGTGGACTGTAGGTTCAGTTTCCGTGGACAGTAGGTTCAGTTTCCGTGGATTGTAGGTTCAGTTTCCGTGGATTGTAGGTTCAGTTTCCATGGACTGTAGGTTCAGTTTCCGTGGACTGTAGGTTCAGTTTTCATGGACTGTAGGTTCAGTTTCCATGGACTGTAGGTTCAGTTTCCGTGGACTGTAGGTTCAGTTTCCGTAGACTGTAGGTTCAGTTTTCATGAACTGTAGGTTCAGTTTCCATGAACTGTAGGTTCAGTTCCATAGACTGTAGGTTCAATTTTCGTGGAATGTAGGTTCAGTTTCCATGGATTGTAGGTTTAGTTTCCAGGAACTAAGTTTAGTTTCCAGGGACTAAGTTTAGTTTCCAGGAACTAAGTTTAGTTTCCAGGGACTATAAGTTTATTTTTCAACGACTCTAAATTTATTTATCAAGGACCGTAAGTTTCTCATTTAAGGACCGTAAATTTATTTATCAAGGACCGTAAGTTTCTCATTTAAGGACCGTAAGTTTATTTTTTTATGGACTGTACTTTCAGTTTCTCCAAAACTGCAGTTTTAATTTACCATGGATTCATTACCTCCTCCATCCTCGTTACCATCTTCATCTTCCTTACCTCCTCCATCCTCGTTACCACCTTCATCTTCCTTATCCCATCCATCCTCGTTACTACCTTCATCTTCCATATCTCCTTTATTTCCGTTACCTCCTCAATCCTCCTTAACACCTCCTTCCAACCTCCATCAATCTCGATATCCCTCCCCTCCCCTCCTTCACATTCATCCGCTCGTGTAAATATAATATGAAAAACGACACAGTCATTGACCCTTTTAACATGAATATTAAGAAGCATTGTACAAAAATTTGGTGCCAACATCAACCATTTTACACCTGAGGGAGAAATCCTTATGCCAAACAGTATTTTGTTTATATAAAACATTATTTTGTTTATATAAAACAGTATTTTGTTTATATAAAACATTATTTTGTTTATATAAAACAGTATTTTGTTTATATAAAACAGTATTTTGTTTATATAAAACAGTATTTTGTTTATATAAAACAATATTTTTTTACATAAAACCTGCAAAATTCTCTAATGTTAAGTGGTCGATCACCATGCCCAGCCCTTCTAGGGCAGGGTAGGTGCCAAGGCTGGAGCTTGCTACCATCTGCGGCTCGCAAGCCTGTCCTTCCCGTCAGCCTCCTTGGGGCGGGGAAGGTGGCAGACCAGAGGGGCCTAGCAACTATTTACCTACCTGCCTCTGGGCGAATATGGCTAGGCCTGGGACCAGTAGGTCCCACCGCTGAGGGGTACCCCCCTCCCTTTGGAGACTTCGGTCTCTGCTACTCCCACGCCAGGGAGCCGGAGCCGGGTCGCCATCTGGTAAAGACCCGGGCCGGGAGATTTCCCGGTGAATCAACACCTCCTCCTCCTAATGTTAAGTTTTTTTCGTTAGTGAACAAAATTAATTAACTGAAGTGATTCTTTTTTGACAATAAACGACATTTGCTAAAGGTAGCGATTTTTTAGCTATTTTTTTATCAATAAGTGAAATTTGCTAACGTTAGCGAGTCGTCGCTTAATTTAAAGTTCACTAAGCGTAAAGTGCAACCAATGATAATTTAAAGTTTATAATTAGTTTCATTGAATAAGGATTTAAAGTTATATAGATATAAGAAAGCTATAGTATTTTTACTATTCATGTATACGCTCATATATGTACGTATATATATATATATATATATATATATATATATATATATATATATATATATATATATATATATATATATATATATAACCACGAACGAGTGGTATTCATAAATAACTACACTGCACTAGCCAGGGTCGAAGCCCATGAGATTCATCATGGGTTCGACCCCTGTCTAGTGCATTGTAGTTATTGATTTTTTTTTTCAACAAGTCGGCCGTCTCCCACCGAGGCAGGGTGACCCAAAAAGAAAGAAAATCCCCAAAAAGAAAATACTTTCATCATCGTTCAACACTTTCACCACACTCATACATAATCACTGTCTTTGCAGAGGAGCTCAGATACGACAGCTGAGAATAGTCCCTCCCAGCTGTCACTATCCCAGACCCCTCCTTTAAAGTGCAGGCATTGTACTTCCCATTTCCAGGACTCAAGTCCAACTAAATCAATTAACTGGTTTCCCTGAATCTCTTCACAAAATGTTACCCTGCTCACACTCCAACAGATCGTCATGTCCCAAAAACCATTCGTCTCCATTCACTCCTATCTAACACGCTCACACATGCTTGCTGGAAGTCCAAGCCCCTCGCTCACAAAACCTCCTTTACCCCTTCCCTCCAACCTTTTCTAGGATTTATACGCTCTCCAAGTCATTCTACTTTGATCCATTCTCTCTATATGACAAAACCACCTCAACAACCCCTCTTCAGCCCTCTGACAAATACTTTTAGTAACTCCACACCTTCTCCTAATTTCCACATTCCGAATTTTCTGCATAATATTTACACCACACATTGCCCTTAGACAGGACATCTCCACTGCCTCCAGCCTCCTCCTCGCTGCAGCATTTGCAACCCATGCTTCACACCCATATAAGAGTGTTGGTACCACTATACTTTCGTACTTTCCCTTCTTTGCCTCCATGGATAACGTTTTTTGTCTCCACAGATACCTCAATGCACCACTCACCTTTTTTTCTTCATCAATTCTATGGTTAACCTCATCCTTCATAAACCCATCCGCTGACACGTCAACTCCCAAATATCTGAAAACATTTACTTCTTCCATAATCCCTTTCTCCAATGTGATATCCAATTTTTCTTTATTTAAATCGTTTGATACCCTCATCACCTTACTCTTATCTATGTTCACTTTTAACTTTATACATTTACACACTCTCCCAAACTCGTCTACTAACCTTTGCAACTTTTCTTTAGAATCTCCCATAAGCACAGTATCATCAGCAAAAAGTAACTGTGCCAACTCCCATTATTTAATCCCACCCCTCTCCCCAACACCCTAGCATTTACTTCTCTTACAACCCCATCTATAAATATATTAAACAACCATGGTGACATTACACATCCCTGTCTAAGACCTACTTTTACCGGGAAGTAATCTCCCTCTCTCCTACACACCCTAACCTGAGCCTCACTATCCTCATAAAAACTCTTTACAGCCTTCAGTAACTTACTACCTATTCCATACACTTGCAACATTTACCACATTGCTCCCCTATCCACTCTATCATATGCCTATATATATATATATATATATATATATATATATATATATATATATATATATATATATATATATATATATATATATATATATATATATATATATATATATATATATATATATATATATATATATATATATATATATATATATATATATATATATATATATATATATATATATATATATATATATATATATAATGTCGTGCCGATTAGGTAAAACTTGCGATTTTGGCTTAATTAGCAACGCTCACCTTGCCATATAAGACAAGTGAAAATTTGTGTATGCAATAATTTCGCCAAAATCATTCTGAACATAACGAAAAAAATATATTTCATTGTGTTTGTTTATTATTAAATTGATGTTAACGTATCTAAAATATATTTAGTTGGGTTAGGCTAAATTAAATTGCGCTTGTTGTAATAAGGTTAGGTAGGTTTTCAAAGTTTCTCTTGGTACAAAATTATAAATTCTTACATTAACATAAATGAAAAAAAATATATCTTTAAACGTATAAGAGAAAATTTTAGAAAGGACTTAATTTTAGATGAGTTCTTGCTAATTGACCAGTTTTACCTAATCGGCAGACATATATATATATATATATATATATATATATATATATATATATATATATATATATATATACATACATATATATGTCGTGTGAAATATATTTTTTTCGTTAGGTTCAGAATGGTTTTTGCGAAATTATTACATACACAAATTTTCACTTGCCTTATTCGACAAGAAGACCGTTGCTATTTAAGCCAAAATCGCAAGTTTTACCTATTCGGCAGGACATATAGTATATATATATATACATAGACGGGGACTCGAACCATGGTGTGAATGGATGGTGGTGAAAGGTTTAGGTTTCAAATGGAAAGTTCAAGGTTCCTTCTCCACACATACACACAAAGGAGCTGTGACTCGACCCATGCAACCACACATTGGTGAGTACACACACACACACACACACACACACACACACACACACACACGGGACTTGACGAAGTTTTTAAAGTTGTCTTTTATATGACTGGCCGCTCTGGCTCTGAAGAATAAAGAGAGAGATCAATATTGAAAGGTTGGAAGGTCTCAACTGTCAATAACTCTTCACGTATTGACTTTTGAAAAGAAAAGGAAGGCTGATAGAGAGAGACAGACAGATAGACGGACTCGAAAAAATCATGGCCACACTGACAGAAAAAAAAAATGCTTTGGTGGAAACTAAACGAACAAAGGCAGGAATAGATGGATATAGAGGAAAACAAATGTCAATAGATAAATAAGTCGGATATTTGAAATATTTAGACACTTATAAAAAAGTAGAGAGAGTTGAAAAAAAGTGGTAGAGTTGGGCATAATAGATTAGTAATTTTTTTAGAGACAAAGGAAGATATTGTGACAGTGAAAAGATCAGAAAGGGTTAGAGACTGAGGCATAGCATGAATCTGAGAGATGGAAATAGAAAAGTACATTGAAGACTACGATAAAAAGGTATGCAAACAAGACAGGAAAAATATGGGATTGACGGTGAATGAGGACATTAAAGGAGACAGTAATAGGGACAGTCGCATGAGCGGAGACAGGACTGGTGACTGGAAAATGAACATTCAGAGGCAGAGAGAAAAGTGGAACTACAGAGATAAACTGACAAGTCACAAACAAGAATTGAAACGGACATACTGGTCTAGGGAAATCTTGATAAAGTTCTAGCAAAGAAGAAACATTGTCTAAAGTTTCTTCTCCTTAAAACACAGCTTTCATTGACAATTTGACCTATTCGGCACGACATATATATATATATATATATATATATATATATATATATATATATATATATATATATATATATATATATATAGATAGGTGGAGATAAACATATCTTTTAAACCTATGTTTCAGTTCTCTGTCTAAGTGGTTTCTCACAATATGATTTAATTTAGATCTTTATCAACACTTTAAAACGTATCAGTCACCGAATTCTCGACGTTGACAGAGACACTTTGGTATCAGTATATGTCTTGGTAAACATTTCGAGTGGGGCGCCTCTCGTTGTGATCCTCCATGTCAACACCAGAGCAAATATTTCGCTTGTTCCTCTAGCATACGCACAAACACCCCTGTCCATTCTACCAGCACACGCACAAACACCCCTGTCCCTTCCCTCCCCAGTACACAGAAAACCCCTATACTCCCCAGTACACAGAAACACCTTACACACCCCGATACACAGGTACACCCTTCTCTCCCCCAGCATACAGAAACACCCAACACTCCACACTACACAGTAACATCCTTTCCTCCCCCAGTACACAGGAACACCCTTCCTTGTCCAGCACACAGGAGCACCCTACACTCCCCACATACACATACCCACCAGCACACACAAACACTTCCTTAACACACACAAACCCCCTCCCCCAGCACACAAAGCACCCTTCAGCAATCACAAATACCCCAGCACACAAACATCTCCACAGCACTTACAAACACGCTTAAGTAAACACAAACATCAATATGCACTCTCCGTTATCTTCTACGCATTATAGGTTTCAATAATTTGAATTATTCAGTACAGTTAGGTATCGTATATGTTTCGTGACTGACGATGGAGGATCGAGCCTACATCTTAGTTTGGTCTGAGGGACTCAACGGTTTACTGAACCAGTATAAAAAATAGATCCTATTGGACGTATCTGTGTGACCACAAGATTGAAGACGATAATCCCTCCAAAAAAATCTCTGCCTCTTCCTGCAATTTTCCTGCGTTAGTGGATATCATCTCGTTGTAAACCCGAGCTGAGCCCTTTGTTTTTAGTGCCTCTTGACCACTTTTTTTCTTCCAAGAAACACTTTTTCCATCCAAGAACCACGGGAATGTAAAGCAAACGTAGCAGAACCTGCTTCTTTATTAAAAGTCTCTCTTTCTTTTATCAGTTAAAAATAAAGGAAATATGCAAGTGTAGAAACAGTCTGAAATGATCCTACGTTCCAGTAATTGGTGTCAATGGAATATATATCAGATGCTTCTAAACAGGATGAATCCTATGATGATTCCTTTTAAGTGATGCAACATTTAAGTTGATAAGTTTTTTCTTAACGCCGAGGCAAGGTAAGCGGTTCAGGATCTCTTCAGAGTGATGAACATAGGTGTTGTTGATAGTTTCGTGAAAAGGAATTCGGCAAGGTATCCTCTTAGCTTTCGTGGTACACTCTCAGTGCCTTATGTGACAGGGCTTATATATGCAGTGACCTTAAAGGTTTACGGACTTAATCTTATTAGGAGCCAGAAAACTGAGTTTGACACCTAGTGTGTGCTTGTCGATGACGTTCGAAGTTGTGGTATCACAGGTAGAATTTTTGACTTTTTCTGAAGGTAAGAGGAAGTATTCATGAATATTTTGCCTTCATCAGCGGACGGAATTGCAGCTAAAAATTTCAAATGTGTCAGAAAACTTCTTAAATCATCATGAAACGTCGAAATATGCAATAACGAGTTTTCTACATATAGTATTTCACTGTTTTTTTTAATTAAATATATGAAATTCGATACAATCTATAAAATGTGGATGTCTATTAATATTGAAAACTGGTTCAGAGGTGATAAACACGTTCGGAATGCCCTGGTATTAAGGTTCCTGGAAGGTGAATGAGAAAATAGCTTGGTGTTAAGATTCCTGGAAGGTGAATAAGACAATGCCCTGGTGTTTAGGTTCCTGGAAAGTGAATGAGGAAATAGCTTGGTGTTAAGGTTCCTGGAAGGCGAATGAGACAATAGCTTGGTGTTAAGGTTCCTGGAAGGTGAATGAGGCAATAGCTTGGTGTTAAGGTTCCTGGAAGGTGAATAAGACAATGCCCTGGTGTTTAGGTTCCTGGAAAGTGAATGAGGCAATAGCTTGGTGTTAAGGTTCCTGGAAGGTGAATGAGGCAATAGCTTGGTGTTAAGGTTCCTGGAAGGTGAATAAGACAATGCCCTGGTGTTTAGGTTCCTGGAAAGTGAATGAGGCAATAGCTTGGTGTTAAGGTTCCTGGAAGGTGAATGAGACAATTGCTTGGTGTTAAGGTTCCTGGTAGGTGACTTGAGACAATAGTTTGTGTGTAACCTCTCAAGACGTGTTTGTAATTCCATTTGACAAAGTCGATGTGCTGCCCAGTGGAGAATTTTAGACCTAGACTAAAAGCGGTGATGCCTATTGTTGTTGTTAATTCTGAGTTACCCGGCACATCTCCAAGCACTATTCCGATTAGAAAGTATCTTTTCAAGATTAAGATTTTCATATTCGTTAGTAGTAGATTTTAATTCTCGTCTCAACACGAGAGAGAAATCTGATTCCGTAGCTGGACTGAAAAAGAAAAATCTTGACACTGTGGAAGAGCAAACAAAACGGCTGGTAAATAAGACACATGTGAAGCATCTGGGTATTTTTACCGATGAATAAGACACGTGTGCAACATCTGGGCATGTTTACTTCACAAATAAAGATATCCAGGTGTTGCATATGTGCAGTATTCATCGACTTGTCTATAATGTATATCATTACTGCAATAAAGTTGCTGACGCTGGTATTCTCAGTATTCAGCAATACTCGTCTCACTCCCTAGCGAGATACTGTAAGAACGTTTTGGATCACAGAATAGTGACTTAGGAAATAGAGGTATTCATCCTAGAGGAGCAAATTGCTTATTGATTTCTGGTGTCGAGGGTACATGCTTGTGAATAGTTTCTCTACGGTGAATTCTCTTTTTTGACACGCACAAGTGGGGTGTCAGCGTGTGTTCATACTCACTTTAATTCCTCCCCCCTTTTTTCTCCTTCCTCTCTCTCTCTCTCTCTCTCTCTCTCTCTCTCTCTCTCTCTCTCTCTCTCTCTCTCTCTCTCTCTCTCTCTCTCTCTCTCTCTCTCTCTCTCTCCCTCTCTCTCACATAACTAGGACTAGGCTAGCAGGATGGGTAGTGAGGGAAAGGAGTGCAAGATACTGCCTAGGTGAAGAGTATTGGTACTAGGAACTCCCTAGGTGAAGAGTGGTGATACTAGGAACTCACTAGGTAAAGTGTATTGGTACTAGGAACTCCCTAGGTGAGGGTAGTATGTGCTAGGAACTCACTAGGTGAAGAGTAGTGATACTAGGAACTCACTAGGTGAAGAGTATTATACTAGGAATTCCCTAGGTGAGGGTAGTGAGTGCTAGGAACTCACTAGGTGAAGAGTAGTAATACTAGGAACTCACTAGGTGGAGAGTGGTGATACTATGAATTCCCTAGGTGAGGGTAGTGAGTGCTAGGAACTCACTAGGTGAAGAAGCAGTAGTGACAAACCCCCTACACAGATTCTGTTAGTAATATAACAAGAAGAATAACTAAATATTTTCATTATTATTATTATTATTATTATTATTATTATTATTATTATTATTATTATTAATAGTTTATTCACTGGAACACTCTGACACCATAGGTGTCACATAACGATTTAGGAATAGGAGGAAGTAACCTAGTTTGATATGAGGAAGAAGAGGAGAATTACATTATCTTATATCAAGATCTCTTCACCAGCATCACGGTTCCGTTCTAAAGGCACCCAAGAGCTAGAGCTTGCTCCTCACAAACTTCACGCGACTCTGAGAAACAAATGGAGATTTCATCTTTTTTTTGCACTACCTTTTGTTTCCTTGAATTGTAAGTAGAGCACAAGAAATATATCCCAAAAAATCAGTTCATAGGATGTGATACTGTGTGTTTTACTGGTTGAATTGATAAGCCAGTTGAAGACCTCGGTCAAATAACCACGAGAAGATCCCCCCGTTTAGGGGTCAAACCTGATCATTTCTCCTGACAAATAAAATTCTGCTTTACCACTAAGAATCTTCCGCAGCTCTGATCTTTTTGCCCAGGCTTAGGCAGGAGGGTGTGAGAGAGAATGAGAAGGAGAGGAAGAAAAGGGAGAGGGAATGGGAAGATGGAGGGGGAGAGAGGGGGAATGGAGGAGGGAGAGAAGGAGGAAGAGTCAGAGGGAAGGAGAGAAGTTAAGGTGGGCGAGCAAGACTTGTTAGGGAAGACGCTGTGGTGGTGGTTGTGGTGGTGGTGGTAATGGTGGTGGGAGTGGTGGTAATAGTGGTGGTAGTGGTGGTGGGAGTGGTGGTGGGAGTGGTGGTGGTAATGGTGGTGGTAATGGTGGTGGTGGTGGTAATGGTGGTGGTGGTGGTGGTGGTAATGGTGGTGGTGGTAGTGGTAGGGGGTGGTGGTGGTGGTAGTGGTAGTGGTGGTTGTAGAGGTGGTAGTGATGGGGTGGTGATGGTGGTGGTAGAGAGGGGAAGGGGGTGTAGTGGTGATGGTAGTGGGGGGATGGTGGTTGTGGCAGTGGTGGTGGTGTTGGGGGAGTGTGGTAGGGCAGGACCCACGCATGGTAAAATTGGTAGCTCCTGCAGGAAAATTAGGATGGACGTTGGATTTAGTGATACATTGGTTTTGAGGGAGGAACACAGGTTACTGGAGTCATGGGGGGGAGCAAGCACGGACCACCTGACCTCAGATACTTCTGTATGGGGGGGGGGAGGAAAGAAAGGGACTCAAAGAGAAATATTGCTTCATAAAATGCATCTTTATGTACTTAATTTATTCCGAGTTTGCAAGGTATCACTGAACTTATATAAAAAAAAATCCGTATAAAAGCTAAAATTGCTAAAATACGTAACCTTTTTGTATACATACACACACACATACATACCAGGCAGAGCTACAAAGGCATCTGGACAGGCTGCAAGCCTGGTCCAGCAATTGGCTCCTGGAGTTCAACCCCACCAAGTGCAAAGTCATGAAGATTAGGGGCAAAGAAGACCGCAGACGGAGTACTGTCTAGGAGGCCAGAGACTACAAACCTCACTCAAGGAAAAAGATCTTGGGGTGAGTATAACACCAGGCACATCTCCTGAGGCGCACATCAACCAAATAACTGCTGCAGCATATGGGCGCCTAGCAAACCTAAGAACAGCATTCCGACATCTTAATAAAGAATCGTTCAGAACCCTGTACACTGTGTACGTTAGGCCCATACTAGAGTACGCAGCACCAGTTTGGAACCCACACCTAGTTAAGCACGTAAAGAAACTAGAGAAAGTGCAAAGGTTTGCAACAAGACTAGTCCCGGAGCTAAGGGGTATGTCGTACGAGGAGAGGTTAAGGAAAATCGACCTAACGACACTAGAGGACAGGAGAGATAGGGGGGGACATGATAACGACATATAAAATACTGAGAGGAATTGACAAGGTTGACAGAGACAGAATGTTCCAGAGATGGGACACAGCAACAAGGGGACACAGTTGGAAGTTGAAGACTCAGATGAATCACAGGGATGTTAGTAAGTATTTCTTCAGTCACAGAGTGGTCAGGAAGTGGAATATTTTGGAGGCAGGTTCCATTCATAGCTTTAAGAAGAGGTATGATAAAGCTCATGGCGCAGGGAGAGTGACCCAGTAGCGGCCAGTGAAAAGGCGGGGCCAGGAGCTATGAATCGACCCTTGCAACCACAACTAGGTGAATACAACTAGGTGAGTACATACATACATACAGGAACACATACACATACATGCTCACTTACACGTACACATACACGCACACTTACACGTACACATACACGCACACTTACACGTACACATAGACGCACACATACATATATACACATACACATATACTTATATGCAGACATATATATATATCACATACATATATACATATACACACATACACACATGCGCACAGATACACAGAAACTCATACATACACACACATACATACCCACATACAAACATGGTGTGCATACATTACAGGCTGTGTGGTGTGTGTGTGTACACCTGGTGAACGTACATTACTGGCTGTGTGGTGTGTGTACATCTTGTGTGGGTACATTACTGGCTGTGTGTGTGTGTACATCTAGTGTGCGTACATTACTGGCTGTGTGATATGTGTACATCTAGTGAACGTACATTACTGGCTGTGTGTGTGTGTACATCTATTGTGCGTATATTACTGGCTGTGTTGTGTGTACATCTATTGTGCGTATATTACTGGCTGTGCGGTGTGTGTACACATAGTGTGCGTTGATCTAGGGCGGTAATGAGCACAGCAACCTTGCACCAATCCATGGAAAGGTCAGAGGTAAATTTGTCTTTGTTGACAGCGGGTGTTTTCGTACCGTCTCTGTCTCTCTCTCGGTGTTTCTCTTGTTGTTTATGTCGTGTTCGGAGTTCGTCGTTTTCTTTTTCAGTGTATCTCGTTAACACTGTCTCTAGTTATCTCCGCGTCTCAGTTCTCTCTCTTTCGTCTCTTGCATCTTTCCTTAAACGTATCTCTCGTTGCCATTGTCTCTCTCTTCAATTGTGTCTCGCTCTGCCACTCTAAGTAAACATCACAAGGCAAACAAGGCAGGCAAAGAGAGCCTTTTAATTACCAAAGCAAAAACTACAGCAAACAAAACCATCCAATAAACAACTACTGGTCACATACATAACTACAAAAACATTCACGCATTTCAGACGTCAGGAAACACACGTTCACTTCATGAAAAACAGTGAAAGGGATGAAATTATACAGTGACACACCAAAGGTCTCCATATAAGTGTACAAACGTATATATAATTAAAACTCGTTTCAGTAAACAAATATGAGGCGGGACCAAGAATTAGAGGTCAACCTCATCGCAAACACAAAACTGTAGTAGTAAATGTTTAGTCACGCTTAACGCACACGCACGCAGAGGGATTGAAACAAATAATATTTAAAACATTCGCGTTAGTCAGTCGAGAGTTAAAATTTGGGGGCCAAGAGTTAGAGCTCATCCTCGCCGCGATCTCAAAAACTTAATTACGAATAGGTAAAACCACGAATTAATATGGGTGTAGAAAATTGAGCACCGCGAATTTACTTGTGCATCAGAGTGAGCGCTCAAAGGGATCTTAATGTATTTGTGCTTCATCGTCCGTGATATTGCTGGCAGCGGCCTTTTAGGGGGACATTCATTGCCTCTCCACGTCGTTACCCGGAACTCTGGGAGACAAACTAATGATATCCTCAGTTCATATGGAACCTCGGGGCCCCCTGGGACCCCCGGAGCACTCCGGGATCCCCTGGAGCATCAAAGCTGTTTGTGAGTTGTTTTCTGCTGCAAACGAAAGGATAATAGTGGACATCCAGGGCGACTCGTGACGTATGATTAAGTCTGTTAACGCCTGCTGCTGCTCGTACTTAGCGCTAGAAGTGTATCAGAGGGGATGATGGCAGTGTTAAGAGCATCATGCAGCTGATGTCATTATCACCAGCGCTACACAGCTGGTGGTGTCATTGTTACCAGTATTACAATGCTGGCGGTGGGAGTATTAAGAGCATCACGCAGCTGGTGGTGTCATTATTACCAGTATCACAATGCTGGCGGTGACAGTGTTAACAGCATCATGCAGCTGGTGGTGTTAGTATAACCAGCGTCACACAGCTTGTGGTGTCAGTATTGCCAGTATCACACTGCTGGTGGTAACAGTGTTAACAGCACCCTCAGCATCAACACCGTTATCAACACCGTTATCAACAGACGACGCCTCTCAGCATCCATTGTTAGGAGGGTCGCGTATTGTCTTTGTCTCATCTGCATTAAAGTGAAGACACACACACACACACACCACACACACACACACACACACACACACACACACACACACACACACACACATCGGTTTAGTTACTACACAATATAATAAGTGATTTCCGGAGCACAGAAAATAAAGGACCCATGAAACAGTTTGGCTTCAAAGATGAGAAATTTTGTTTCAAGTTCCACCTAGAGTTCTATGACATTAGCGATAATTAAGAGTGAATACAAGGTAAACTTTCTTCCTAGACTCTTAGAAAGCATATATGATATAGCACCACACAAGAGAGTAAGTGGTAAAGCCTGTAAGAGTAGCAGTGAACTTAATCAGGTGGATACAGAATGCGTGTTGTGACTGGTAGGACGTGAGTTCCATGAGGATCAGTGATCTTGATGTACATGAATTATCTGCCTTGACATGAATTATCTGCCTTGACATGAATTATCTGCCTTGACATGAATTATCTGCCTTGACATGAATTATCTGCCTTGACATGAATTAACTTCCATGTTTGTAAGCGATGTTATATGAGAAAAATAACTTGAAATAGCAGAGAGGAACCAAACGATTACTTGAAATTTATGTAAACGTGATCAGAAAAGTAACTACTGAAATTTATTTCTAATAAGTGCAAAGAAAAAAAAGATTAGGGAAGGCAGTCAGATAAGTGGATACGAAATACATCTTGGGAGAAGACAGAACACAGTGCACAACGAAAAATCCCTGAGAGTAAACATTGCATCGAGCATATCACCACACGCACCTTTGTATAACTTTCAAAACTAAATATATGTAAATATATGTTAAGAATATTATGATGATTGGGCCCATTTTGGAGTCGGCACCTGATCAAGAATGTTAAGATAATGGACAAAATCAAATGGTTGGCGATAAGCCTGACTCCAAAACTGAGGGAAAGAGACTATAAGCAGAGACTCAATGAACTCACCTGAACAACCACACTGGAATGCAGAACTAGGGAGGGATGACAGTGGCATAATATCTTTAGGAATTAGATAGAGCGAACTAGATGAAGTGATAACGAAGGTAAACACGATACACAGCTTCAAGAATATGACCGGGCTGGACTCCAGAGTATCAGTTCTGCTTAGCTCTGTGATTTTTTTCTTCAGGCCCAATACTACTTTCTGTCTCAGATCCAGCCAGGTTAAGGTCCCCTGTTTCTGTCTCAGATCCAGCCAGGTTAAGGTCCCCTGTTTCTGTCTCAATCCCCCTACAACCATTCTACAACCAGCTATCCTCCAGTAGTCTGATACTGCCAATAAATCCTACCACTACCAGATCTACATCTCAGTGGGCATTCCTTGCAGGCATCAGTACAAGGAGCGGTGAAATGACCCAAGAAAACAACTGGGTGAGTACAGGCCCTCTCCGTCAACACTGCATGATACTGTGAGTGCTCACAGGCACTGTGAGTGCCTCTGAGACGAGCCTGCAGGGACCCCCTCATTGTTTACTTTAGTTTACGTGAGTGAGGCTTGTTGATTGGGAAAGGGAAGGAGAGAGGGGAAGGGGATGGGAATGGTAAAGGAAAGAGGAGAGGGGAAGAAGTGCGGAGAACTAGAAAAGAGAAACTGATTATGAGGTGCTTAAAGAAGTTCTTGGCCATTTTATGACAGGAAAAATACAGGTGCGTAGTAGTATACGCTTGAGTATGGGTATATATACAGAACCCACACTCACTGTATATACGAACATTAGCAAAAATACAAGTACGCACACTACTTAATTCGTCATCTCAACAGCTTATATATACCCAGAATATATAAGAACATAAGAACATAAGAAAGGAGGAACACTGCAGCAGGCCTGTTGGCCCATACTAGGCAGGTCCTTCACATTCCATCCCACTAATAGAATATTTGTTCAACCTAATTTTCAATGCTACCCAAGAAATAAGCTTTGATAATTTTATTTACTCATGTGCAATTTCCACTCAAATCCAACCCCTTTCACTCATGAATTTATCCAACCTAAATTTAAAACTACCCAAGGTCCTTGCTTCAATAACCCTACTAGGCAGACTGTTCCACTCATCAACTACCCTATTTCCAAACTAATACTTTCCTATATCCTTTCTAAATCTAAACTTATCTAACTTGAATCCATTATTGCGGGTTCTCTCTTGGAGAGATATCCTCAAGACCTTATTTATATCCCCTTTGTTAATACCCATTTTTCCACTTGTATACCTCGATCATGTCTCCCCTCATTCTACGTCTTACAAGTGAATGTAATTTATGGGTCTTCAATCTTTCTTCGTAAGGAAGATTTCTAATGCTATGTATTAATTTAGTCATTCTACGCTGAATGTTTTCTAACGAATTTATGTCCATTCTGTAAAATGGAGACCAGAACTGAGCTGCGTAATCTAGGTGAGGCCTTACTAATGATGTATAAAGCTGTAGTATAACCTCTGGACTTCTGTTGCTAACACTTCTTGATATAAATCCCAGTAATCTATTTGCCTTATTACGTACGCTTAGGCATTGCTGTCATGGTTTAAGGTTGCTGCTTACCATCACCCCCAAGTCCTTCTCGCAATCTGTATGGCTAAGTTCTACGTTATTTAACTTATAAGTGCTTGGGTTATGGACACTTCCGAGCTTTAGAACTTTGCATTTATCTACATTGAACTGCATCTGCCATTTTTCTGACCAGGAATTGAGTTTGTCTAAATCCTCCTGTAGTTCACTGACATCTACGTCTGAATCGATTATCCTACCTATCTTCGTGTCATCAGCGAATTTGCTCATATGTTCTCGGTGACACTGGTATGTACACCTGAGAGGGATGTATATCTTTCATCGTATATCCATAAAGAGGCAGGTATCTTTAACAGTAAATACACTGAGTTTTCCTTTATTTGTGGTTTAGGGATTACAATATTCTTGGATGTTTGTGTACAGGTAAATTGCAGCCCTTATGACCCTCGTGCAGTTGATTGCTTTAAACCCAACAAACTATCCAATTACGCATACGCATCTCAGGGTTACACGTGCGCACACACACACACGCACACACACACACACACACACACACACACACACATTTGGGAACTATTTCGTTGATTCTCATGATGTGATTATAGTGTTATTGTACTTTAATTTGTACACGAAACGTACTCACACACACACACACACACACACACGGGGAATCGACAAGGTAGACAGTGACAGGATGTTCCAGAGAGGGAACACAGAAACAAGGGGACACAACTGCAACATAAGAACATAAGAAAGGAGGAACACTGCAACAGGCCTACTGGCCCATACTTGGCAGGTCCATGTCAAAACCAACCCACTAACAAAAATATTTGTCCAACCCATCCCCATCGCCATCCAAGCAACAAGCCCCGGACCCCCCCCCCCCAACCATTGTGCAAGTCCCGTTCAAATCCAATCCCTCTCCCTCACAGAACACAGAAATAAGGAACACTGCAGCAAGCCAACTGGTCCACACTAGGCAGGTCCCCCTAAAACCCAAAACCAATCCCAAAAACAAAAACTCCTACCCAACCCACCTACTCCATCCATGGAATATGCTTTGATAATCAGGGCACTATACAATAGGGTACTGAAGGAGCTGAAGCACCTGGTCCATCACCAGGGCGTTGAAGGAGCTGAAGCACCTGGTCCATCACCAAGGTATTAAAGGAGCCGAAGCACCTGGTCCATCACCAGGGTACTGAGGGAGCCGAAGCACCTGGTCCATCACCAGGGTACTGAGGGAGCCGAAGCACCTGGTCCATCACCAGGGTACTGAGGGAGCCGAAGCACCTGGTCCATCACCAGGGTACTGAGGGAGCCGAAGCACCTGGTCCATCACCAGGGTACTGAGGGAGCCGAAGCACCTGGTCCATCACCAGGGTACTGAGGGAGCCGAAGCACCTGGTCCATCACCAGGGCACTGAATGATCCATCACATGAATACTCAGATGAGTCAAAGGGATGTTAGGAAGCATTTCTTCAGCCATAGAGTAGTTAGGAAGTGGAATAGTCTAGCGAACGATATAGTGGAGGCGGGAACCATACATAGTTTTAAGACAAGGTATGATAAAGCTCATGGAGCAGGGAGAGCAGAGACCCAGTAGCGGACAGCGAAGAGGCGGGGCCAGGAGCTGAGTCTCGATCCCTGCAACCACAATTAGGTGAGTACACACACACACACACTTTACACGCCCCGATGACATGGTGGGTAGCGCTCTTGCTTCACGCACGGAGGGCCCGGGTTCAATTCCCGGCGGGGCCGAAACATTTCGAAGTGTTTCGTTACACACACACACACACACACACACACACACACACACACCGATGGCATGGTGGCTAGCGCTCTTGCTTCACGCACGGAGGGCCCGGGTTCAATTCCCGGCGGAGCAGAAACATTTCGAAGTGTTTCGTTACACACACACACACAGATACAACAGGCCTAGTGTCTAATCGACATGTACCTAGGACAAAAAATGGTAACTAACTAACACACACACACACACACACACACACACACACACACACACATATATATATATATATATATATATATATATATATATATATATATATATATATATATATATATATATATATACATACATACATATACGTGTAAAAGCGTACTTTAATCTCTATTCCAGAGATTTAATTATGTAGAGGTGAATTGTAGCCTTAATTCTTGCAGTCAGTAGGGATTAAACCTAATACATCACTCGCTTATCCTCACCACTAAACTGCTCAAGGAGGGTGCCTACTAGCCGGTAATAGGCTCTTTATCCACGAAACTGGAGTCACTTCACTACTTCTCTAATCACCTCCCATTTCCCGGGCTCTGTATGACCCCTAGGATTAGTCAGGGAGGTATACTTACCCCTAATATATCCCTTCAGTCCTTCCTCCTCCCCATCCCTAACTTCTACCTCCCCACGAATCCCTCTTTCGTGACTACGATTTCTCATAAACAATAATATACGGGCTATTGGGGAAAATTAACCAGTATAGGTGGGCGTTTTTCATATGTTAGTGGCCCCTTGATGCAGAAAATTGCCCAGCAATAAAGGGGTAGCTGCAACAATTATCAGGCAGGGGAAGGTGAAAGGGTTACAAGAACGGAAAATCTCAAGGCAATTAACTTGTACCTTCTCCATGTTTCTTTTCATTGGTAAAGGGGATTTTTCAGTGTGGAGAGGGGGTTAGGGTAAGGCGTGGGGGGGTAACGAATGCATAATAACGATTCAAGCTGCGGATGTTTTTATTGGGGTAGCGATTCGCTCGGTGTAGAGCTTTATCAAGCTTTCGTTTGTTAGAGCTCTACAGATAAAAAAATTTCCCAATGAAGTATAGATGGTGTTACAGGGTTTATAATGGAAATGTTGACATATACGACTGTGATAACCTCTACCCACTGGATGGCTGTTAGATATGTATACCCGTGTTAAATAAACACAGATGCAACTAATGTGACATTTTATTGTGGCAACGTTTCGCTCTCCAGGAGCTTTGTCAAGCCATAACAGCTTATCAGCATATCAGAACAAGGTCATAAAAGCCTTAGCTGAAGAAAGAGCTTTAAATTAAAGACAATAACTTAAAAGGAAGTCAAAGCTTAAAATCCCACAAGGGAAGACTTCCACAATCTCGTAGCAAACAGGACAATCATCAAGTGTAATATATATAACAATTACGACAATTACCTGACAGTTGCATATCTTTATTGTTGAAACGTTTCGCCTACGCAGTAGGCTTCTTCAGTCAAATACAGAGGCAGCAAGTGTAGTAGTGAAATAAATATGATGTAATCAGTCCATCAACCTTGGAGAAAAAGTATTTGAGGTGGTCAGTCCCTCAGCCTGGAGAAGAGTTCAGCTCCATGGTCTGGAACGATCATCATTCCAGACAATTGAGCTGAACAATTGCACACATGTGTCTTAATCATCAACTCGTCGGTATTTTATATCATTTTCAACAGTAGGGTCATTAATGCTGAAACCTTGAGTAGCTTCAAATTTAGGTTAGATAAATACGTGAGTGAGAGGGGTTGAATTTGAGTGGGACTTGCCTATATGTTAATAGGGTTATAAAAGCATATTCACTGTTTAGCTTTGAAAATGGATTGGTGAAATATATTTGCTAGTTTGTTTGGGTATAATAAGGACCTGCCTAGTATAGGCCAATAGGCCTACTGGAGTGTTCCTCCTTTCTTATGTTCTTAACAGTTCTTAAGAGCAGAGTCTACACTGCCTGAATTTACAAAAAGTTTGATCTCATATGAGTCGATCTGCATTTATTTGGATGAGAGGAAGCTGAGTTAGTCCAGAATTCTTCTTCACTTGATTCTGAGGATGATAATTATACGTTGAATGACTCCGACTCTTAACTATATACTTAACTATATTACTTATTTCATTACTTATTTCGTAGCATCAGCCCCTAGAAAAGTTTTAGATAATGCAAATATTCATTTATGTATTCATTTGTTTGTCTCTATGACCAAGTTGTAATTAGTTGTAATTAGTTTTTTTTGTCAACACGTAACTGATTTAACGATGTTCGTATACCTGTCTTAATACTGTAAGTTCTGAGAAACAAAATATTATGGGTATCTATTATCATTAATATTTGTTAAGGCCAGTTAATACACGTGGATTAATTGTATATGTCATAGAAGATAGTTTTAAAGTATATAAATTCTTAGAACCCATTTTTAAGAAAAATAAATGTCGGTTTACAAAGACCTAAAGAGTCATCCCATCTCCTTTTCCTTAGAAACTATACAAGATGACAGTAGACTATTTAACTCTTTGGTCCCAGTAAAATGGTCGGGGTTTCTTAAGATTTTCTTCTACTATTACAGCTGACCTACCTTAGTGGTAGCTGAGAGTGGGTCGGACTATTTACGTGCCAAGTAACTCATTTTACTGGTAAAAAATAATGAGATACTGGCTGCCATGCAGTAACGTGTGACTCTCACTTCTAGTCAGCTTTAAATCTTTAAACGTAATGTTTTGCCACATTAGAAACATGTTGTTCACTGTTATTCCTTTTTGTATGCGTTGAGGAACATGTGTCTGGGTTTAGGGATACTTTACATACCTTTCTCGTAGAGACCAAAATGCATCATTTATTATGTAGAATTGTTAGTTCCCCTTGAGACCAATTTATTTTTTAGTACACCGGCCGTCTCCCGTCGAGGCAGGGTTACCCCCCAACCCCTCCTAAAAAAAAAAGAAACATTCACTATCACTTATCCACTAACTGTCTTGCCAAAAGTATCCTAACATTACGATTCAGATGACCTCCGAGCTGCAAGATTCCTACCCCTCCTTCAGAGCCCAGGCATTGTACCTCCCACAGCGTTCTACAACAACAAAAAAGATGTATTTTGATGGGATTCTTGACCCGACGTGTTCGTGAACAGTACTTGTTATGCGTCCAGCTGTGACAAGCGTTAATTAATTTCGCTTTACTTAGCCGCTAGGAAAATTTGTTGTGGTTGCTCTGCTGATGTTGCTTGTGGTAAGGGAAAAGGGATGCTGATAGTCCTAGATTTGTGGTCCTCTTCAGCAGATCTCTCTCGAACAGGATTTTAAACCGAAGTCAAAGTACGTAGACTATTGTTCTTTTGCTTTTGTCTTCATGTGAGTTACCCTTTCTAAATGAAGTGTTCATTGCTTACACACACACACACACACACACACACACACACACACACACACACACACACACACACACACACACTATAAGACAAGGTTAAATTCACGTCATTCAAGAACATGAAACTGGAAGTAAGAGGTGAAAGGAGGCTTCTCTCTCTCTCTCTCTCTCTCTCTCTCTCTCTCTCTCTCTCTCTCTCTCTCTCTCCCTCTCTCTCCTTTACCTTCTCTCCTTCCCACCTCCCTAACGTCGTTAATAATATAGTTTCTCCGCAATTACTGAGATCCATCAGCGCCCCCTGACACCTTGCTTGGGGGAGAGGGGAGGGGGGGAGGGGGGGAGGGGGGGAGAGGGAAGAAGGGGAGGGGAGGGGAGGGGAAGAAGGGGAGGGTAGACCACCTATTTCAAGAGAATGAAATATGAGGATAAATCTTGCCATCAACTTTTGCCTCTTGCCTGCTGCTTTACTGACTTGTAAGAAAAGTCCTGGTCTTATCAGGATAAAGACCTCTATTTTCTCTCTCTCTCTCTCTCTCTCTCTATCTCTCTCTCTCTCTTTCTCTCTCTCTCTCTCTCTCTCTCTCTCTCTCTCTCTCTCTCTCTCTTTCTCTCCTCCATCGCTCGTTATTTCACTTATCACATTGCTGTTTCATTAATTTTATAATATAATATATAAATGTTCTCTGTTAGTCTGTGATTCTGTAATTGCCTAATGGGCTTGCAAGTGTCGCGACTCAGCTCTTGGACCCGTCTCTTAACTTTGCTAACGTAAAGCATTTTTAACCCCCACTACATTGTGACACCTATTCAGTTTCTCTTCAAGGCAGAGATTATAAAAGTGTATTATAAAGTCTGTGTGTATCATCTGTGAGATTAATTTACCTCTGATCCCCTGTACTACTTCTCAGTTCCACTCACTCCACGTCGTCCAGTTTTCCAAAGCCGGACCAAAGCTTCGAAACTCACAGAGGTGCTGAGAGGAGGATGCTAGTGGAAGCCTCACACACACACATGAAGAGATGCAGCTTCACTGCCTCAGCCTCTATGCCTGTGTGTGTAACACTTTCAGTGTGTCACCAACATCCCCAGAGGTAAACAAGAGGAGTATTATTTATATTGTCAAGGCTCACCCATCACTCTAAATTACGAATTCAGTGGCCTGATCCTGGGTTTCCACAATGGCAGGGAAGGACCCTGCTACCAGCAGCAGTATAAGTACAAGGATCTTTGGGAATACACAGTGCATATCTCAGGTGCTTGCATGGCAGGTCCTACTGTGAGAGACACTTGGGCTCTCTTCAAGACCCTCGAGGAAGTCTGCGGCTGGCGGGAGAGAGGTATGCGTCTTGACGGAGTTACTAAGACGCCGTGGGATATCTTAGGAGGAACATGTTAAGCGATGGCAGAAAGATTTACACTATTAAAGAGGGGGTAGAGGGAGGCATTGCTAGTGTAGCAAATGATACACTTGTGCAACATTTGGGTATCTTTATTCCCTATTAAAGATATCCAAATATTACGAAAGTGACTCATTTATCAGCCTGTCAGTTTTCTGAACCATCTATTTAAATAGTGCAAAATTTTTGAGAGGGGAGGTTTCGTTAGTTTAATGAAGAGATGGTGGGAGGTTTCAGTAGATTGAACCCTGTGCTGGGTGTGCTTGTTAAAAGATAGGATATCGAAATTCTGGGAGGAAAGGGGATGAGCAATATATCAAGGGTGAAACTAGGTGTTACCTATACAGTATACCCAGGGTGAAGTAGTACGTAGAACTACACACACAGGGTGAAGCTTGTGGTGGCCTACAGTACATACCCAGGGTTGTACGAACACAATCCAATATTTGTAAATACTCGCCAGTGAATAACACAGAGTTAGTGAGCTGCAGGGTTATAAAAACTCTGGAATGAACAGAATACTTTAGTTCCATTCACACACGAAATGTCAACACATTTTGACAGTTGTGAATGGAAACAGGGATTGACTTTATTTGGGTGCCAGTTTTAATTAAAATATAATGTTTTGCTGCCAGATAAATGTTGCATTTAGATTATTAATGAGTTGTTGTTTTTTCAAAGAGATTATTGGGAAGATCAGCTGATTGTGATTGTGTTGAGAATATAAATGGGCGTGAGAGGGTGTCCAGTGGGCGTGAGAGGGTGTCCAATGGGCGTGAGAGGGTGTCCAGTGGGCGCTATATCTTAGTGAATATACACTGAGAGGTATACACACACACACACACACACACACACACACACACACACACACACACATTTTGTCGATTAGCTTTATTACTAATCCCTTAAATGCGAGCGAGGTGTCTTGATGCTGGTTAAAACCTCTTGATTCAAGTAATCAAAGTTACCAGTCCATTCCTTGAAAGAACCTCATTTGCCTCCCAGTCTCCACAGAGTCTGGAGGGAAGAACATGGCAACTTTGTTCACTTCTGTCTCCAGGGCTGTCGATAGTTCTATTCTAGTGGTGTTATCCTGAGGATCCCTTACTGATTTAGCGCTTCTTCCCGATTAAAATTAACGAATAGGGACGCGTGGGGAGGAGGGAGGGTAATAGGAATGTGAGATGAATGAGTGTGGGAAGGAGGCAGGAGTTAGAGTAGGCACCAAGTGAATGCTAGACACTTAGAGATGATATCTTGACCGAAAGCATCGCACGGTGCAGTGAGATTGAGACCACGAGAGTGATATGTTCTTGAACAGTGACATGCAGTCAGTATTGCACAGTGACAAGCCAATGAACAGTGTACAACGGTGTTCAGGGAGCCGTGCAGTCCCAATAAATGCAGTGGCCAATATTCTGCATTGACTTATGTATTGTTGATCTGCGATGACGATATATATATATATATATATATATATATATATATATATATATATATATTATATATATATATATATATATATATATATATATATATATATATATATATAGTGTGTGTGTGTAACGAAAAGTTTTCGTTGCTAACAGTAACCCATATGGGGCTCTTCATCCAAGGGATTGGACCTATCCTACAAGGTCCTTGATCAAACCTGATTATCTACCATACCTTCCTAGGCGCTGTCTTGACCGCTGTCTTGACCGCTGTCTTGACCGCTGTCTTGACCTCTGTCTTGACCTCTGAGAGGTTAAACCGTCCACCTTCCCCCCTCCCCCATGACAGTAATAATAATAATAATAATAATAATAATAATAATAATAATAATAACAAAGGCACATAAAACATCGCAATGATTCTCTTAACGCCAACTTAATCAAAATAACTTGATAAAAGATAGCTTGATAAAGATAACTTGGTGAAGCAGTTTTTGTGGGAAACCTTGCGACAGTACGTACGCTGTTTCACCTGTCTTTGTTATCTACGAGTTCTTTGTAGATTAGTGTTGAAACTGTCAGACTTCTGAGCAGCCTTGAGGGTTGCAGTAACTGTTCATTTTGATTCCAGGGATTTGTAGGCTATTTTAGTAATTAGTGAATAATTATGTGTGGCACCGTGTACACAGCATCGTGTACACAGCATTGTGTACACAGCATTGTGTACACAGCATCGTGTACAGAGCATTGTGTACACAGCATCTTGTGCACAGTATCGTGTACACAGCATCTTGTGCACAGTATCGTGTACACAGCATCTTGTGCACAGTATCGTGTACACAGCATCGTGTACACAACATCGTGTACACAGCATCGTGTACACAACATCGTGTACACAGCATCGTGTACACAGCATCTTGTACACAGCATCGTGTACACAGCATCGTGTACACAGCATCTTGTGCACAGTATCGTGTACACAGCATCGTGTACACAGCATCTTGTACACAGCATCGTGTACACAGCATCTTGTACACAGCATCGTGTACACAACATCGTGTACACAGCATCGTGTACACAACATCGTGTACACAGCATCGTGTACACAGTATCGTGTACACAGCATCTTGTACACAGCATCGCGTACACAACATCGTGTACACAGCATCGTGTACACAGCATCTTGTACACAGCATCGTGTACACAGCATCGTGTACACAGCATCTTGTGCACAGTATCGTGTACACAGCATCGTGTACACAGCATCTTGTACACAGCATCGTGTACACAGCATCTTGCACACAGCATCGTGTACACAACATCGTGTACACAGTATCGTGTACACAACATCGTGTACACAGCATCTTGTACACAGCATCGTGTACACAGCATCTTGTACACAGCATCGTGTACACAACATCGTGTACACAGCATCGTGTACACAGTATCGTGTACACAGCATCTTGTGCACAGTATCGTGTACACAGCATCTTGTACACAGCATCTTGTACACAGCATCGTGTACACAGCATCTTGTACACAGCATCGTGTACACAACATCGTGTACACAGCATCGTGTACACAACATCGTGTACACAGCATCGTGTACACAGCATCGTGTACACAGCATCTTGTACACAGCATCGTGTACACAACATCGTGTACACAGCATCGTGTACACAACATCGTGTACACAGCATCGTGTACACAACATCGTGTACACAGCATCGTGTACACAGCTTTTTTTCCAATTTTCATTTATATAATATAATTTTTATTAATTAGATATCCCTTTAAAAAGAAATATATATATATATATATATATATATATATATATATATATATATATATATTTACTCCTCGTTATCACGAATAAAAATATTCAACTTTCGTTATCACGAATAAAATATTCAAATCTCGTTATCACGAATAAAAAAAAAAACTCAGCTCTCGTTATCCCGAATAAAAAATTCAAGTCTCGTTATCATGAACAAAACATGTTGGTCTGGTGTGGTTGTTGACACTTCCGTCCTGAATAAAGTCAGAGAAATTTGATGATCCTTTAATTATCACACCCAAATTGCGCTTAAATTTATCGCTTAAATGGCGTTTATATGCGAGTAATTTAGCGTAAATGACATTAAGATGCAGTAGATACCTTTATTAACGAGAACGTTTCGCCCACACAGTGGTTTTATTAAGAACTTGATAAAGCCATTCTGCAGGCTTCTGTTTTATAAAGAGATTAACTTTATGTGTTATCTAAATCTAACTTACATATATTCCATGGCTGTTTTATATGTAAGTTATGTACATACCATTATTGGTATGTAAGTTATGTACATACCATTGCTGGTGTGTAAGTTATGTACATACCAGCAATGTACAGAGATAGTGTGTGATATATACCCTAATATGGTCAGTAGGCCTATTGCAGTGTTCCATTGGACATGGTAACGTGTGAGATGGACCTGCCTAATATGGCACAGTACACCTATTGCAGTGTTTTTCGTGTTCTATTCGTGTTTTTGTATGTTTTTGTATGTTCTGTATGTATGTATTTGTGAGCATGTGTGCCTGTACTGACCGATATGTGTTTGGGGGTCGAATAGTGGCTCCTGGACCCGAGTCTTGGATCCTGACAACCCAGATTTTTTTTTTTTCACTAAGAATAATCAGAGTGCATTCTGCTAGTGTTTTTAACTTAGTAATTATCTGTATACTTCCAAAAATGAATATCTCTCGAAAAACGAATATGCCAAAAATGAATATCCCCCCCAAAAAAGTAATATCTCTAAATTAAATATCCCAGAAAATGAATATCCCAAAAATAAATATTCCAAAATTAATATCCCAAAATGAATATCCCACAAATAAATATTCCAAAATGAATATCCCAAAAATTAATATTCTTTTGGAATATTAATATCCCAAAATTTATTGTTAGTAATTTCAGAGAGTATCGTGTGTATATTTTTGCTCAATTGACTAACAGGTATGAAAATAGTTTTGAAAAACCAACAAACCTGCCGGTTTTTTTAAACCATTTATATATGGTTTGTGTTGGTACACCTCACTGTGGGTGCTAGCAATTTGGACAATAATTTTTTAGTTATGAATTGTTGTATTTTCTATAATGATTTTATTGTTTATGATGTTATTTTAAGGACACATCAGCACACCTGTTCACCCACATGACACACACAAACACCCACAACAAACACCCACAATACAAACACCCACAATACAAACACCCACAACACAAACACCCACAATAAACATCCACAACACAAACACCCACAACAAACACCCACAACACAAACACCCACAACAAACACCCACAACAAACACCCACAACAAACACCCACAACACAAACACCCACAACACAAACACCCACAACACAAACACCCACAACAAACACCCACAACACAAACACCAACAACAAACCCCCACAACACAAACACCCACAACACCTATTCTAGCTAATTTACACATATGTTACTACATATGATAATTTGTGTACTGTATTTATGTATACCTGTACCTAAATAAACTTACTTATCCACCACGCACCCAGAAAGACCCATTAACTAACCCAACAACCACCCACCCCACATCGACTCACACACCCACCCGCCAACCCACCCACCAACCCACCTGCCAACCCACCTGCTCACTCACTGTCAACAAACAAGACAAAATCCTAATGTGTGACACAGGCGCAGTCTGCTGGCTTAAAATTTTCCATTCTGTATCTGTGTCTCGTGATGAGGAGGAGGACGGGTAGGAAGGACGAAAGGAGGAGGTAGGGAGGACGAGGAATTGAGAGAGAGGAAGAAAATGAGGAAGGGATGGAGGGATAGAAAGGAAAATGCATCGGGAGGAAGAAAATGAGGAGATAGTGTAAAGAAAAGGAGGGAGGAAGAGAAGAAAAGGAAGGATGAAGGAAAGGAAGGAAGAACAGAAGGAAAGGAAGGAAGGACAGAAGAAAAGGAAGGAGGGAAAGAAGGAAAGGAGGGAGAGACAGAGGGATAAGAGGGAGTGAGAAAAGGAAAGGACGGAAACATACTGATAAGCAGTTAAGGAGATAGGGAAATGTGGGGAGGAAAGAGAGAAAGAGAGAACCAAAAATGGAGAGGGGAAAACGAAAGAGGAAGAGGTAAAAAAATGAGAGAGGGTGAGAGAAAAAGAATTTAATTTACAGGATAAGATTCAAAGGAAGAGACAAAGAGGAAAGATGGTTGGGACGATGAGGAGAGAGAGAGAGAGAGAGAGAGAGAGAGAGAGAGAGAGAGAGAGAGAGAGAGAGAGAGAGAGAGAGAGAGTGGGAGAGAGAGTAGGTCAGGTCACGACATTAACTCATCAGCCAATTTCTGTCATTTGCAATTTTTTTTGTGTTGCTGTGGAGGGAGCCAGCTTACATGACTCTACACATTTCTCTCGCTCTCTCTCTCTCTCTCTCTCTCTCTCTCTCTCTCTCTCTCTCTCTCTCTCTCTCTCTCTCTCTCTCTCTCTTCTCTCTCTCTCTCTCTCTCTCTCTCTCTCTCTCTCTCTTTCGCTCATGCAACCATACCAAACACTGGTAGTAACAACGTCTTTTCCACCTAAACACAGCACTAATGTCAGTAGCAGGACAGATACTTCTCTGTACCTAAGTCGTCTTTCTTGTTTTGTCCTACGAATCCCTTTTCCGTTTCCCCTCAAAAAAAGGTAATTTGTTTTTGCAACTCGATGTATCTCTGTGTAACAGAGGGCTTTGTAGCACTAAGTAGGGGGCTTTGTTTGTTTTCCAGTTTTTGTATCGTAGAAAGCTTTGTAGTTCCAATATTTTTAAAACAGGAGGCTTTGTTTGTAGTCCCAGTATTTGTATAGCAGGAGGCTTTGTTTTTAATCTCAGTCTTTGTATAGCAAGAGGCTTTGTTTGTAGTCTCAGTGTTTGTATAGCAGAAGACTTTGCCAGTAGTCTCAATGTTTGTATAGCAGGAGGCTTTGTTTATAGTCCCAGTCTTTGTATAACAGGAGACTTTGTATACCTTTGCATAGCAGAGGGAACTGAAGCCCCAAAGGTCCTCCTTCACTTGAGTGAAGACTTTGTGGCAGCCAGGACATGAACCTTTTTTCACATTTCTCCCGGTTATTTTGTGAATACTATAAATAACTCAGTTTAATAGTTTCTTTTTCTCGCTTTGCTTTGTGTCACTCTCATGTGATTCTTTACCTGGCTCGAAGTGGCGTGTTGCTAAGAACAGTGAAGAAACGACTTTCTTTGCGGTACTTTTTCCTGGGTCGTTTCGATCTGTGTAGAGCTCTACCAAGTCACGACTTGGTAGAGGCTTTTAAAGGGACTTGACAAGTCTCTTCACAAGACAAAATATTTACCCAATAAGTTTTCTTCCCTGTGGTTTGTGTCGTGTCTAAAAACAATTCGCAACTAACTCACACCCTACAAGAAATACGAAAAGGTAGACAATGTTCATGATGGAGCATTATCAAATCCCTCGAGACGACATAATGTTTCAGAATGGATCGAAAGGTCTACTTTTTCAATTCCCTTTTGTGGGCAGGTTGTGCGTTGTCCTACCCACTCCATTGCGAATGAAACAAAGCACAAACGGCCTAAAATAAAATAAAAAAGGAATTGCTACAGCCTTCAAGTCCATCCCTACTTGGAATTATTGCTTCCTCCTTGTAACTCATCGACCAACTTGTAAAGAGCGGAATTAATAGCTTTGGAAATAATCCTTCGACCTACTTTATAGCGCTGTAAAACTTTATGCAGTTCCTTCCGGGCAAGACTAAAGAGTTTATCGTCTTACGGAAGGTTACCGCCGGGTACTTATACTGTCTCTGGCTTAATTCTTCTTATTTTCAAAGTAGTTTGTGTCTTGAGACGTCATGTCGCTAGTCACCGTGTGTGTGCTCATTTGTTTGTACTTATCTATTTGTAGTTTCAGGGGTCGAGTTTTAGCTGCTGGCTACAACTCGACCCCTGTGTTTACCTGGAGAGAATTCCAGGGGTCAACGCCCCCGCGGCCCGGTCCGTGACCAGGTCTCATGTGTGTGTGTGTGTGTGTGTGTGTGTGTGTGTGTGCGCTACAGAACACAGAAGCACTGCAGTTGACCTTCTGAGAGCATAAACATACCGACAATCAGTTTACATAAATTGACACATAAGGCTTGAAAACCTAGCGAGCGAAACGTAGCCAAAATAAAATACAGTGGAACCTCTACTTACGAGCAAAATTCGTTCCAGTCGGCTATTCAAGTGCCGATACCGAAGGAATTTTTTCCCATAAGAAATAATGAAAATTAGGTTAATCCATTTCAGACCCCAAAAATTCACTTACAAAAGCACCTACAAAAATACACTTACATAATTGTTCGAGTTGGGAGCTGCTCATAAGTAGAGGTACCACTGTATTCAAAGCATTCCATAAGTTTCCATTTACCACTAGGCCTAATGGCCCTTTTTTGGAAGGTCCTTCTCAACCTCAACCATTCACACCTGTATATTTACCTAACCAGTTTCTGAAGCTACTCAGTATATATCAGTATCTGGTCAGTAAACATGTGTTGTCTGCAGTGTTTTGTGTTGCTGTGGTGAGATCCAGATTATTAAGTCTCTGTCTCTGTCTGTCTGTCTGTCTGTCTCTCTCTCTCTCTCTCTCTCTCTCTCTCTATAGCAAGAGGCTTTGTTTGTAGTTCCAATCTTTGTATAGCAAGAGGCTTTGTTAGTAGTTCCATTCTTTGTATAGCAAGAGGCTTTGTTTGTAGTTCCATTCTTTGTTTAGCAAGAGGCTTTGTTTGCAGTTCCAATCTTTGTATAGCAAGAGGCTTTGTTTGCAGTTCCAATCTTTGTACATCAGCAGCCTTTGCTTATAATTCCAATCTTTGTATATCAGCAGACATTGTAGTTCCAATCACTGTACAGCAGGAGGCTTTCTTTGTACTTCCAAGTTTTGTATATCAGGAGACTTTGTAATTTCAATCCTTGTGTAGCAGAAGGCATTGTTTGTAGTTCCAGTCTTCGTATATCAGCAGATTTTGTAGTTCCAATCGTTGTATAGCAAGGGGGGTAAAGGCTTTGAATGTGTCGTTGATAATTCCATTATTAAGAAACTTTATCACTGGTTAGAGATCCTCAGCACTCTGGATATTCACCTTTTATTTATACCCGCCGCTCACTGAACACCTCACTCATATCTGTTTTTTAGGATGCCCTTAATATGAAGAACACAGGTAAGGGTAGAGAGAGAGAGAGAGAGAGAGAGAGAGAGAGAGAGAGAGAGAGAGAGAGAGAGAGAGAGAGAGAGAGAGAGAGAGAGAGAGAGAGAGAGAGAGAGAGAGAGAGAGAGAGAGAGAGAGAGAGAAACCATTTCATGGTGTCACACTTCTGCCCGAGTATTAATCCAGTGATACAGTAGAGTATTTCATTCAGAAATTATTGCTTCCCGTATATTCTTGATTTTATCGAGGCCATTGCTGTATATTATCAGACCGGGGATTGTGAGGAAGGAGTTTTTGATATTCTTACTTACAAAACCTTCGTTGCGGAAATAGTATCTTAGGGACAATTCAAAATATTTTTCTTCTCTGATTATGTGACATTCCTGCTACAACAAAATTTAATATTACAGTATAAACATTATATATATACTATATATAATAAAATACGTATATATATATTAGCAAGAACTCATTTAAAATTAAGTCCTTTCAAAAATTTTCTCTTATACGTTTAAATATATTTTTTTCATATATGTTAATATAAAAATTAATGATTTTGTAGCAAAAGAACCTTAGAAAACTTACCTAACCTTATTATAGCAAGCGCAATTTAATTTATCATAATCCAACTAAATATATTTTATATATGCTTAAAATAATTTAATAATAAACAAGCACAATGAAATATATTTCTTTCGTTAGGTTCAGAATGATTTTTGCGAAATTATTGCATACACAAATTTTCGCTTGCCATATTCGGAAAAAATAGTACATTGGTATTCAGAATATTAATGAACAGGGTTTTGATCGATCACCATGCCCAGCCCTTCTAGGGCAGGGTAGGTGCCAAGGCTGGAGCTTGCTACCATCTGCAGCTCACAAGCCTGTCCTTCCCGTTAGGGAAGGTGGCAGACCAGAGAGGCCTAGCAACTATCTACCTCCATGCCTCGTGCTGGTGGGGAATGTGGCTAGGCCTGGGGCCAGTTGGTCCCACCGATAAGGGGTATCCCCTCCCATGGGAGACAGGTCTCTGACACTCCCACGCCAGGGAGCCGGAGCCGGGTCGCCATCTGGTAAAGACCCGGGCCGGGAGAATTCCCGGTGAATCAACACCTCCTCCTTCTCCTCCTGAACAGGTTTGAATCGACACCAAGCCCAGCCCTTTTAGGGCAGGGTAGGTGCCTGAGCCAGGGCTTGCTACCATCTGCAGCTCACAAGACTGCCATTCCCATTATCTCCCCTGGGGCTGGGAAGATGGCAGACCAGAGAGGCCTAGCTTCTCCCTACGAGCCCCGTGAGGGCATGGAATGTGGCTAGGCCTGGGGACAGTTTGTCCCAAAGATGAGGAGGTACTTGTACCTCCTCCCATGGCAGACATTAGTCTGAGATACTCCCGAGAAAGGGAGCCAAGGCCGGGCCACCACTTGGACAAGGCCCGGGCCGGGAGAGTCCCGGCGAACCAAGAAGAAGAAGAAGAACAGGTTTGTTAACGATAGTAATAATGAAATAAGATTAAACAATATAAAGACCACAAGAACATTTTAAGGAGAGTGAGTTACCCCAAGTTGTGACAGCCAGGTACTGACTACATACACTGTACCCCAAGTTGTGACAGCCAGGTACTGACTACATACACTGTACCCCAAGTTGTGACAGCCAGGTACTGACTACATACACTGTACCCCAAGTTGTGACAGCCAGGTACTAACTACATACACTGTACCCCAGGTTGTGACAGCCAGGTACTAACTACATACACTGTACCCCAGGTTGTGACAGCCAGGTACTAACTACATACACTGTACCCCAGGTTGTGACAGCCAGGTACTAACTACATACACTGTACCCCAGGTTGTGACAGCCAGGTACTAACTACACACACTGTACCCCAGGTTGTGACAGCCAGGTACTAACTACATACACTGTACCCCAAGTTGTGACAGCCAGGTACTAACTACATACACTGTACCCCAGGTTGTGACAGCCAGGTACTAACTACACACACTGTACCCCAGGTTGTGACAGCCAGGTACTAACTACATACACTGTACCCCAAGTTGTGACAGCAAGGTACTGACTACATACACTGT